>JAUBNY010000002.1:5893640-5912264 GCA_032275445.1 Crypturellus soui | reverse complement strand
ATCTTCAAGACCCGCTTGGATGCAGTCCTGTGCCAGGTGCTCTAGGTGGCCCTGCGTGTGCAGGGGGTTGGACTAGAGGACCTCTAGAGGTCCCTTCCAACCTTAGGCATTCTGTGATTCTGTGATCCCAGAATCAATTCTAACCAGAAGGAACCCTTTTTGTTGTAGGTTGAAAGTTCAGCTACCTTTGGCTTGTCTTTGTTTGTTTTCAAGAATAACATAGGCATCTACTCTTCCTTTTGGGATTTGTACATAACATCAATCTTTGAGGATATATTTCTACTTGTAAGTTTAATATTTCTAGGAGCATTCTCTGACAGTGAAGCCAGATGGCACAGGGCATCCCGCATGGATCCCGTTAAGGCATCCTTTGGTACAGGTAGCAGTCTGTCTATATGGACTCTCCTCCAGTTATTACTGCTGAGGAGAATAACAGCACTGATGAAAAGCATTATAGCAAATGAAGTTTCCAGTATTTGAGAACATTTTTTTAATTAATATTTAATCAAATTGTATGGGTAAAGCCTATTAGAGGAAGCCTTCTATTAGAAGCTCCTGGGCTTGTAAGAGAGAGTATTCAGTTGGGGAAAACTGATAATTATGTTCAGCTTGCAATAAAATTACAGTATTGCATGCAATAAGACTCTGGTTGTGTATGAAGTTGTTTGTGCCCCTTGCTGTCTGATTTTGGGTCCTGTTTTTAACATAGCGGCTTGGCGCACATGTGTGGAACTGCTGGTCCATGAACACCTGCTGACGCACCTGTCTCAAGGTAGGACTAATCTCACTGCCAAATGCTGATGGTGCCGTTAAAGGAAACAACACTGAGTATTTCACAAGGTTGTTCGGCCTATTTGTGTGAAAAATACTGTTCAGCTTGCTCTGATGTGAATTCTGTATTGAAGTATAAGAACAATTATGATTGGCCCTATTACAAATAATTGCATTATTACAAATAAAATCAGAGAGTCTAAAAGCAGACAGTGCTCTTAATAACACATTATAAAGGCATAGCAATGTATGAAGGATTAATCAAAACTGTTTTTAAAACTGTTGCTAAATTGATTTAGTGTTTTGCATTCGTCTCTATGCTTTGTGCTTGCTGACAATAGCTTATTAAAAAAATGCCTTGCAATTTTCTCTTAATTGCGCATGACATTCTTCGGGGTGACAGTGAAGATATTAAAATATGAGTAACAGATGTGATATTTGCTAATGGAGCATCACATCCCATATATTTTCCTCATCTAGTTATTTATTGATCTGCACATGAACCCTTTACCTTTTAAAAAGAAAGAATCCACTTTCTAAAAAGTTTTTGTTTGTAGAAAGTGGATATTTCCCCTCCATTCTCCCTCAGAGGCTTTAATAAAAAAAATCTTTGCCTCGTAAATCAGTGAGGATTATTTAGGATTATTAAGCTGCAGTTTGGCCTTAGATGTGAACTGTTTGGGCTCTGAGCTAGGCTGCTTGGTGTAATAAATGGTTTTGCATGGATTTCAGTGGGCTTTGGCAGCATGTGCAGATCCGTGTTCTCTCTCCTGTATTCCTGTGCAGGTGGCAGCACCTTTGGGCTGCCTCCTTTTTGCTGCTTGCGTAGCCATTGCGTCTCCTGCGCCCTGGGTTGGTGGAGAAGGAACCCGGAGACCTTGTGGCTTCCCTAAGGGCAGATACTGATTTTGGGGATGCAGTAAGGGGAGGAACTAAGCATGTTTCCCAGCTATGGCTTTTGCAGCCTCTTACCTTCTCCCTCAAGAACTGTGGTGTATTGATTTAAAACTTTAGAAAAAGTTTTCAACTTCTTTAACTCATTGCTCATTAAAATCCTTTTAAGACAGGTTAGTTGTGTTTGCTTAGGAGTAAGTAAAAGGAAAAAAATAGTAATCTGTAAAAAGTTAATGTTCTTAGTTTGTCAGAAAGTATTTGGAATCGTGGCATGTTTGCATTTGGCAGGAACCCCTGGAGTTCATCTGGTCCAGCCTGCTGCTCAGGCTGGGTCACCTAGAGTGTGTTGCTCATGACCCTCTCCAGACCTTTTTTCAATTTCTCCAAGGATGGAGACGCTGCAGCCTCTCTAGGTAGCCTGCTCCAGTACTCCATCACCCTCGCAGGAAAGAAACTTTTTCTCATGTTCACATGGAGCTTCCTATGTTTCAGTTTGCTAATTTATCTTACTGCCCCTTTGCTGGACTTGCTCCAAAAGGTCTCTCTACTGGGGAATCTGGAATTGGACGTTTCTGGTGTGGAGATTGTTCATCAGTTGTGGAGCAACTGCATGGTTCATATAAATCCTTGCTAATGACATATGGTGATGTATTTATTTCAGTAGCCTAATTTTGCCACCCACCTGTGTTTCTATAGAGGCACAGTGCAGTTTTCTGAAGAGCTATTTTTTTTTCCACAGTGAAGTGCTACAAACTATTTTTCACTTTTTCTGTGTTAATCATTCTATTTAATTCCTTTTATTTTTTAATCATTTTGGTTTCTGATTTATTTCCCTCTAAATTTTGCTGCTGTATTCAAATTATCAGAGCATGCAATTTCTTGGCCAGATGCCTTTTTGCTCCCTTATGATTCCATATAATAAATGCTATATAAAATAAAATTAGACAGAATATAAAGGGGGCAAATACTTGGAAAATATCACAGTACAAGTGCTGCCTGGGACACTTCACTGAACTGCCAGGTGCTACCCCTGTAGATGGAAAATGCATGTGCTGCATTTTCAGGGTAGTGATATCCCCCACAAATAATAACACTACCA
This sequence comes from Crypturellus soui, assembly GCA_032275445.1. NCBI lineage: Eukaryota > Metazoa > Chordata > Aves > Tinamiformes > Tinamidae > Crypturellus > Crypturellus soui. The sequence continues at coordinate 5,909,500 of JAUBNY010000002.1, read as the reverse complement.
GAGATGGACAGGACATGGTAGGTATGTCAGATGGTATTTAAATACTAAATGCTCTAAATGAGTAGAAGGACACTTTATCTAGACTGAGATTTACATTCTGATTTGGGACCCAATCACCAATGAGTTATTGGGGAGCCCTCTGAACCGGTTGCAGATCAGGGTGATCTGATAGCTGCAGGCGTTGAGCAGCTGTGCAGGGTGACCTGAGTTGCTTCCCCTCCTAGTCTTCATGGGTGGTAGCTCAGGCTGGCTTGGCTTGGCTGCCTACGTATCCACTGATACTAGCATATAGCTGTGCGTGGTCTGCAAAATATCACGTGTCTGCTGAATCGTGCTTGCCAACTTCATTAGATCCGACAAGATTTATCATACGCGATAGGATAGGCTCGTGTAGCAGCTTTATCTAGTTATTTACTTGCATAGCCTCCGTCCACCTTGTATTTGTCTCAATGGCATGGATATGCTGAGGTGGAATTTGTTATGGAGATTTTTGCTAGAGTGGGGAAAAGTAGAGTGGTAAAATGGAACATGACGTGCTTGACTTTTGTTTTTTTGGCTCTGGTTATAATTTTGCAGAGTAAAATATAATAATTGATACATAACTTTGCAGTACTGAGCCTAACTTTTTTCACTGTAGCCACCACCGGGTGGATTTTGTTGGAATAATGGTCCTCTGCTAACAAGTTAGACTAATTTAATTATAATATATTGCTGCTTTTTCTTCGTATGGTACTCTGTTTACTCCTGTTTTTGTATCTGGGTTGTCTTGCAGTAGTTCACTTCCCCCTGCTATGATTTGGGCACAGACAGAGAGAGGGTGTTGCAGGGCAAGCAGCACTTTGCTTGTCTGTACTCTCCCTCGGCTGGGATTTAACAGAGCCTCCTGTGCGGACAGCCTGGCCACTGAGGCTTTGGAGTTGTTTTTTATTTTTAACATGCCCATAGGTGAGAAACACTGAGGAATCTTATTCCACATATGTTTATTGTGCACTTGATAAGGGAAAAGTATTTCTGAAAGTCTTTTATTGGTATTTGACTAAGTGCGATACATTAATGTGAAAAACAGAAGCTTTTGTTTATAGTGGATATTGCTGTTCTGGAAACAAGCTTGCTAACTTCTGTGCCAAAATGTGTGTAGTAGTTTGTTTTTTTTTTTCTTTTTCTTTTTTTTTCCCCCTTCATTTTAACAAATCGACAAGTTTTGCCTTTACTTAAATGGAGCTCTTTTCAGCCATCTCTTGCTGCGTTGGATAAAACCCAGGAGCTGAGTATTCTTCACCTTGCCAAAATGAACTGTTTTCTTCCTAGTGCCCGTAAGACCCTAAGTAAGGCTGTTTTTTAAATGACTGGCTTCTTTTGGAATCAAAACTCAAAGATAAGTAGTAGACTCATGAATGGTGCGAAAGGGCCAAGGGCAGGGAAGTGTGAGGGGACGCTGGCTGTCGTCACCTCTGACGTGCTGCCTCCTTGACCGACTTGCCAAGGGCTCTGTTTCTATAATTGGCCTGTGTTGGACTATATAAAACCCACACAAGGTTTTGTTTGTTTTGTTTTGTTCTCTTTCCACTTTGCTCCCTCGGGTGTAATCTTGTGCAGAGATAAGGTGTGGAATTCTGCATTGAGCAAGGGACTTGCACAGCTCTTCACAAGTCTTGTGTGTCTGCAGAATACGTGCAGACCTGGCAGAAAAGCATATTCTGTCTCCTTTCAGAAGCTTCAGGATCTGTTTATCTCAACAGTTTTAAACAAAGTAGTTCCAGAATAGAGGAAAAGAAAGTTTATGTTCACTTCCAAGGGTATATGAGTGAAAGCGAGTTCTCAGTTGCACTGTGTGCTTTAATGCTAATATTTGTAGTACATGCTGTATTTGAGTAGTCTAAGAAAGACACCTAAATTATCAGTTGAAACTAAATGGGGAAGCAGTCTCAGCTGTGAAATGCTTTGCCCAGCTACCCCGTTATGCACTGATATCATTGTTCTCTTCCTAATCAATGTGGACATTTTTCGTCATGCTTACTTACATATTCTTATCATAAAAAAGATGAAGACAGAAGCTTAAGTGGTCATTATGCAACTGAGTAGTCAAAATAGCACTTTATTCAGATACTCTGAAATGTCAGTATATAATTTCTAATCTTCTAGAATGCTTTTATGAATGTAAAACACACTCAAGTGAGCAGACTCATATCTCAGGGGAAAAGTAAAATAAATAAATAATTTTTTGAAGACCCCCAAGTCTTCTTATCTGCCTGTCACTTTTGTTGGCTGCTATTATAACCTACATGTCAAAAACTGACCCTGATGTAAAAGTAATCTCACTCTGTCGTGTTCATTGGGGAAACTACTAGTAATTGAAATATTTTACTATAATATGAAACATGGGGCCTGAGAATGGAATAGTGTACTGAGGTAATATTAGGTTGATGAAATGACAAAAGAAATACTTGACCGGAGATGGCTAATTAACAAGATAAGCTAAATCTGGCATATCTAGAAGTGTATGCTTGGAGCAGGAAAACATTTTAGTTTTCCCAGAAGAAAAAGTTTTACTTTCTTGAGGCGTGATATGTAGTGAAGATATTTGAACTCCCAAATAGGCAAAATAGGAATTCCCTTTTCATGATATTATGTTAAAAATAATAATTTTGTATATTCTTCTTTCATGAAGCATAACTAAAACAGGTGAGAAAAATCATATTTCTATCAATAGTCCAAATAACCTTTCTGTTATAAAGAGCTAGGGGTTTTCTGCACATTTGTTATTCTTTGTTAACCATTAACTTAAGAAAACTCTGTCTTTGCTTGCAATGTGCATCTTGAGGGTTTGCAAATGAAGAAAAATCAATGTGGGTTTCAAATATAAGGAGGAGGGCAAAAAAGGTAAATGTTTAAAGAAGAAGTTAGCAATCAAGAACACAGAGAACAGAACATAGAACTGGTGAGCAAAGCCCTACTTTTCTGCTCGGGTTATTGCTTGGGCCTCATGCGCTCACCATAGCCGTGGGCTTGGGTGTGCGCGTTCCCCTGTGTAAACGGCCCAGCCCTCCGCTCCAGATTGCCCGAGTGCAGCTCCTGACCAGGTTCCTGGACTTTGCACTTAACATGTAGATAAGAAATTCTTCTTACATCGCATCTTAACTTGCAACTTACTTCAGAGTTTAGGACACAGGGAAGAGTGACACTTGGTTTTTATTAGTCAAGCTGCAGTGATATTTCTGCTGCGAGGAGGCAAGAGGAGTGGTGCTGGCAGGAGCCTGGGTTTAGCTGCAGGATCAGAAGCTGCAAATGGAATCAGGAGAGTTGAGCCAACACTTAAAAAGAGTTTTTTTTTTTTTTTTATTTTTTTTTTTAAAAAAAACACAAACAAAACCATAAGTAAGTAGTTTTATAGAATGGAATTCAACTTTTAAGTCCCTAACTTTTGGTGCTTTGGGTCTATACTAATACTATGTTATTCACCGTGCAGAACTGCTGATGCATCAAATATCTGTGTGTGCTCTCTGGGGTCTGTGGAAAACTACTGGACCAGAAACTTGTAGTTTGAGCAGTCCTTACCTGTAGAAAGAAGAACATCTTTCAACATTACTAATTTTGAGAAATTTTAACATGGAAAAATAGGACAATTTTCAAAATCTTGCATTAATTTTCAGTATAAAGAAATTTATGGTAGACTTGACTTGCAAATTTGAGGGCTCTGAGTATACTTTACACCATTGAAGAGTTTGTTGCTTTTCATTGCTTTTAAGGGCACTAGTATCCTTTTTAACAGTATGCTGACTGCTTATGGAAATTGAAAACCCTTGCTATGTTACTTCCTCCTGCAGCATCAGTAACTTCACAGATAATTAAACGAACTGCCTCCTAAACATAGATGTTCCCCTCTATCTACTTTGCACTCCTCCTTCCCACTCATCCTTTTTTATAGCTTCTGGTTGTGTTAATCTGCTGAGCTGCGTTCGATATATATGTGCCAACAATATGCCCAGCACTGTCCATCCCATGCAAACAGCTGCACCACAGGCTTTGCAACTGCATAACTTGAAATGCAAGGGCATATTCATTCACCCTAAATATAGCTGACAGCAATAGAAATACTAGTTTAAAAAAAAAATACTCTTAAATAACAACCAGCTGTTTTTATAGTTTGCTTGAATTTATTGTTTTGAAGGGATATTTGGTGCTTTAAAACTGGCATAGACTGAAAACACTTTTCACCTTTGGAGTATTGGAACTGTGGTTAATATAAAAATGCAGCTAAATGCCTGCCACAAATGTTTCACCTTGAACTGCTAAACTGAGCTGAAATTTCTTTTGTTATGAAACACTATGTTGTTCTGCAGAAAAAAATACAGTAAACTGGTATAGTGGATGCTGTCTTCACTAAGAAAAATGCATATTCATGTGTTTTGATCTAAATTAGCACAGTTACGGTACATGTAAATGTGCACATAACTATTCCTCAGCATTGTGGAAATAGGTGCTTTAGTTTTGCTTTGGCATACAGAATCTTTCTTTGGGAGGTAAAGCAGATATATTTTTTCCTAAAGCAATTATTGTGTATTTCTCGTACTTGCATTCTCTGAAAAACTCTCTATTAAAACAAATCAGATCAGAATGGTTGAGGTTGGAAGGGGCCTCTAGAGATCATCTAGTCCAACCTCCCTGCTCCAGCAGGGACACCCAGAGCACATGGCGCAGGGTGGCATCCAGGCAAATTTTTAAAGATCTCTAGAGAAAGAGACTACAACCTCTCTGGGCAGCCTGTGCCAGAGCTCTGTCATCCTCACAGCAAAGAAGTTCGTCGTATGGAGATGAAACTTACTATGTTTTTATTTATTCCCATTACCCCTTGTCCCGTCACTGGCCACTACTGAGAAGAGTTTGGCCCCATCTTCCCTACGTTCTCCCTGTAGCTACTTATACATATTGATCAGATTTTCTCTCAGTCTTCTCTTCTGTGGGCTAAACAGGCCTAGCTTGCTTAATCTTTCCTCATAGGATGGATGTTTGAGTCCTTTAATCCAGCGAGGAGCAAAGAAGATTCTTTCTAGAAGCTCCACATCCCTTTTGTCCTGGGGAGCCCAGAACTGCACCCAATACTCCAGGTGCGGCCTCACCAGAGCTGAGCAGAGGGGCAGGATCCCCTCCCTCGACCTGCTGGCAACGCTCCTCCTGGTGCAGCCAGGATCCCATTGGCCTTCTTGGCCACGAGGACAGACTGCTGCCTCATGGTCAACCTGTTGTCAGTCTCTCCCAAATCTTCCTCTGCAGAGCTGCCTTCCAGCAGGTCAGCCCCTAATCTGTATTGGTGCTTGGGATTAACTTGGTCAGAATGAGAGTTCAGTGAGAGAAACATATTCTTGATAAAGTCTATATCTACCTTGATATGTACAAGTTAGTGGTGGTTGGTTTTTTTGTTTGTTTGTTTGTTTTTTGTTGTTGTCATTTGTTGTTTTATATATCTACTCTCCCTTCCTGCATTTTCAGTATATATTCCTACATTAAAGAGACTCATTGACATGTTAATGCATCCCAGAATTTGGATGCAGATAAATTTGGCAGCTACCTACTATCATTTTATGGTATTGGGCCATTTGAGAAGGTTTTTAGGAACCTTCTAGGAGTTTCCCACTAGTTTAGCTGGGAAATTCTCTTTGGAAGCTGATTTCTTAGAGAGTATAGGTGCCTGCAGTATAGATGGTAGCAATATTTTTAATAAAATGAAAGTGTTTTTGCATTTGAAGTCGGTGATTATGGTATTGGATGTAAGATATTGTTAGTGGTAGGATCAGAGATCTTAGAATGAAATAGCTCAGTAGTAGAACTAGGGGGCAGGAGAGAAGCAGTAGAAATATTTCTAAAATAAAACCTTCTTCCCAAAGTAAGGAAGGTGGGCCACAACCAAATGTCTTATTTGTTTGAGATCTAAAGAGCTTAAAATAGTTGCAGATGTTTTCATCTTGAATCTTTGGCTTATTTTTGGACCTTTATTGTCTCACAAAGAGAACAAGCAGTGTTTTTTGAATAGCAACTTGCTGAGTACCAGAATTGCTACAAAAGAAGTGGGCTTGTGTGTTGCTAGTTGTCAGCAAGAAGTTCTCCCTTCATGACCAGCAAGCTGTTATGTTGGCTTGGTGCATCTTGTCAAATTGTGTGTGGCAAGCTGTACTATGCACTGATGTCCCCAGTGTATTTTTCTTCAGTCCTGAAACTAGGGAAGAACAGAAGCAGAAACAAAATAAGTGTTTTTTCATGAGATTAGTTCCTGCTGTGACTGACCTGCGAGCGGTGGAGTTTGCACCAGCCATCGTCTGGGAATGGGAGCTGTGGGGGCACCTCGTCCTCTGGGTGTCTACTTGGAAGCTTCTTCCCTGCTTAAAACTCCCAAATGCAACAAGGATTATCCAGACTATGAAGGAGATAGCTTCATAATGCTATTTATCCCATCTGTTTTAGTGTGTGAGATGATAATTCTCCAGTCTGGCAATTTTTCACCTAGAAGATCTCTGTGCAATGATTGTGGACTTTGTTATAACTGAATCACTAGAGTTGGCAACAATTTATAGGGTGTTTATCTTGCCTATTTATGCTGAGCTCCTCATCAGTGTCACAAAGGGATATGGAGCTATTTCTCATGGTTTCAGTCTGCTGGTATACTGAATTTATGTACAGGTACCCATATAAATACTTCTTTTTACATCTTTTAATCCAGTTTGCTACTAATGGGAACAAAGTATCAATTGAAATTGGGAGGAAGTTTAGTTTTGGAAGGATAGAACAAAGCTGAAGTAGCAATAATTTTCTTTCTTTGCTCACTGATCAGTTACTGATTTTTTTTCTTTCATTTCTCTTTGGATCATGGTGCCAGGGACATTAAAAATGCCCAGAACAAGATCTACTGTTCTTGTTTCATAGAGAATGGCATATAGTGTTGAAGTTTTGGAATAGTTCTGGAAATACAGACCTCTGAATTGATTTTGTTATCAAATAATGCTATATGTTCACTGTTCTTTATGGAAAAAATAGAAAAATAATTTTTGCTCAGTGTGGTGATTTTTTTTTTTTTTTTATGGCAACACTGTTGAAACAGAGACTGAGATTTGTTTGAACTTTATTGTTTGATGTCAGACTGTAGTGTGAAAACCAGTTGTGCCTGTCGGCTTATTTTTTGATGAATATGGAGTTCAAATCCTTTAAGCATTTAGTTTTGTTGCTGAAGTTAATGCACTTGCTCTAAGAAGAAAATGTAACTCAAATTATAAGCAGAAAGAATTATTCTAGTATTCATATGGATAATTTTTATTGTTTATGACATTAATTAGTGCTTGTTATGCAAGATGTTAAAAACAAGACAAAATATTTTGTTTATTGGTTTAAGCAGATAATTTAAATGTATTAGATTAATTTAAATCTGAAGATACTTAGATATCCTGCAAGTCTAAAAATTCAGCAGTTTTTTTTTCTGATCTCGTACTCACCAGAGTGTGTTCTTATTGTTTGTTAAAATGTTAATAATCTGTATAGATGTTAGGGGTGCCTTGATATTATTTAGGATAGTGAAATTTTTGTGTTTGAAAAGCTCCAAAGCTTGCCCAAGCTCTTTCCAGAGAGATGTTTTTCTATTCCAGTCATGATGCTTGAATATGATCCATTGTTTTTCTAACTAGTCTTTTATTTCTTATTTTTTTTAATAGAATAATTATAACATAGTTCATTTGTTTTGCTAAACAGAATCAGAGCTGAATTTGCTGAATTAGAGCTTCAGTTGTTTTGCTGGATATATAAATATCAGTGATGATTAAAAATCTCACTACAATTGAGGTGACCTCCATCCTGTAGGTTATCAAGAACAGACTGCACGAAACTGAGCGCTGTAGTCTAAACTCACTGTTCATCCTGCTTTGAGCACAGTATTGCCCTGATGGCCCTTCCGACCTGAAGGATACTGTAATTATATGAAAGAGCATGATAAGTGGAAAGTAGGATGTACTATAAATGTGAAAGGACTATAGACTGCTGAAAAGGGTTTGGTGCAGAGCGAAGACAAATTATTGCAGTTAACATTTTTGTCTTTGAAATTGCATGGTATTCAAATGTTACAGGGATTTAAAGAAAGTATTCATATTCATATTTCACATTTAATATGTAACTATTCATGAAGTAGCATTATCTGATTGCCACAAGTTTTCATAGAAGCTACTTACAAATTCCACTGCTAAAGTTTCTCTTGTCTTCCTTTCTCAACGCCTTTTTCTTTAAAAGTTATACACATACACATTTAAATTACTTTGGTTTATTTGCATTTGGGTTCTATTTTTTTTCTGGTATGCTTTCATTTTTAAGTGAAGCCAGTTCAGTCTTGAAAGTAGTTTCCTCCTTGCCTGACTGCTCCTGTTGGAAGGATGGTTAAGATCTCGGTGCTCTCAGAGGAATCCTCTGGATAATGGCCATTTTTTTTTTTTCTTGTATTTCAGTTTATCATCAAAACAAGTGATATGATATTGACTGTCAGCTTGTACAGTTCTCTTTCCTGATACTGTCTGCTGTAGTTGGAGAGACCATAATACTGCTTAGCTCATTTTCTGTTTAGCTCTATGTCCTTTTATGTACTATTCTTTCCATCAATTTTGATCTAAATTTTTAGGTATTTCTAAAGTGAAACTTAATAATCTGTAGTTGTCCATTTCACTATTTTTTTCTTCTCTCATTGCTTAAGATAGATGGCAGGGTTTTGGTTTTCCACCCAAATAATGCTTTTCCTTGTCTTGGTGGATTTGCTTTTGGAGTTCTTGGTTGTCTGATCCTTAACTTCATGGGCTGGCTCTTTCTGAGTTTTGGGATGAAAACTACTGTTTCCTATCTCAGAGTTCATTTTGCTTATGTAAGTTTGTGTCCTTCCTGGCCAGTCTTGTTTCTAGTCCTGAACTGTCATGTCATTCCTGTTCTCTACTCCTCACACGAAGTAATTTTTAAAATGTAGTAATAATAAAAATGAAGATTACCATATCCAGAGTCGCATCCAGATTAATCGATAGCTTTTTCACTTTCACGATTACTTTTTCCTTCATATGGCTAAAAGAGAGGAGGAAGAAGAAAGTCTTTTACATCTGCAGCATTTCCACCACACTTATACAGGACTTGAAGTAATAGAATCCCTGCAGAACCTGAGGTGGTAGATGGTGAGGAACAGCTGTAACAGGAGGAGGATGCTGGAAAAATGAGTGAAACGGGAGACAAGTAGTTTGGAAGTGGGATGACAGGAATTGCTGGTGTTGGTGACTTGAAAGCTTCGCTTACTCTCAAAGTTATGCACTCTTAGTCTGTGCATCATGAATAACCAGTGGAGGGGAGTTGTCATTTAGCAGAACAGATGCTGAAGTGAAATTCCAGGAGCAGTGCCATTGCAAAGCACCATTTCATCAGTATGTTTAGAAAGCTAAAATAATTCTTCTCTGTATGTTAGATTAATTCTTGAATGTGCTAGATGTATCCAGAGAAAACCGTAATTGAGTTGTGTTTCTTAAAACCCAATCCTCTTGTGCAAACTGTTTGAAAAAATAACATGCTTTAACAATACCTGTTAGCACTTTCTTTATACTTTTGATTCTCTTGTACTTAACTCTCCATCTGTCAGGATGAACTTAAATGAACAGCAGGCTCAACATGCTCTGTACTTGATTAGTTTTAGTGCTTTTGCCTCTTACATCCTCCTGGAGAGCTTTGTTCTGTTGGTTAATTCTAATATCTTGGGTATGGCCTGGAGCCAGTGCTAGTAGCCTTTGGACCACATGATCACAGGCGCTTTTTTTTTTTTTTTTTTTTTGGTGGATCCTATGAGTCTGTTTTTTGCCTGTGTACACAAGGGGGTCCATATCTATGCAGTAAGAGATTGTTTTGAGTAGTGTTAAAATAGATGCAACTCACTGCGTTAAGTTCTGGTTTCTTTCAGTCAATAGTGCTGGGTACCACGTGTAGAAGTGTCTGTTTTGGCTGACTGGCACCCAATATACATACAGCTTGTGCTCCTTATTTTTCAGAGTCTTCCTCATGAAAATTAAGGAGAAGAGTTTAAGCAGCACAATCTCTTCCTCACTAGGACGGTTGTGTGCTTTGCTCACAGTATGGGTTCAGTTATATGATGCTATTGATGATTGTTTTCAAATTTGGCATCACAGAACTTGCTGTTAAACATTGCAATATCTAAAATCTCCCTAAAAGAGAGCTTTGAAGACTGGAATACAGATGTGTATCTTAGTGTAGCGGATTCTTTTAAATAAATTTAAAAAATTTTGGTTGGTTGGCCCTAATGCCCCAATTTTACATTGTGGGCTAATTAGATAGTTAATGAAACCAGTAGATGAATTTTAAGAAGAAAGAGTTTAAAATACTCAAGTTGGGTAAGCATTTTTTATGTTTCGAGTTGTATGCCTCTATCCATAAATAGCTAGAGGCTGGGGTTTTCTTAGCAGCTGGAGCCCCAAAAGTCCTTTGATCTTCCTACTGGTTGCTCAGATTGATCCTGCCCTCAGAAAGCTAGGACTTACATTTATATAACCAAATACGGATGTGGTATAAGCAAACTTTCCCGAAAGCTTTGGATTAGAAGCAGTGGTGTCCTAAACAATATAACAGTTTATTTAAAGAGCACAGAGGAATGATGTTTGGGCAGTTAAAAATGAACAAACACACCCTCCTTTCCAGTTCAATTAAAAATCTTCCTGGATTAGAATGAAATAGCTTTGAGACGAGATTTTCTGTTTACTCTGGGAAATAGTCTGTTGCTTTCGCATACATTGATTGTTATGTGTGTGTGTGTGTGTGTATATATATATATTTCTTGCAAATCTTTTTCCCAAAATCCCACTCTTTAGTGCTGGAATAACCAGTCTTAAAAATCAATAAACATTGCTTTGCTTTCTACCCTTCTCCCCAAATGCCTCATTTTAAATATCGAATGAGTTGATTTTAGTGATACTGAAAGTGAGGCCTGGTAACCTTGTTTGGTATTTCCCTTTCTTAGAATCATAAAATCATCATGATTGGAAAAATACCTTTAGATTGAGTCCGGCTGAGTCTTTCATTTGGTGAAGTCGATTCAGTTATTGGATAGAAGCAGATTGTTTGATGGTTAATTCAGGTTTTTATCCAAATAAGTGGGGCCAATATGAAAATGCTTTTCTGAAAGGAATAAGAGAAAATCAAATATCCCCTGAAAACTGGACACTGGACCCATGACTTCAAGCTGCCAGTGCAGTCATGGCTTGTCAAGACGAGCTTTCTAAATCAAATAGAGCTGTTTATAAATGACATGAGCTGTAATTCAGTATAGCATTTTAGATGCATGTTTGCATCCTGTGGAGTGGACTGTTAAACATTAGTGGCAACAAGACGTGTCTCATATGCACGTTAATTCATTATAACTTTTTATGTGTGCAATTTGTACCTGTCTTGGTGTATTAGACAAGTGGCGTGTAAGGAGCGGGTCGTTAAGCACCGTTTGCCAAGCTTTGTTAATTAACACATCTTCAAGTCCCAGCTCCTTTTGGTCCATGTAAGTTCGGAGGCTTTCTCTCTCAAACTTTTTGGCTGTTTGTGCCACGTATCTGTGGGACTTGGGGGCAGAGCCTACAGATTAGATTTTTCGCAATTAAATGAAGAACATGCATGTTTTTTTCATGGTTACCAAAGCAGGGGTGCTGCCAAGCATCTAATTGATTAAATAAATAACCCAAAGCTTTTATTGCTGAAACTTTTTTTTTTTTAACCAAATTATTAATGCTATATCACCTTCCAAATCAGTAGTGGTTAACAACTGATTTGCCTGAGGCTGTTAATATTTTCCGATCAGCTGTAGATTGCTGTGATGACATTTTTCTGCAAACTTATAGTTTGTGTAATCTGTTTTCTTGGTAAAATGTTGCTAACTGTAAAACAGCCTTGCTTTTGTAAGACAGCACTGAAAAACAGCTCCTAGTACAATCATGCATTTTTGGTTTTATATTATTTTATTTTATTTTATTTTGAAATGGTTAATTCCATTGACAAGAATGGGTGTGAAAATTATTTCTATAGGGAAGGGGGACCAAAAGAAAGAAGTATTTTTAGAGAACTGTTTAGTGTAGATAAAATTTTATGTTTAATATTATTGGATGATCTGCATTAAAATGTTGAATTATGCGGTTTTTGCTATCTAGAGCTGTTGTCCAGCATGAGAGGCTTAAATGAAATAGCTACATGGTTACTTTGTTTTGTCTCTTGCCCGATGTTTGAAAACTTTTTTCTTTTGAATGTATTTCTGAACAGGCTACGCTACGCATGGCAAATAGCTGAGCCACTTTCAAGGAGGCACAGAGGGGTGAACACCAAGAGGTGAACATTGTACCTGGGGCTGGGACTATTTGCTGCAGAGAATAGGCTAAGCAGTGGGAGAAAAGATGACCAAGCCTTAGGAATCAGGAAGGCAGCGGATAAGGGAGGTGTGGAGCTATTGCTCATTGATTTCCCACAACAGAAGACCTAAGAGGAGCTTGAAACTTGAAGCCCTAGTAGGCGGTGAACTCCTGGCATGAGGTGTCGCAGGAGGTTGTGGAGGTGGATGACAAGGGACAGGATCAAGGATGGGTCTGTTAAATTCAGGGACACCTGTTTGCCTCTCTATAGATAAATAGTACTAAATATAAGTAATGACAGTATCATAAGTAGATACTAAAAGTAATCACCTCCAAAATCCCTAATTAAAGCATGCTAGATGCCAGCAGAGTATGAGCTAATAGACTGTAGGAAATACGGTAGTCTGCAAAAGCATCTCTTACTACTCTGTTGGAGACAGAGGATGGACCTCTGCGGGGGTGGGGGGGGGGACCCTGTGAGGTATTTCTTATGTTCTGAGAGAAAACTGAGAGAGATGTGGAGCATTTTAGCAGTATAAGCTTTAAGGCTTTTGCTGAATTCTTCTCCACAAATTCTTTAGTACAAAGGAATGGGAAATTCCTTCAGCTGCTACAGCTCCAGCCCTGAATTTGGGATAGTATTTGAGGGAGAAGGCAAGAAATAACACCTTTGTATTCTGATAGTCTCTTAGCTACAGGAGCAATCACTTGGGGTCATAAAAAGGTAGATACATAGGACTATAATGATGTGTGAGCAGAAATTGCCCAAAGACTCTTAAAAAAAATTGTCTGTCACCTTCATGCCTGCCTCCCTTCCTGTTGCACCTCTCTTCTGACTTTTTCAGCCAGCAATTTGGATGAAAAGACCCAGCCCTCTCTAACTCTGAAAGTATGTGATAAGTAGCTTCAAATAGTTAGATTTTTGTGTGTTAACATGATAATAGTGTGGCCAAGATGAGGTATTTTCAATTTTTGTGCAAGCAGTTTTCACGCAGTCCTTTAACTTTTTATTCTATTCCTTGTAGGTAAATGAAAGATCCAGGCAAACAAAAGGGGAAGGGGACTCCCTTGATCATTCATTGTACTCAAAAAAGGCTGTTAGATACATGGAGGGAAAACCAAGACAGCACTCTTAATTATTTCTTTTTATTCTAATGGCATAGGATTAATAATAGCAAGGTATCATTTTTAGAAGTAAATGAACTTTAAGTGACTTTTAACATTTTTAACTCTATTTCAGCAAAATGTTGATATAAGAACTCCCTGATTACATTAAAAATCCAGTCTGTTTTCCTCGCAGAGGTCTAGTAAGGTTGTAAAATCAACAATATATTCTTTTTCAGTGCAATGAAGGGAATTATTTCCTTGGCTTTTATGGGAATAGCTCTCTTTATGGGAGTTTTTATGAAGTCTACATGCATAAGCCTATCTAACTAGAATTATACTGCAGAGAACAGTATTGCATTGGCTGTTGGGCAATCACTGACTAGGTTAGGTGACTTGATAGGTCTTTTCCATTTTCTCTGTAACCGGTATGTTTGTGTGATATAGCTTTGTCAGTGGAAGAGAGATCTGAGCGCATATAGAGAATGTAATGATATAAAGGTAGAATATGTTTTTTTCCCTAATAATCTTGTACGTTATGAAGAAACATAGTAAATGAAGTTAATGCTTGCTTAAACTAATAGTTTTAGATGGTGAGTCCATAAGGTGACCATCACTACAGCACTCAAATTACTAGATGGTAGTAACAGCCTCTGGGCAGTGAAATGAGCTGCTTAGGATATGATGTTCTACGTCTCCATTTTTTAAACTCCTTCAGTGTACAAGAGTTCTTGAAGCAGAACTGGGGTGATATAGTCACGCCTGGGATTTTTCTCTTTTAAAAAACAAATCCTGCTTTTGCCTTCCCATGGAGAGCTGCAGCCGAAACATGAAGTCGCACAGACTTGCTCTTCATCAGCAGCAGTAGTTGGATCGTGTACCAAGCCTCTAGGGTACTTGGTGTGCCAAGACTTACCTTGCTGTGCAGCAAGCGTATTGGCTGAGGGAATAAACTCTGCCTGAAGAACATAATATTCTGTATATGTAATAAGTTTTGGTGACCTGGCAGCTAGAATAGAAAAGAAACGAGCTTTGTTGCCACTTCTTTTGAAAGGAGAGAGTGGGCATGCTTTTAAAAAAGGAATGATGGCATGATGAATTGGTTATAGTGGCAATATAAGCGAGACTGATGAATCTAAAAGCCAGAAGCCAAACACCTAAAAAATGGCATGTTTCCTTTCTGTATCTGTCTAGAAACTTTATAGCAGTCTGATTTTTTTTTTTTTTGTATGTGGATACACAGGCAATAATGACTTAAGTTTTCTATTGTCTGACATAAAAAATATTAATCATGGCACTAAGAACTATCTATGTAATTTATATTATACGTATCTCTATTTCAGGCTGTTTATTGCCAACTATTAAATGCAGTTTTTTGTCAGTGCCTTTGACAATTTTTCAACTCGTACTGCATAAACTCAGTGCTTATTTGTGCAAGAAGAGAAGGTTCTTAAATGCAATAAATTATTCTGTAGTCAAATATTACATAATTTAAAAGGAGTTTTTTTTTTTTTTTTTTTTTTTTTTTTTGTTCCAGACACTAACCTAATTATATGTAACAGTTCAAGAAGTTAAGTTCAGAACTTAAATCCTTCCCGTGCAATTTTTTTTTTATTACTTTGGACAGACTTGACAGACCTATTAGATCCCTCACACAGTTGATTTTCTGCTTTAATTGATTAGATGAGACTTGGTCATGCCCCTGTTAGCTAGTGGAGAGACATGCAAAGAAGATGGAGGACAGAACATACAATTTGGAGTGTGATTTGCTTGTGAGATGGGAACCCAAGACTCTTCTGCCCCTTTTGCTTTTGCCCCCTCCCAGTATGTGACAGCTCATATTTCTGCTGTTGAACTGCTCTTTACCTAGGGATCCTGCCCTTGTTGACCATGTTTTGAGCAGATGAGTTAGGCTAGGTGATCTCCAGAGGTCCCTTACAACATCATTTATTCTGTGATCCTAAGTGATATCTGAATGTTGCTTATTTCTAAATGTACAAGCCTACTATGCTGATCTTTGTGGCTCTAGTGTCATAAGATGACCCACTGTTTTCATAATAGTAAGCAGATGCCTTAAATAGAATATTTTATTTGTGTTTGTTAAATTGAAGTGCTTAACATTTAAATATTGTGATGGGTATTTTAGGTGCATTTCATTGGGATTTGTGTCTGTTGTGCATCTTAAGGTAGTTCCATGTTAAGTATTCATTAATCTTCATTGATTTTGAGCTTTTTTAATCACTGAGGTATAATAACAGTAACAGAAATTTAGAAGGCTTTTTTCTTGCTGAAAGGAATTTTGAATTATACTACAAAGAAAACTTTTTTTTTTTTTTTTTTTTTTTTAAGGAATAAATTCATTTACTA
>JAUBNY010000002.1:5862700-5883357 GCA_032275445.1 Crypturellus soui | reverse complement strand
AAACCATCAGTATAACAAATGCAAACCATGCTTTTTCCAAGGGAGTGATTCAGCTCCTAAAAGCAATCAAACAAACAAACAAAAAAACCCCAACAAAACTATGGAGGCAGCATAAAACATAGAGAATAAATAAGGTTTGTGACTTCGAAAGGAGGGTATGTTCTGCAAAAGCTGGAAATCCTGAATGGGAGAGGGCTGAGGTGGGCCTGAGGTACAGTAGTGGGGCATGGGAACTGCTCCCTGCTCCCCCATTTAAACCTGGTGCACTGCAGAGGATCTACACTTGCTTTTAATAAGAGCTTATGAGAACCTGGGGTGTACAATGAAATTCTTGATAGTGATCCTGCTATCCATTGAACTCTTCTCCTACCCTGATTTTCTTAGCAATAAAGAAAACAAAACATAACGTGTTCTGGCTCTCCTCTGGCTTGAGGAGGAGCTTGGCAGCTCTTACCTTGCGTGCCCTCACTGGGATGATGCCCAGGACTCAAGTGTTTACCTCCAAATGTTTGCTTTGCCAGGGGCATTTGCAATCGCTTCAGCGCTGCAAATAACCTGGGATGTGGTAGCACGCACATGGGTTGGGTGGCAGGGATGGTGTGCGAGAGGAATGCCAGAGCTTCAGAGGCCTCTGCTGCTGATGGGGAAAGTATTTGGCCTGGAGAAATACTTCAGAATATTTCAGAGAGCTGGTGGAATGTTTCCAGATCACAACCACCTTGTGGCCGCCTTGCTACTTCCCCAGCCCCCTTGGCAAGCAAAACAGCTTTCAGCTTCATGCAGGAGGCAGACAGCGAGGCAGCTTGGTGGGTACAGTGGTGGCACCTCTCACCTCGTGATGTGCACTACTGAGGGGCCTAAAACCTTAATATTGTTTAAAACATCTCTCCTCTTTTCCAAAGTCAGATTCTGAATCCCCCTCTCCTCCCCCTCTGATATCTCACCATTAAAATTAATAGGCTTGCCTGAACTTGGCTTCCTGTCTTTAAAGAGTAGTGGATATGACTTTTTTTTTAAATCATTTTGGAGCATTTAGATTGCTGAAGTGAATGAGCCAGCCTGTGGAAGGAACTGACATGCATGAAAATTGGCACAGTTGTTAAACACTGAACATTTTAATGACATTTTGCTGGGATATTATTACTTCAGCTGCACAATTATGGGAGCCTGCTGCATATTAGCAGATGCTTTCCTCGTAACCTCAAGCTATATGCAGCGAGTTATTTTCTTCTTCAGACTATCATCTTGTATTCTACCAGACTACAGATTTTTTTTTTTCTCTCTTGCGAAAGCGGTGCATGCTGAAGGCAATCGTAGCTGTAATACTTTCTGCATTGTTAGGTAATGCACATTAGCAGCAGCTGCAATATTTGGGATTAGTCTTTTCATTATTTTTTGGCATCTGCAGTACCTATGTGAATCTGCTTAGTCCTATTCCTGCAGAAGGCAGCTGGGTTCTGATTGCGAGAAAGCGACCATAAAGCAGCTTTTCCAGAAATTGTCACTCTCGCTTGGAACTACAGTTTGCATAGGGCAGCTCACTGAGACATTTTAAAACTTGTACCTTATTCACGCAAACTGGGATATATTAAAACTCCAGCTCTGGAACAGCTGTGTATAGTTTTTCCATATGATAATGGTGAAAGAGGGACAGGGCACTGCCACACTACAATTAGCTTGTTTAGCCAGGAATACAGTCCAGGGTTTATAACGCCAAGCATCCTCCTTGGCCCACTAGGAAGCAGATGTGTCTGAATTAAGTGTACTTTAGGAAATATACCAGCTGGTATCCTGTGGTTTAGAAAAGAAATAATTCAGAATATTCAGAAGAGTTGGTAAGAAGACAAAGAAAAACCACCCAGTAGATAGTTTTATTTTTTTCTTTTTCTTCTTTTGAAAAGTATCAGTGATCTAAGTTTTGTTTGAATATTCAAAAAAAGCTTATTAGGTTCCAGAATCAGTTAGGACATGAAATAATCCGGTAGAATTCCAGAAGAGAGTAACTCCATATTCCAAAGGAGGCTTCTCTTATCAGAGTGGAGGCAATAATATTGAGGATGTTTTTTCTTCTTTTAAGTGAAAATGGTGGAATAGATAGAAGCAGCACAGCACTGCCTGGAGGAGGATGGAGATTACTTAAGCAATGCTTTTGGGCTAGGGATCTGTGACGATTAAACTTACATTACCATGTCTTGTCGCTTTGGCCTAGACGGAGTATGAATAGGTTGGGTAAGCTCAGCAGCTCTAAGCAGACTTTTATTAGCCCTACAGAACCAAGTAAATGTTATGTCACTCAGTTTTATAATTTCCAGCCAAAGAACTCTGGTGACTTAACATGTTTTGATCTATGATTTCCTTGTTAGCAGTATGTTTCCTGCCCTGGCACTCCAGTATCTGCATTTGTTCTTATTATGACTTAACAGAGAGTAAAGAAATACTGCAGTTAAAAGCTGTGGATAACTGAGGAATCTGATTTTCCTTATCAAGCCCTTGTCTCCCAGCAGAACTGGAAGAAGGGAACCAGTACTATACACATCAGCATAAAGACTGTGACTAACTCTCGTATTCCTGGGAACTGGCACATGTTACACAGTACACAGCGAGTTTGTTTCATGGAAATCTTAGGAGCAGTGAGTCTGATATGCTCTGATTATGTTAGATTTACTCTGTATGTGCCATAAGTCTGACGAAGTCTGAGTGAGTTGGATCTATTGCCTGTATGATTTGCCCACAAGAGGATGTATACGTGTATGTGGTTATCTGAGTTTCATAATGGGGCAACAAAGCAAGACCATTTCCAATGCCTGGGTGTTTGGCACTGCTCCCATTTTGTCCAGGTGTGGTTTCTGAGTTGATCCAGAAGACGTATCCATGAAAACAGCTCGTAGCCCTGGGCACAAACAGGGCAGTGTTGGTACCGCTCTATACTTTGGCCTTCAGTTTGGGGCATCATGTTCAATGGTCTTGGCCTGTTTGGGAGCTGCAATTGTGTGGATGCATTTTTGGGATGTTTCCAGTGGTGCCTTCTGGGGTATGGGGGAGAACACAGCTGATTTTCATTCTCTCTGTATTTTTTTCTCCTAAAAAGTTTTAGATGTAATTTTTATTTATTTATTTATGCTTATATTTTGCTCAAATTGCATATTGTGGTTTAAAAGAGTATATAAACAAAATACAGCATAGAAGGGCATTTCTATTTCTTTCATGTTCCTTGTGGCTCAACTTTAGCTTTAATCATTGCCGTTTTTCCACTATTTTTTTTTTTATTCCAGCAAATAAACTACATCTGATGGTATCTCCTTCCTTATTCGAGGACCTCTTCAACATGCAAATAGAAAGAAGCAGGATCTATTTCTGTGTTAACTTCTGCGTGCTCAGTGGTTCTTCTGTGTTATGCTGAAGGGTGGGAGCACAGATGTGAGCAAGCCCCCCTTCTCCCTAGCCCTCTGAAGCTGTTAGCTCTAGGCCACGATCAGCAGCAACATCCCCTTTCCAGGATGCTGTGACTCAAGTCACAGTGTGTGTGGCGCAAGCTGTGAGGGCTGGCGCTCCTGGGAAGGCCGGCGAGCTGTGTTAGGAGCTGCAGGGCAGGCAAGACGTGAACGCACAGAAGTCCCAGGCTTTACTTTTTGCTTCTCTGTGTGTGTTCTGTCTAAATCACTAAGGCGAATTCAGACTTTGCTTTCAAGTTGTGTTTATGTAATTGTTTAGATTAAACACATTGTTAGTATAAAAGTTGAGGCTTTTATGCAGAAGTCCAAACCTCGGAAAGAGCCGTGAGGGGACCGTGGGAGGGTTCACATTCATGCAGACAGCACTGATATTGCCAGTTTTATTTATATGTATGTAAAAAATGGGGGGGGGATGTATAGCCTTTGTGTAGTATTTCAAAGCTTAAAAATTCCGTTTCTCACTCTTGTGTAGCGAGCATATCCGTGCGTCACTGGTTTACTTTATAGACATGATGCTTGTGGTTGTCTGCAGGTTGGATGCAAAGAGAGGGCGAATGCATTGGTTGCTCAACAATACTAAGCTTCAGCTAGTGCCTAGATGCTGCAATTCAGGATGAGCTTCCCCCCTTTTATCTTCATTTAGTCCCTTTGCTGTGGTAGACTGTCAGGTTTGGTGGAAAGTGGTGTGTACTTGTGTCTGTATGGGATATGAATTTGGAGTTTAGAAGGAAATAAATGATAAAAAATCTCAAATAATTTGTGGTAGTGTTTAGGGTGCTGGTGAGAAAGTGTGGCATGGTAGATGTAGGTGTCTTCCTTGGCTCGCCTGTAGAATTCTTCCTGCATACAATAAGTTTCTTTGGTACAGAGTGTTTTTATGAAGGACTGTTGCACTAGTTTTCTTGAGATGTTCATAGGTCAGAAAAGCATTGGAAAAACAAAATGTGAGTGCTTTTAGTCACCTAGTTTAGTCACAGTATATGAGTGAGTAAACAGTGACTTCTGTCAGCATCATGCCTTTGATTAGGTTCAAGGGTGAACCAGTGCTTGTTAGTGTCTTGGTTGTGTGCCAAAATGTTTCCGTATCAAAAATGTGATGCTTGAATTAGGTTAGACGATTTATATTTCTCACTTGTGATGCTTTTTGTTGAAGTGTGTCTTGCTGCTGCGTGGTGTTTGTCTGGCCTTTTCATGTAAGACGACAAGTGATTATCAGCTATATGTTCTTCTGTTTGAAAAATGAAAAGTAATATATATTTTTAGATGTTTAAATGTTTCTTAAATCTTTGGTTCTTACAATGGACTTACATCTTGCAGTGTTCTTAATGATGTTATTTTTTGTATTGTTTTGAGATCTTAAGACAGTAATAGCATTTTTCTCTTGAACTTTTTCTAATTTTAGGCAGGTGAGCAAATACTGAAGTTCTGCATGCCTGCCTGAATTTTGTTGAGGATTTCACTTGGCCCCACATTTCATCCTGTTTTGGAGGCCTATTTAATCTGAACAGTGGTTAGGGCACTAAGGGAAATGTTGAGAGGTTTTTCTCAAATTCATGTCCCATCAATTTTATTAACTATTAACAAAACCATTCTTTTCAATTTTTACTATTCCTTTGTTTCCTTATGACCTAGGAACTGATGTGAGGAATCCTGGACCCCGCTGTGCTCAGCTCTGCACAGGCACAGACCAGAGACAGTAGACGATTACAGAGTGATGGTGCCTAACAGGTGGGTAAGGAACTGTATTTTGCTCAGCAGTGCCACTAACATGTTGTAAGATGCTATTTGGGAGAAAAAAAAAAAAAGGTAGTGAGACAGCTTTTTAGGTCTTTGCCGCTATTCTGCCTCTGTTTCCTCCCTAGGATGAGAGGAATGCAAGAAAACAGGACACTGTTATTCTTTTTTCTACTTGCTCTCAAATTATGTCCCACTTCAAAAAGGGAAACTAGCTAAAAGTGAGGATACTTGTCTAAAGAAAGCTGAAAGGACAACTGTAAAACGTCTGCAGGTGGCAGAGATTCTATTTCAGGATGCTGTTGCTTACCCTCAGCCTATAAAAGACATAGGAAAAGGAAGCCAGTAGAGCTAAAATGACAAGGTACAGGGGACTGGGGAAAGCAAGAGGACGCTCTTACAAAAGCTGAGGCTATATCCAGAGACTGAATTTAGAAATGAAAAAGTACATATAAAAAAAGTCAGGCTAAAATTAATGAAATAAATAAATGCCTTTTTTTTTTTTTTTTTTCCTAAGCAGGAGATAGCAGGAGGCCTGGTGAAGAGTTTGTGGGGCTTATGTGCTATGGAAAAAAAAAAAACAACCTAACATAAAGCTAGAGGAGAAAACAAAATATTTAAGTTTTGTGTGTGTCTCTGCTCTCCCTTGAAATGCTTGAGCTGGGTCTTGTTTTGGAACTTCATTCTTGGGTTGTTTTTTTGGTCATCTTTGTCCACTAGAAGTATTTGTAGGAAAGTTCATGGAGCAGCATGAGCTAAACATTCCTAATTTACTAGGACTAGATGCAACTCACCCAAAACTTTAAGGAACTGAAGGATGAAGTAGACCAGCTACAGACTGTGGTGTGCAGCCTCTTGCTTATAAAGGTCGCAGATGAAGTTTTGCAGTTTTGAAGTTTTAATGCTAAGTATTTGAAAGTATTCATGGGTGACCTGTTTAAATTGAATTAGTAGAAAAAAAAAAGAAAAAAAAAAAAGATTAGATAAGTAAGTGTGTTCGGGGACTGGATAAATATGACACAATAAGACTGTGAGAGGATTTCTGTAAAGTGGACCCTGTTGAAGAGAAGGCTTACAAACAAGCTAATATCAGCCTACAGCTGCCGGGAGGGAGGTTATGAAGATGACAGAGCTAACAGTCTTAGCAGTGTAGTCTGTTCTCATAGCAGTTAGAAATCGCCTGTGGATTTCCACAGAGATCTCTGTGGTGCCCACAGGAATCATTGCAATCATAAATGGTTTGGAACAGAGAGCAGAGTGGCCATTAAAATGGTGGATGACATTAAAGGTTAATGCTTGCAAAATGTTTTGAGCTGGCCTTGCCAGGCAAGAATGAGATCTTGAGATTAGAAGCAGTAATTTCATGGGGAAAAAAATCATCTCAGTGCTTAATAGCAGTCCAAAAAGAACATTTATATCAGAATAGCTGTGAAAAAATAGTGATGAAAATGTCATTATGCCATTCCTTAAATCAGTGGTGTGTTGGTGTCTCGAATACAGTGCACAGCTCTGATTTCCTTTTCTTGGAGGGAAAAAAAAAAAAAAAGTAGAGTAGAATTAGAGGGTGCACAGAACAGCTTCTGAGCAAAGCACAGCTACTATAAGCCAGATTTTCTAATTTGGCAAAGAGCCAGTAGCCAGATGATAACACTAGAAGCCTACAAAATCATCAGGTGTGGAGGAGCATGAATCTGTTACGGTTTAATATCACCTTATGTTTCTAACATGAGAACTATTGGGTAAAGCAGTCAGGTAGTAGCCTGAAAAAGGGAAGGAAATTGCTCTTTGCCTGCTATGCAAGTCAGCTGTGGAATTATTTGCTACCGCATGATGTGCATGCTGCCTGGTTGTTCAAAGCTACCGAGAGAAGTTAGAAAAGAAGAAAAATTCAGAACTAACAAGCCTGCAGACATTACCGCAAGGGTAGGGAACTGTTTGCTGCAAAATGTAGAAAAGTTGTGAGGTGTGTTTTTGGGGTCAAGAAGAAAAGTGCATTTCTGTGTTTGTTTTCTCCCCTTCATTTCCCCACCAGTTCCCCAGGGCTCTGGTTACGACTGCTCCTGGAGAGAGGGGCCTTGGTCTGACTGAATATTTTGTCTGAACTGGTGGGATCCTTGGTTCAGTCAGGACGCTCAGGCTGGCCCGCTAGGGCCATTCGTATGCACTGGGCATTTTGTAAATAGGAAAGTTGCAAGGTGGTGTCCCAGCAGAGAACCCTGGTATACGCATTAAAAAAAAAAAAAATATATATATATATATATACAAGCTGTTATGTAATTTGAAGTTCCATACTGCACTCGGATATTTCCCTCAATGTAAGATGAATGCCTTTTAGCTTGTTTTGGCACTTGATAAATTACTATTTAATTGGTCTTAATGTGTTCAAGCTGTTTCCCTGAGAGTTCCGTTCCTAGTCCAAAATCTCACTTATTTTCCTGACTATGTTCTCTGTACAGTCTGTACTGCCTGTCAAAGAGAAAGGAATTATTAGAATACCTTTTCTCCCTACATTACTCCTAATGACACACATTTATGTGTGGAGAAGGTAGATTTTTGAGGAGAAATATATGTGAGGAAATGACAAATCCTAGTGAGAGTTCAAAGGGAATGAGAAAAAAATGTTAAATTTGGAGAGACTTCTGGGTTTGTGAATTTGCATGAGAGGCCTAATGTTAGAGTTATATTAAGAAGAATAGAAGAGAAAAGATAAAGGCTATAGAGTTGCAAAATGACAGCAGTTGGAATGGTAAAAAACAATAATGGGTGCTGAAATGACGAGAGAGAGTAATAGAAGATTAGTGAAAAATGAGTAATAAAAGGAAAAGGAGGGAATTGAATGGGAAGTGATAAGTGAGCATGAGAAACTATCGGAGAAGGATTCTTGAGTGTTAACAAAACATGAAATAAGGACTGTGCAGCTCAGCTCCAGGAGCTTAGAAAAAAGCAGATGAAAGAACCCAAGTCTGTAGTCTTGATTCAGTCAGTCATGGCTGGATCTATGAAAGCAACAGAGATTCCTTAAACTTGCTATACCGCTAGCTGTACTTCACTGGAAAAGTTTGCAAGGGGTTCTGCAAAACAGGTAATCTGTGAGAGGATAAACATTTTTTTTTTATTAGATTAGAGAAGACTTTTGGTCTTGATAAAGACTTTTGGTGAAACAGTAGCAGAAACATTATTAAAGCAGCTGAAATGGGACTTGAGAAAGGAATTCTAGGCAACACAGCCGAAAATGGTGTAGAGAAAGGTGACATGAATATGTAAGGCAATAATGAGGAAAGTCAAGGCAAGTACTGAGGAAAGAGCAGTTTTTCTTGCAGAGGGTACGGGAGCATGATTTTTTAGATTGGAAGTGATGAGGATAAGAAGCAGTTACAAGAGGGAGATGGGATGAAGAAGAGAAAATGCTTTCAGCTGGTTCTGAAACAGTCTATTTCTCTGGGTTTGCTGATGGGGGAGATTTCTTCCCAGTGCCTTTTCTGCCCATGTGTCCTCCCTGCCACTTGTGTGCTGCGCAGGGAGGCCTGCCTTAGTGACCAGGCTTGGGAGATTGCAGCAAACAAAACATAATAATGAAAAACTCACCCTTATTTGTTGATTTTCTTTATGCTAAAATTTACCTGTGTTGCTTCAAGGCAGTAATAGCAAGTTCAGGCTGGAATGAGGGAACTTAATGACCTTCCAGGAGCTATGTGCCTGGGACATAACAAAATCGCAGACTACTGAGCTGCAAATGACTTTGTACCAAAATGATGAATTGTGCTGTGCTTGACACTGCCTATAAGGTGAAGGGGGATCAGAGAGGACTGGCTGTGTTCACTATGTCTAGTGGAAAGATCCTTTGTTTCTAATTGCAGAGAGTGAGACTTTTCCTGTTAAAGCCTGTTGTTAAGTCCCTAAGATTAATAGCATCTGGAAGATGGCTTTTAACACCTGGTGGGAAACTAAATGGTCTTTAATTTATAATTTTTAATCTCCTTGTTTTTGCCTTAAATATCTAATTAAGAATGAATTCTTCACTCCCACCTCCCTAGGCTCACTCTTTCCCACCTGCCAAAAACATACTTGCTGCTCTTCCTGGCCCAGGGATGCTGCCTTTAACTAGCCCTGATATCTCTCAATAGCCAAAACTTTCACAAGTTACTTTTGCTTGTCTAGACTGCTGAAAATGTCAAAGAATTTGCAGAAAAGAGCACTGTTTTTGAGACTCTGATATATCTGTTGTTGCAAGTTCTGTGCACATTTTACGTGACACTGATTTTTGTGCTTGCAGTGTACATTTACACGGGGTGTATAATTTGCTTGCTATAGAAGGCCCTTTTCTACAACAACACTGGAAAGGAGTTTGAGTTATTTTTCAGTCAGCTTTGGGTTGCATCTTTATGAAATATTTTGTGGAATCCACTGCTGGAAAACGTGTAAGATTAACAGCTCTGGAACCTGAAATCCTCATTTAACCATGCACTACGTAGTACAGCTGAGTTGGCATCAGCTCTATACCTTGGGCCATGTGATTCTTGTTGAACCTGCAGAGATGACCTCTGTTTCAGTTATTTATTATTTACAGAGCACTGAAGGTATGTGGATACTTTTGTACAGTGAGAGTGTCATGTTTCAGTTTGCGCTTACGTATGGTCCTTGTGTCGTACTGCACTGCTGCTGCATAAACTGACACTGTTTTCTTCTCTGACTTGGTTGTTCTTCAACACCAAATCTACAGTCTAAAGGCAGGTTTTAGTTGCACTCTTTTTTTTTTGTGAGACATTTTACTGTTCTGTTCTTTCTCATGTCATTGACCAAAGCCACTTTAAAGTGGTGGTGTCTTTTTTTTTCTTTTTCTTTTTTTTTTTTTTTTCTTCATGGCTGTTTTCCTTTACTTGTTATGGCTTCTGTACCTTTATGTCTGAACTGTTGTTCTAGAAGTAGCTGTGAGAGTCCGTCTGTAGTAGTATATAAATGACATCAGAGTGAGGATCTGATCTGCAAATAAGATCTACTTTATAAGGTGTAAGAGTGCATGCTTAGTACTATTGACATGCTGAGGGGAAAATATATGAGAAAGTGAAAAAATATTTTGGTGTTTTCTTTGCATTTAAATGTATATCCTCTCTTGCTGGACAAAAGAGTGCTTGCTAAAGGAAAGGGGGAATATGCCTTGGTTTGCAAGGGGCTAATGCATTCCTTGATTCTGAGCTGAAGGGGTAAATTAGTAATCCACTTTTGCTCAGTTGCTCAGGGTCATCCATACTGGAGGATGGTTACCTCCATCCAGTAGATCAGGAGGGAGTGGGAGCAGGAGCTGTCCCACAACAGCTTGCAGCACCTTTGGTAGGACTTCACAAGCTTTCTTAATTGGTTGCACCTGGTACCTGTTATGATTCTGATATGATGGATGCTGTCTTTATCTGGGAAGAATCTGTAATGAAAGGGAGGTGAGAAGCCTGTACAGGTCTCCTGTAGGCTGCTGGAGAATTTTTTTTTTCCTATAGTTTTCCTCTTCAGTGTCTGTGTTTTTATATCTTAATCCTCACTAAAGTTTTTTGTTTGTTTGTTTGTTTCCACCTTCCCTCCTCAGCTTGTCTCTTCACTGAAATCACTACAATTTCTCAGGTATCCCTTATCATTTGAACTGAGCAATTTCCAGGGAGAGGAGATACATCCTTCAGATTTTTCTCAAGCCTGAAGCCATTTTTTGAGTCTATATCCCTTTCCAGTCCTCCAGAGAGGTGTACTTGAAAGGACTTTCTCCAGCAGGACTGTCAGTGTGAAGTTGCTTTGAAAGGATCCCATGAAAGGGGCACTTTGGGATCTCTTGTCTTTTAAAATTGACCTCAGCAGTGGCCTGTCTGCTGCTTTTGGAAGAGCTACTGGAGTGGTGGGAGAGAGTAGTGTTACTCAGGACTAGCAGACAATTCTCTTCTGTCTTTAGCCCATCCTTCCCTGCAGTAACCACTTATATCTAACGTAGTATGCCAAGCCTTTGGATACCTCAGTAAAGGATTGGTATGGGCTGCGCTGAGTACCTTGGTTGACAGGATTATAGCTCAGGGCGAGCTGAGCGACTGGACTCAAAAAATACTCTTTTCTCCACTGTGTGTTACAAGATGTTTGCTTTCCGAGGAGCACAACTTCCATCTCTTTTTTCTTTTTTTTTTTTAATCTCCACCCATCCTTCCTATATGCAATGACTATGGTGGTTTTTAAAAAGTGCTGCTGCTGTTTACGTCCTATGTAGGATAGGAGAAGCTTTGAGAGATAGGAGAGGCCTTGAGGGAGATGAGGCCAACTATGAATGAGTGCAGAGTGTCCTTGGTGTTCAGTAGGGATGGAGACCTGTGGGATGAGGAGATGATGAATGAGTAAGCCAGGAAAGTGGAGGCTGTGCTAGACTTTGTGGACTGTGATCTACAGGAAGCATGTGGTTGTCTACAGGGGCGCGTGGTAGTCCTAGGAAAGTGTGCATGAAACTCAGCTGTGGTGTGTCAGGGCCTGTGCTGTGTTGCAGTCATTTGTTTGTTGTAGGGAACGGGAACTCTGGCTGTGCTGTGTGTGGTGTGGTTTCCTGAGGCGCCTGAGATGTGAGGAGATGGAGATGCTGCAGGAAGTTGTAAACATGTGGGATGCAGGCTGCATTATGTGGCCTTTGAAAATATATCTTGGTGGTCTTGGGCAACGCAAAGTGAAGGCATTTTTGAAAGTGGCTCCTCCAGCCTTTCCATGTGATGTGCTGCAGAGCTGACAAGGAGAAAAATCTGAGTGCAAGCAAAACAGCTGAAACTTGGCCCTCTACATGTTTCTATTTATGAGATAAAGGTGACTTTGACATAATGCTTTTTGAATTTTTAGACTCCTCAAAAGTCTGTGTTTTTCCATGTAGGCAATCTATGCATATAACTCACAAGATAACAAAATGCTAAATGAAAAATGATGGCTACAAAGGTATAGAAACTACTTTTGGATATGGTGGAGACATCAGTAATGACTCTTCATGTTATTTAATGTGTGACTGATTGAAACTGTCAACTACTGTTTGTGTTTTTTTGTGTCTATTGTTTTTTGTTTTGTTTGCTTTTTTTCTGCTGCACTTCTCAGTCGAATGAGAGAGAGATCAAATGCAGAGAGAGAGATCAAATGCAGAATCTGTTATGGAAGAATATTATGGGTCCCTTTTAGGCACTATGGCTCTTAACTAATGATGAGGTTAGAATGAACGTTAAACAGTGCTTTCATTTATAATTATGTGGTGTAACTTTTGCTTGTATACAAAAAAAAAAAAAAAAAGGCAGTGTTAAGAGTGCAGAGACAAGAAAAGTGAGCTAGTAGCCTATTTTCCCTAAGCCTTATGTAGAATCACTGGGGAGACACTGGATGATTTAGTTCACCTAAACACCTAACAAGTGCTTTGAGTGCTTGAGTCGTGATAAGAGAATTGCATATAAACAGATGAGATGAAAAAGTCATCTATATTGTTAATGTGGGAATGGCACCATGAGTGGCTGAAACTGGTTTCAGAAACATGCATGCTAAAACTGTACCAAAGAACTATAGGACAAAATCCACCACGAGAAGGATAAAATCTTCTGTACTATTTGTTTGAAGCAGACTGTCACAGCAGTCATTCCATGACATTTTGGAGCTCATCCAGTAGTTCTTTCAAGTACTAGCTACTTAAACATAATCTTTATTTTGGAAGTGTGCCTGGTATTAATGTGCAGAATGTCCACTAATAGGTTTGTTTTAGTGGTGCAATTTTGTCCTTTAGATTGGTCATTCACATTTCAAATTGTATTTATTTTAAGTCCTGATGAAAACTAATTCCTAAGTACTTTCAAACATTTTTTAAAGCAACTTACTATGTAGTACAACTTTTGTTTTTCTTTTTTCTTTTTTTTTCCTGGCTTAACATTTGCTGTTTTTAGCAGGATACTATTTGAAGTAGAATACTATTTGAAGGAACTATTTGCAATTTCTGTACTACTGTCTGTCTTTTATTGCATCCTTGAAAGAGAACAGCCTCACTTAAGATCCTGTACCATTTGCAAATAGAAAAAAAGGTGTGTTTGTAGGCTCCAGTGGTAATCTGTGACCTCCTTGTCCTACCCTGCATCATACCTCCACTGGGATGGAGATTGTGACAGAAAACAAAGTGCATAACCAGCTTTCAATTTGTGAGCTTTTGTAATATAAGAGAAATTTTTGGTTTATGTATTATGAAGTATTAGTGCACTGCTAATGCAAAAGAAATAGTAGTGGCAGCTTTACTTTTAATAGCGATTATGAGAGCGACTATCTCTAATCTCCAATAGAGATTCCTGATTTCTAGTGGAGAAACTTCAAGGTTTGCTCTTTCTGTGGACCCAGAAAATAGCAGATGCCTCTGAACATAAACTGTGTTATGTAGGGAGCACAGATGCTTCTACAAGAAGACAGTAAGTAGCAATTTAAAAGCCATAGGGCTCCCTAATAATTGGGTTAGGGAGTATTCATAGAAAAATGCAGTGCACTGGCTTCTCCAGATGCGATTTCAGCATCTGGTCGTAGCACACACACTTTATAAAAAGCTGCACAGAGGGTTTTCTTGCCTTAGCAACTCGGTATGTGTATTCACCTTCCACTAGACTTTCTGAATAATAGGCAAATATTGACTTGCACGTACCACACGGCAATACATGTTAATAAAGCACAGCCTGTGAATGATACACAGCGCAGAGTTCAGATCTTTGCAGAACATGAGATGGGATGACCAGAGATCAATGGAGGCCAGCCTTTGATCTCCAGCAGGAGCCACCAGCATGTGTTTAGGGAAGTGAGTAAGAGCCAGACAAGCATCTAGGGTTACTTCTCCCAAACGTTGCTCCTGCATCAGGTCTGGGATGTTCAGGAGTTTCCACTTTCCCAAGTGGGAGTGTCTGGGTATCAAATAATTGTCAAGGGATACCTTTTCAGTGGTATGGCCATGGTTGGAGCTATGTAAGCTTTAACGTCCATAGGATCCAGTGGCAAGGAGTGCCTGCAAAAACTGCAAGTCAACTTGTGTTGCGTGCCAGCCTGACAGGCTTGCCCCTGCTCAGGTGCTCAATTTCCAGTAATGCTATCAACTGAAAAAGGAGCAGGCCAGTGTGATGGAGAAGGACAGGAGAAGATGAAAAACAGGGATGTGTGTGTGGATCTTTGAACTGAGACCATTCTTCCCATTCACTTTTCTGTTCCTGCATTTATCGATGCCTCTGTCCCCTACTGCCTCGTTTTCCCTTGCTTTATTTCTCTCTTTTGACTCCTCATTTCCCCTTCTCTGCTTTTCAGCCCTTATTTCTGGTGTCAGCCGCAGACACCAGCAGGCTCTTGGCAGAACGTTTCTGTGACTTGCAGGATTGATTTTGGACTGTGTTCACTGGTGACTGTGTTAATCTGCTGCCTCGCGCAGAGCCTGGGGTTGCCTGTGTGATTGGTAGCCACCCCCCAGGCAAAATTTTATCAAACTCATCTGTCTTACAATCTGATTTTTTTTTTCTTTTTTGGCAAGTAGTTGGCTTTTGGAATATGATGAAATACATTAACACATATTGCAGTCTTATTAAATGTTGGATGCATACTGTTCATTAATGGCCAGCTTAATTTCAGAGAAGCATGCCATCTGCCATCGTGTAAGCGTGTAGAGCCCTGAGAGAATCGCCTGTGCGTGTTTGAATGTGGTCCCTCTTGGTTAGTCAGGCCTCAAGCACTTAATTTGCCTGCTTCATTCTAAAAAGATTTTCATTTTGAAGGAAAAAGAGATAAATAAGTGATGAAAGATGATCCAAAGTGGGGATACCAGGGTTATTGCCAAGTGGATTGTCTAGGAGAACTTTTTTTGAAGTGGATAAAAGCACAAAGGGGAGAAGAAATGGATCTTCTATGTCAGGGTGCAGCCTCAGCACCCACTAGATTGGACACTGATGCAGATGGAAGGAGACTGTGGAGCAGCTGGTGTGGCCCTTACCCAAGACCTTTGCAGGCTCCTCTGTTTGTATGCTCATTTTGACACAAGTTCACTTGGTACTTGGTCCTCCAGTGGAAATTACTGTTAAGCCATTACTTACTACTTTTTTTTTTTTGGAATAGGCATTTCTTGTTGAATCTTGATCTTAAAAAATCTTTTCAATATCTTATATAAATATTACCCTCATGAAAATAATATGAGCTAACCTAAAAGCCTTCTTTCACCCTCACATTTCTTCTAGGTAAACTAGATCCCAAAAAGTAAATGAGGAAAAGAGAGTAAGCACACAAGTCCTTCTATATATGAAAATAATAAACTGAACCTGTTTTGAAATATATTAAATTCTATAATTATTTTTTAATCTTTGCATATTCAGATAACCTTACGGACTAGTAGCTTTTCAGTCATCTGATAAAAAATTGTTCTAGAAATGCTATACAGATAATATGTGCTAGCTCCTAGAAATACAGCAACAGTTACAAAGAATGTCAGTATTACTCTTACTGTCCTGTTCCTCTGCAAGAGATTTGTCTATGAAAGTTATACAAGGAAACTAACCTGGACTTCTTATCTTTATGGCACTCTTGGCTTTTGAGCTTTATGCCTCCGTCTAAACATATCCTAGAGTAAGCAAGGAGAAAGGGTGAATGGTGGGGAGGACCCGTATGTCTTAATGCAAGTTTTTGAATATGAGGAGCCCTGTTGCAGAGCTGCTCAGGTGCCCAGAGTGCAGGGGCTGTCTGCACCAGTAGCTCCGGAAAGGAGGGAACTTGTGCAGACGTCTTCAGGCAAGGATGAGTAGGTCTCTCTCTCCTAACTCGATTTACTCTTCTTTTGTTTAGTTAGGGACTATGAAGCCTCTGCTCTGGCAAGTGACCTTCCACTTGCAACTGTCCACAATATGTGTGCACATTTAAACAGGTAGAGGTTGATAGGGAAAGATCAGCTACTTATTTGTTGCTGTTTTAATTTGAGGCATATTATCATTATTTTTCATCTCTTTCCTCTCCTTCAAAGACTGGTCTTTCTTTGGGTGGGGACTTTCAAATGAGAGAAAGAAGTACTTGCTGTACCTGTTCTTACCATGTGACCTACATGAAGGGGAAGAAGGGATACAGCTGGGTTTAAAAGTTCTTTGACCCCCAGATTTCCCAACAGTGATATGATATCTAAATAACATTTTTCACACTAATGGTGACAGCTAATTAACCTGTCTTTCCCAAGGATTGAATTTAGTTGTTTAGTACTGAGAAAAGTAATTTTTCTGAAGGCGTTTATTTCCTCAGCTGTTGACTGAGTTCTCCTACACACAGGGGCAGGTGGGGAGGAATCTATTGATAATGCTTGCGGCATGCAAGACGTCAAACCTGTAACTGCTTAGCACTTAGGAATATCATGAGTAACCCCCACTAAAGTCAATAACCTTTTTGTAATGGAAACTAAGGCACTCATAAATATGTATAGATGAATGGATGAGGATAAATAGTCTTTTTTTTCTCCCCCTGGAGGGATCTCCCTTTTTAGTGCATTCTTGGTAGATCTATTTCTCCAGATTTTGCTGGGGTATAGGAGCCTGATTAGGTGATGCTTCATTTTCGTTCAGGGAAACCAAGAAGGCTGAGCTCCCAGGACTAATATTTACTTTAATTCCTGCTCAATATTTTTTCCAGTGCATTCAAATATTTATGCATCTTTCTGAGACTTTAAAAGTTGAAATAAATAAATAAATAAATTTCTATTTCTTCAGTGTACAGGCACTGTATTTCTAAGTATTGGAATAGCCTGTACTGCCCTATGTGCAAGAAAAACAGCTTTTGAAAGTCTGTGTTGTGGTATTTGTCCTTCATTGTGCATCCTAAATACAGGTAAATAGTGTTATGGAAATCTGAATTAGAATTACCTCACCATAATATACTGGTACTATCTGTATGATATTATAACAAATGGTTATTACTATAGCCACATAAACTGGTTGAATTTGGATGAGAATGGTACATAATGCTTGAAATGTCATCCTTGCAGAAAATGAACTGCGGAAACATTGGAACAGGAGCTTTATGTCCCTATATACATGAGTGCCCAGAATTTCTATGAGCAGATACTGCTGGCTGGGAGCCACAGGCAATTTACAGGGACAAATTCACATTGGAACATGGCATCATAAGACATACCACTTAAAAAGGTAGGAACGTACATTTAACTGACCAAAAACACCCTCCTCACCTTTTCCTTTGAAACATAAGCAAATTTAGCAGAGAAACAAATTTGGCTATTAAATTTATGTACTGCTCGGATATATTATCTCCATCATCTGTTTGCTCTGGCTTACATTAATAAGGATTAAATGTGTTCAGTGCTTAGATGAAAAGCTTTTAGAGGCAGAATATATAGAGTGGTAAGAGAGGAACAGTTCTTATGTCAGTCTTTCTACAAGTAGCCTAGGCAGTTGCTTCAGAGCAATGTTAGGGAGTGATATTTTATTACCTTTTAGATGTAGTTTTTAAAACCCACTGGTCTTATGTGGAGTGAATATTTATCAATTAGCAGTCGTTTGTTTGAGTTTAGGATGTTAACCTTAAATATATAGAAAGTTTCCACCTTATTAAACAGCATAGTGCAATTTGGTGAGATCAAATGTATTGGGAGTCAGTATTGCTGATTATTTTTTTCCTGAGGGGCTCCAT
Source organism: Crypturellus soui (assembly GCA_032275445.1). Classification (NCBI taxonomy): domain Eukaryota; kingdom Metazoa; phylum Chordata; class Aves; order Tinamiformes; family Tinamidae; genus Crypturellus; species Crypturellus soui. The sequence continues at coordinate 5,865,508 of JAUBNY010000002.1, read as the reverse complement.
TAATTTGCAAAATGACATTTCTGTCATTGCTGAGTTATCTCAAGTCTCCAGCCTTCCTTCCTAAAAGGCAGCGATGTCTTATAACAGTCTCACTATTACGTTGTTTCTACTTTGAATGTTTATTTTGGTAAATTTAAGAAATCTTTATTGGATCTCCTATCACTTTGGCACTGTGAATATTTTACTGCTTACAAAAATAAGTGTCTGGTTATTGGATGTTTCAGAAAGTTGTGTGATGAGATTTCATCAAAGTTATTCTGGTACCAAATTAATACAATTATTATTTTTGGTGATAGGTATTCAGGTTTTAATAGAAAGGGCTCTCCAACCTTAGAGCCTCGTTGCAATAGGCAACCTTTTCATCGGTCTCATCAAGCAGGTAGGGATTAAGCAAATGTCAGAACGACGACGACTCTTATTTGTATAAAAACGAAAGTATGTCAAGAGCATCAAGATGAGCTTTGCCCTGCTGCTTCTGTGCTGAATGAGCTTTGTGGATATGCAGCAGATACAAGCTGTAAGGCTGTTATTTTGGCAATGGTCAGTAACATGTAAGACCAAGTCCTGTCCTCCCTCATAGTACCAGGGACTTAAATGCTCTTCTCTTGTCTGTGAAGAAGGTAAGTGAGCATGGAAAAGGGGTGGTGGTTGGAATTCTCTGATGTTCTTTTTGTATTATATACAGCCAAGTGGTAGTGAAAGTTAAAACTTGTCTTTGGCAGAAGTCCCTGAAAATGTCTTCTGCAAAGGCAAGCATAATCAGCACTGCAAAGAGTTTGGTCTCCTGTTGTCAAGTGAACTCTCTGAGTGGGGGGAACCCACTCTGACACTTTGGGACCAGAGTAACAAGCATGATGTGATGTGGCTGAGATCTGGTTCCTCCAGGACCGTCTCCATGGAGTTTGGGTGCAGGAGGACTGAACAGACCATCAGCCTTTTTGATTGTAGTGGTAGATAGAAGCTCACAGGTGTTCTCCAGTTGTTAAACTATCAGGGAGTTTGAGATGACTGAAGCCCAGTTATGTTCTACAGAAAGAGCACAATTTGTGTTCGTAATGGAAACTGTATGTCTGCTGCTATTCTTTGAGGTCACAGTTCCTGTCAATGCATGATTTTGTTTTTCTAGGTGTGTCTTTAGCTCTAGGTGTCTTAAGTGAAAGTAGCTTTGGCACAAATGACTTAGTCAAAGACAAAGCAAGTATTGTGAACTTGTTATTTTTTAGCAATTCTTTGGTCATAGTTATTTAAATAATAGTCTTAATTGAAGGGGGGGGATTTTACTTTAAAAGGCACTGTTTCATTAGCTATATCTTTAAAATAATAATGATAGGTATGATATGTTATCTTTTCCCCCATCAATATATCAGAATTATAAAATGAAACCTTTTTTTTTTTCTTCAAAAAAAAAAAGAGGATGAGTAACAGTTTTTCAATGCTGTTGGGTGGCAAAAAATAATCATTCCAAATGTATATAGCTGTTGGTAAACTCATGAAGTAATTGTAGAAGCACACTTTTGAGGAGTCAAATTCCACATAGAGAGGAAATAACATTTTATTTTCATTTTAAATATAAAGTATTGTCTTTTTTCTTCTTTTTTTTTCTTCCCTCTTTCTGCGGCAGTTACTCTATTCAGATTTCTTTGAATTCTCCAGGTGGTTTTCACACATGAGTTCAAGAAGAGTTCCCAGTTAGAGGAAGCGATTGCTGTGGAGGACAGCACGACCACCATGAAAGGAAGCTGCCTCCTCACACTGCTGCTGGCAGGACTTGGGGTGTTAGGAATGCTGGAGTCAACAACAAAAGAAGACACCCATTGCCACAGAGCTGAGCACCCAGTCATTGCATACAAAGGTATGGAGTAGTGTAAAAATGTCTTTTTTGTGTAGTCCCTCCCATTCCTAGAAACTTCTGTTGATACTATAAAATTATATTAAAAAATTGCATATGGTTATCTTATATAATCACACTGATTATATTCCATGCAGGTTAAACACAGATTTACAAAGTTTACTCACAATCTGGTGCTGAATATGTCAGTTGAAGATGGATCGTCTGTTTTCCTCCGCAATTAAAATATAGAATTAGGACGATTCTCTAATAGGATAGGGAAGATTGGAAGAAAGTGTCAGAAGGTCATTGAGTCCAACCTCGTGCTTAAAGCAGAACCACCTGTGAGATCAGAGAAGGCTGTTCATGGGTTTATGCAATCTGGTCTTGAGAACCTCCAAGGATGGAGACTGTACAACCTAACTGGACAATCACAGCGTGACTGTCCTTGTGGTGAAAAAGCTTTTTTCTTTATGTCTGAATCTTGTGTTTCAACTTTGACCTGTTGTCCCCTGTCTTCGCATACTAAAGGTGAGAATCATGTCCTGTTTTCATTTTCATTATAACTTCACAGGTTTTGGAAATTGCTGTTAATTCCCCCTCATCACCTTCTTTTCTCTAGTCTGAACGAGTCCAATTCCTCCAGCCTCTCCTTGTACCTTAGCTGCTTCAGGCATTAGCCTTTTTGTTGGCCCTCCACTGAACTCCCTTCAATATATCAACATCCTTCTTGTAGTGGTAGGTCCAAAATTGGGTGCAATATTCTAGATGCTTCTAGTGATTTTATAATCTCTGCCCTTGATCCTGTTTCCTTGGACAGGCCATGTTCCTGTTATACAGACCAGGTTGCTGTTGACTTTCTCTGCTGCAAGGCCGCACTCGTGCTTGCTGTCTGCCTGGACACCCATGTCCTTTCAGCAGAGCTCATCTCTATTCCATCAATCAGTGCACTCCATGGAGATGGAGAGTGGTCAGTTCTT
>JAUBNY010000002.1:5837295-5855153 GCA_032275445.1 Crypturellus soui | reverse complement strand
TTTATTTTTTTAAGGTGCCTGCTGGTGTGGTATTTTTAGTGATTCATATTTTGGGTGGTTAATAAATAGTGGTAAGCTTTTTACTTTAAAATGAATGGAATTTGAAAATCCTGTTTCAATTTTTGTCTTACCTGACAGAGTGCAAATCTTTATTATTATTTAATCCTAAATTAATATATAATACATATTAATATATTATATATTCATATATTAATATAACATATATTAATATGATATATAATCTTTAGGATTATAGCTACCAGGTTGGGCCACTGGTAGTGTCTTAGGCATAACTGCTGGCAACTTTAGCTGTTGTAAAACACAGCTAATATCTTTAAGTGTCATTGAATGGTCTGAGTCTCAATTTCCTGCTGTTTCTGAGCATGAGAGAAAAAGAAAACTCCAAAGGGCTCTAGCTGGGTATCGTGGGTGATACTTGGTCATTGCTCAATTTCTGTAGAGCTCCTCACTAATTCAAAGTGTATAAAACCTCTGCTTATAATGCCAAAAACCTCTTTCATCTGGGTGGGAGTTCATCCTTTTTCCCTCACATTTGTATGCAATGTGTGTGTTTCTGGACAACGAAACACAAACAACTCCAAGCCTGTATTCAAAAAAAAAAAAAAAAAGGCATAAGTCATCGTTGTGGCAGATGTTGCTGTCTTCTCCCTGAGGGCACAGACAGTCAGAACCCAAATTCCCTTTAATTATTCTGGTACAGACACATGTGTGCCCATAAAAGCACAGGAATGGGCACTACTGGTGGGAGCAGAAGCTCTGCTGGGACAAGAGAAGAGGAATGTGAGCTGGATCCTAGACCTTGAGACTGTGGTGGCTGGAGCAAACTGCACAAAACAGGTCAAAGAACAAGGCAAGGCAGTAGCTCCCACCTCACTGTGAGCAGATTGCTGGGAATAAGGAGCCAAGCAAGGAAAATCAGGAGGAGGAGGGTACAAGGCAGTAAATTTAAAGCAGGCTTAAAAACACAAGTTCTTCTGTGATACAGAGCTTGTTTAAAGCGAAGAAACATACTTTAAGTATGCTTTATCTTCTATTTTCTCCCATTAATAATAAACTACTTATAGCCCTGCCTCATTACCTCTCAAATTGCCCTCTTGCTCATAATGGTTGTTTAATAAACAAAAGTCCAATAAGCAGGTGGTGAATTTACTGGTTGGTAGTTTATAGAGGTTTACGCTCTGGGGATTGGTTTTATTACAGGTGATTTAAAGTGGCAAGGAGCTCTGGAAGCGGGTAAAGCCTCTAGAAAAGGCAAGAAGTGCCTTATTTCTGTGCTTTTTTCCGAGTCCTCTTTGGCAGGCTGCAGGAGCTGGGTAGGTTGTGTTGGATAGTGTAAGGAAGGCAACTGCTCGGTGAGCTGAAGGAAGCTCCAAGAAACTCCTGGGTTTTGAAAGGAAGCCATAGTTTGGAGGGTTGTTTGCTGCATGATTTTTTTTCTTCTATAAAGAAAGATAAGCTTTGATCTGCAGATGTAGATCTGACTTGTTTCTGTGTTTGTAAATGTAGCATTGTAAGATATAAAGGAGGAATATTTTAGTTTGTGGTTGCTGATTTAATCTTGGTGGGCAAAACAATAACTCCTGTAGGTTCTTTTATGCAGGATTGGATTGCATTAGCTAACCTTGCATAAAAAGTAGTCTTACATTTTTTTAGGGTTTTTTTTTTTTTGATTCCCTTTTGAGGGGGAAAAATATATATTCCATTTTTTGCTTCTTTCTGGATGCCTGTTTAAGAAACTACATGGTTTTCTCTTAATGGCTAAGCACTAGAATGTTGCCTACTTCAACATATTATCTAGATCAAAGAATCTTCTTAATTTTAGTAACAGATGTTCTTAATAAACTTTATTAAATGTTGTGAATTAGCTGCTATAAATGCATGTTCTTTAGTTTCCCGGTTACAGGGGAATGCACAGGACTCTATTATTAAAGCCAATGGTGCAAATGTAAGGCCACGGTTTAAATGCCTCCTATATGGAGGCAGCAATATGCAATAACTTTTTCATTAAAATGTCATACTGATGATGTACTTAGCTGTCCAAATCTTTTTTGTTATTATTATTTTTAGAGAAAACCATAAAACTTTGTAAGCTGATGCCACTTTTCTGTGATCGAGGTTGTACTTTTCTACAAATATCTTCCGTCCACTCTTTCTGGTATACTTGGTTTTCACTATCAGACAGAGACTTCTGCTAGCACGACCTGATAGATCTGAGTAACATCCAGGCCTTCCTTACATCTTTCTAGCCTTCACAGGCTTACACCACATATGCAACCTTGAAGGTTTGTACCGTGTATACAAATCAGTGGACATGCAGTCCTGTTCCAATCTCAGTAACCATGAACTTCACTTTTTTTTTTTTCCTCTCATCACTCTTTCTCTAGAGATTTGAAGAGATAGATAGTTACTATCTTCTTTTTTTGTCCTTTTGATTATTGCAGTAGTTTGTGTCCCTTGGTTATAGTAAAAATTCATGAAAAAGGAACCAGGTGCATGTTCGTAAACTGCAGCTCATCCTTAGTTGAGTACGTATGTGCTGTATATGTGTGTAAGAGAAATGGAAAAGTATTTGCTGTGTTTGCTACATTTAAATTGAGTTAGTTTTTAAATATTTACTTGTCTTATGTTATTCTGAAAAGGCACTTGTAGAGTTTTCTCCACAAAACCTCTTTCTGGCTTGCTTTGCAACACAAGCTTGGATATATAGAGGGCAGGGTTAGTCCAAAAGAAGTACAGCTGTGTAAAGTGACTTGTACTTGTGTGAGTTTATTCTCTGAGAAGAAGTAGTAGAACATGTTGGCTGTAGTGGAGTTTTGTGGTACTGCAGTCCCAGCCTCTTTTGGATAAGTAGGGGTGAAATGTGGTTATTTTTAGATAAGGTACAGTCATTCTTTGGTGGGGTTTTCTTGAGGGAGTTTATTCTTTTTGGACAGTAGTTGTTCATGTTTCCGTTGTTCCCTCTAGCTGTGATACCTTTCTCCTTTCACCTGCTAGGAGTCAACGACTTGTGCTGCAAGAGCTAGAAAAGACGACTGGTAAAAGGAAACATAAAAAAAAAAAGAAAGCACATAAAGAAAAGTTGAGTACAAAGAAAAAAAAAGCTCTCAGATGCCTGCCTTTCTTTCTTTTCTTACTTTCTCTTCTTTTTTGCTTTTTTTTTTTTTTTTCCTAGCACAGAGCAATGGTTGTTTTCATGAAGTTGTTTTGAGCAAATTTCTGATTCATGGCAGTATTTATGTAATACTGGGAAGCTACAAAGAAAAAATTAACAATTGCATTCATAGTGATACCAGTGATGCACAGAAGCTATTCCCAACATCTTCAACCGACTCAATAGCGATCGCTGGGGTTAGCAAGGCTGGCAGCAGAGCTGATTAATGGGCTCGGCGAATCGCAGCAGACACTTCTGCCTTGTCTTTTGCCTTTGAAGATGACCAATGAGTAATATGAGTATTGCAGGAATAAACGATCATAACAGCACTACAATTGTTACACAACTTTAGGAGGGATGGAATTATTATATTGTCCTTCGATTTGATACGTTTGATTATAAAATCTCTTTGGGATGTGCTAGAATGCTTTAGTTTTCCTCTGCTCAGCTTAGTGAATTTGTGGTACCGATGCCACCCAGAGACATCTGCTAATATTGCAAAGCTGGTAGTTTTAAACAGTAGCATTCCTCTACTAGCAGTTCCCCCAAGGAGACAGGGCTGCCCATATGTTTAACTTCATGGTCAGTATTTGCACAAAAGGACACCATGGCAGGAGCCGCTTTATATCTACCTGCAAGCACTGCTGAAAGGTTTAGTACCTCTGTTAATTTTTCAGTGCAACTAGGAGCTCCTTATACTCATCTTTAACTTTGTTCTTCACCATGTTAGATCACTTCTGCAGTCAGCTCTAAACGTACTACTCTGTTTGTGCTGGTGTTCTGTCAAATTGTTCTTCTGTTTACTTGTCTTTGATGGGCTGAATGATGAACCAAGTTTAAAGACAACTTTGTTTCACTTGCAAAGAAATGTAGAGGTCAGCAGTCCTCTGCAAATGTGAACCGAACGAGCCATGGCCTGTTGGGTAGACTTAATTGTAAAGTAAGATTGAGACAACTTTCTGGACTTTTATTGTTTGAACAAGTGTCTAATGTTGTCTTCTGTCCAGCTTCGATCATTAACCTCATTTGCCTATAAAGCTCTCTAGGAGACTCTCCTGCCCTTTATGGCAAGGGAAGTGGGCTTCCCTGTGTTTGCTTTGCCATAGCTTTATGAGCCATGACAAACTTTTTTTTCCCATTAAAACTAAGCTAATCAAAAGAAAAAAGCAACCAGACCCTGAAATCACAGGGAAAATCACAGCATGCAGAATGAGAACCGTGGCTTTCTCAGAATCTCCAACTCTTTCAATATCCGTATCTCTTAAGTCCATCAGAAAACTTGTGTTTTAATTCAGGAATGTTTTTGACTTGTGGCAGATTTTATTTGTATATTAATGCTTTTTCTTTATTTACAAATAATTGATTGATATCCATAGTGGTTGTATTAAAAGGGGCTAAGTTGGAGTCCACTTGCTGTCATGATTGCATATATGCAGCAATAATGCTTTTGAACGGATTAGCTTAAAGTCCGAGGCTGATGCCTGCAAAATGGTACTTGCTTAACTTCAAATGAAAATAAATGCTGAAACCCCCACCAGAATGAAGCTGTGCCTGTGCAAGTGTTTTTACCATCAACAGTAAGAAGAGAGAGGTGATGGAAAGTATTTGAGGGTGTTACAGTAGGGGAGGGGGACACCAAGACCAGGAGAGCTGGAGCAAGAAAGCAGGGGGATTGGGGTAGTTTGTCATCCTGGATGCTCTTTGCTGCAAGTTTCACATATTACGCATTTAGTTTGGAAACTTATGCAGTATATAAAATCTATAGCTGTGTTATCTTATAAAGCACATCATGTTGCATCTGTCAGAAAACCATTAATTAAGTGAAGCTATTATTACTCATTATGTAACCTTGAGTTTTAAATCAAAGAAAAACATTTGATAGACCTTTAATAGCTTCTTATTCATCTCTTTTTCTTATCAAAACTGAAAGATGATGTTCTGCTTACAGCTCTTCAGCTATATTTTACTGTTTAGATAGTAATAAATCTGAAATTATTCTGTTAATTTAGTTACTTAAGTTTTCAACAGTGTAACTAGAAACAGAATTTCACCAATATGCTTTATTCTTACACTTTAGTAGGGTTTTGTTTGGATGTGCTTTTTTTTCTTGCCTTTTAGAAGATATTTTCCTTTACAGAAATGTCACAAAAGGTGTAACTTCATCCCATACTATCTTACTGTCGTGAGCCATGCAATGCCACCGTAAGGGACAGAGTTGGCTGGTTGAGTGTTCGCTGCAAAGAATAACAGTTGCTCTTGCTGCCCTTTGTCCTCCCTGAACCTGTTTCCTCTTGATCCCATGCAAGACCGATACCAAATATAGCCAAGCACAAATAAATCATGTTTAGTAGGAGGAGAGGGGATTTGATTTCAGAGAGGTTTCTCAGCAGGTCCTTGTGACCCTCTGACTCTCCACTTTGGATGTGCCTTGACCCATTGGACCTTTTCCAGCCTCTCCCCGTAATGGTGGGGAATTTACAGCTAGAGGAACTAACAGTGAACGCAGCTACCAGGCTCTCCTGAGCTTGCACAGACAGACATCCCAGGCCTGGGATCGCCCACATCCTCACAGACTGTTCTTAAAAGCGCAGATGTTGCTTTTCTGACACCCGTGTGGTTCCACTGCAAGGGTCCATCTGTTCTCCCAAAGCAAATGCTGTGCAGCTTCTGCACAGCACATCTAAGGAGTCTCGGGAGTCGCTGTATATGTCTCTGACACAAAATAACATTTTTCACCTTGGCCCTCTCCTTGGAAACAGGTAATCTATTTGTGCTAAAACTTAATTCACGTCTGGTACTTGTTCCGGGGTGATTCGTTCTTAATTCAAATATTTATTTAAATCCAGACATTTGCAATAGGAAAAATATTCAAGTGGGTGTAAAACTAGGATTTACAGTGGATCCTCTTGGGCAACCTGAGCTGTCAGTGGCAATCACAGTATCAAAAACTACAGGGCAGTGGCCCTATTGGAGAGGTTGGTGTTGACAGCGTGTGCCGAATGGCTGTCACAACATGTGCACCTTTGGCCCTTCTATTCGCCGCTTTCACATCCGTTGACTTTACGTGGGCATTCCCACAGCACATTGTATCATCACAGATACGTTATCCTCTTCACCTTGTGCCTATGTTGTGGAACTGTTTAGCAGCTACATTAAAAACATTAATAAAATGGCTTTGATATCCTGAGAACTGGAAGAAAAACTCCAGAGGCTTTTGTACAGCTGCATTTATTTTAAGAACCATTAATATTGTTATACCTCATAAATAGTGATGCTTCATGTGTTTGCCTAAGAAATCTCTGTACTTCTGGAACAACTGCATTTGTGCTAGTACAATCACAGTTTGGGCACCCCTCGAGTGGTATGGATGCAGAAACATCATATTCTAAATACAAACAACATCCACTGCTGAATTTCAGCAGCTTTCCCATGTGCCTGCTGTCTGCTTTTCATAATGTTACATTGATCTGAGAATGGCAGATAAAAAATGCTCTTTTCTGAGTGTTAGACATCTTCCCTCTTTCCTTCCTCATCCTAAGTGCTTTAGAAGTTAAATGTGCTAGCTTTTATTATTTTTGTCCACAGAATTTGGGTCAGTTTTTTTTAAAGACATTTGCTTCTGAGACATAGGAAATGATTCTGATCTTATTTCGTTATCTAGCAACCATCTGTTGTTGTACTGTTTTCCTTAACTAAGGGGGGAAAAAAATGTATCTGGCTTATAAGTAAAAACTAAATTTTGATATTTTGGTCATTTTTGGGTGCTACTCTTTATAATAATTTGGGCAGATTATGTGTTATGGTGGTAAAAGGCTCCTGTGTTCCCCGAGATGATCATGCTGAGAAAACTCAGCCCCATGGTACCTGCAAATGTGCTGTTGGCTACCTGATGTCCTGTATAACTAAACTATGATATTTACAGTAAGTGTTTACAGTATCAACTATATTTTTTCTTTTTTTTTTCTTTTTTTTTTCCTTTTTTTTTTTATTTTAGAAATTGCCCCTTGGTTATACATGTTCAGATCAGAAGATGCTGTAGACTTCTCACAGTTAACATTTGACCCAGGACAAAAAGAGCTTATTGCTGGAGCAAGGTGAGAAAAGCATTTTCTTTTCACGCTATGTCAAATTCAGTTTTGTTCTTTGTAGACAGGTAATATTGAGCTAGATTGTACCACCGACTTACTCTCATGTGACTCCTATTCCTAACCAAAGTTAAAAGAGGAAGACCTGTTTTCCAGGAGCCTAATAACTTAAAAGCTGTTCCTGTTTAAGAGGACTACTCTGGAATGCTCTCAGACTTCCATGTGGACAGGAGAGCAAGGCAGGTACTTTATGACAACATGGCAAAAATTACTCTAGTATAAATTTTGTGGTAGATGTAAATTTGACTGCTCAAAACTGCTTTTCTTGTTTAGGTCATCCTAATAAATAGTTAGCGCAGAACTAGACAGTGACAAATATACATAATTTTGATACAGTAAGACAGAACTTTCACTATTGATGATAATTTGCAAATGTCTTGGATGTGAAGAGTAAAGCCCTGTCAGATCTTAACATGTTTTTTTTTCCTTCTCTCTATAAAGTATAGTAAATTTTTCTAGAAGACAGAAGATTTAACAAACTAAGCTTTTCATTGAAATCTGTATTTTTGTCTTTTTCCATCTAATTTACGAATTTCCAATCACTTGATATTTATTTATTATAAAAATATATTATATATTCACCCTGGAGTGAACTGTTTCCTGCTTTAGTTCAGACCTGAAAATGAAACTTAAACTACAGAGTCAGAAAATGTGACTTCTTTTGCAGCTGTGTGTATGGTACCCCAGAACAAGAATATACTGTTTTATCCATGTTTATTTGCTCTACTGTGAATCACCAAATAACACCTTGAGCTGTTTGTGTCTGAAGAGCCATTAGAAGAAGTCACTTCTGTCCTGATCCTCGAATGTTCTCTCATAAAGATAGTGAGGAACCTGTGTTAATTCCTACTCACAGATGAAGTTTTTTGATACGTAGTTATTTCTCTTGGATTATTCCAACAAATTAAGCTTCCATTGTGTCCTTGTGCTAACACTTCAGAAAAGCAAGTAGGTATGGCTAAAGTGATCTTACTAAAAAAAGCTGCAAATTCCTGTTCAGTTGGAAAAATAACTGTAGCCTCACAAAATATTTTGCCTTTACCCAATCATGCAATAGCCATGTGGCACACAGCAAGCTACAAACAAACTCATGTTACTGCACTCTGCAAAGAGAGGCACTGCAGTTACAGTTTCCTTGTCCAGCAGCTAAACAGGAGTAGGGTACGATGCTCTATCTCTAAGCTTCTGCATCCTCCATATTTATCTGTCTTGGAGGAGGAAGAGGTTAAAAAAGGAAAGAATGTTTAGGTAGCTGGGAATGAATAAGCAACTTGAGGATGTGCCCAGTTACCGCCTCTAAATCCCTCATCAACCAATATCTCTGTAAGCTACACAGTAGTGTTGTCAAAAAAAAAATCATATTTGCCATAGCTAAATTATTCAAGAAGCAGTGAGTTTGGGAATTCTTTATTTGTGCAAATAAAACAAGAACAGAACTGTTTTTGAAAAGGCAATCTCTAAATATTGAAAGGGACACTATGTTGTACTAGTTGCTGTATCAGGTAAAAATCAAAAAAGGTCCCTTCTGGCCCTATATTGCTAAGATTAGTCTTGATTTTCCAGTTTTGGAAATAATGTTGGTCTTGTGGATATCTGGACGTATTTTGTAGAAACTATAATAAAAATAGATTTTTATTTATTATTGATTTTTTTACATAGGGCAATATAGCACTTCCCTTGAATCCACATCTTTAAAAGTTTTGCTGAGATCACATGTGACCTGACAGATAAAATAAGTGAGATCTCTTGCCATCTGAAATCTCTAAGCATATTCAATTCTTTTAACAAAAACAAAACAAACAAAAAAACACATATGGCCAGACAGTATTTACTTTTATAATTAAGTGGCATCAGCAAAGGATTAGGGCATTAGCTCCTCAGTTAAGCTCAAGGAAATGAGAAGCTGTTTTTGTGTCTCATTCTGAGAACACTCAGAGGAATATTCCTGTATGTGTTTTTAGTGCACCCACTAGAGTAACCATCACCATTTTTGATTAGATGCTCCATCGTGAAATGTCTGTAAGCACAAAAGTTCACAGATTTACCCAAGAGCAGTCTTAACTTTTTTTTTTCTTTCTTTCCTTTTCCCCTCAGCGGAGTGATTTTACATATTTCCTCCAGTGTTTTTTTTTCTTTTCCCTCCCTGAAAGGTCATTTTAATGGGGAAAGATGAGTTCAGGAGGAGGATGCAGCACTCTTTCCATTGCCTTGGCAAAGTGTGCGTTGCTATTTCTTCTTATTCCCTAATAATGTGCACTAAACTCCTACCAACTGCTTCTTATAATCCAAATAAAAAGTTCATGGAGTGTTCCAGGCATTTGGGGTAAATCAGGAGTCAGCTAGAAGGTCTCAAATTCAGTCAGTCAGGGCAGAAAGGTTGCTGAAGTGCAAAATGATTAGTTAGGTTTAGTTTCCTCTTTTTCTTTTCTCTGTGCATGTGTGTGTATAACTTCTTAATTTCTCTCTCTTTTTTTTCGTAATGATTCTATTCAGACTTTGCAAGAAACGTTGTATCTGAAGTGGTTTGTGTGTTTAAAGGGGTAATTAAATAGCCCCCCTCCTGCCAAGCCGCTTCTATTTGAAACTATGAACTGGTAGGAGGCTAGCTGGCGCTTGTTCTTTAACTAGGGTAATTTAGTTGTTATAATTCAAGTTGGGTTTTCAAAATACATAGTTTCTTATCGGAAATGGGTCTTAAATCTATGCTTCCACATTTTTTAACTGAATATTATATATCTAGACATATCTTAGGTTATTTTTTTTTTTACATAGAGCAGCATCCTAATAACAGTGTCATTCTCTTCTAAATTCTCCTGGAAGTTAATTAAGCTTGCTTGGAGGATTTTAGCTTGCTTTGAGGTAGCTTATTGCTGGAGGCACTCCTTATCTGCCTGATGAAGGGCTGCAGCAGCATGCGCTTGCTCTTAATTAGGTGTGTGTTTGGGAACACTTATTTGAACCATTACCACTGGTTGCCATAATAATGAAAAGACAAATTGAAAGATTCATTAAGGATTGTTTGAGAATCTCTTTAATAAAGGAATATCTAACTATAGAGGTTTGCTTCTCCCTATTGCCTGCTCTCAGCAGGAGAACCTAAGAGCTTCTTGTTAATGAGGTGCCCTGAGCACTGCATATTGGGAGAATATTTAGACCCCACAAATGGGCTGGTATATACTTTGAATATGCATCTGGGTTTTATTACTCATTTAATACTTGGTTCAGGGTAATCAATGTCTGTCCTTCCCCTAATTGATTTGATCTCATCTAAGATATGGTTTCTTGTTAAATCTAAGAGAAGTTACCAGCTTTCTTGAAAATGGAGTATTTTTTTTCTCTTCCTCCGACCTCCTTTTCTTACCTGCCCCTAAATACTTTTACATGCTAACACTTAGTGCTTCTCCCATCTTTTTTTCTCCCTTTCCCACTCTGCAATTTCCCCTCCTTTGCACCAGCTCTGGCAGTAGTCCGATTACAATTGCTCACTTTCTTTTGCTGGGTCAGTATTATTTTAACATTTTAATTAGTGGAAGTAGCAAAACTTCTAGTGAAACTTAAAAACTTCAGAGCTGACACAGGTTCATGGAAGTGAGTACATGTTTGGCAGAGGAGGAGGATTATGGCAGGGTTCAAAGAGACCTACGTCTTTTGGCAGAGCACAGTGATACTTCACTGCGAGTCATCTTCAAAAATCACATTGAAAGAATGGTATTGTGAAGGCATCTGTCTTAATTTAATTAAGTCTTTGACCTAATGTGTATACCTGTCATCTGTGCTAGTCCAGGTACGTATCTTGCCTGCAGACTACAGCAATTGGGACCTTCCCTGTTAGAGTGTGTTCTTACATAATCTCCCAGCTCCTTCCTTCTGCAGTGGGTGTCTAACTGACCATGTTGCTGATCATTGCATGCACAATGAACTGGTCTACTTCTGCCTGCCCTTATGATGCAGAACTATGATGCAGGATTTTTCTTCATTTAATTTGAACAGTCAGAAAATTAATTACATCTTTCCATATCTAACAATGAACACAACCAGAAGAGAGCTATTTCGTGGCAGTATGGTGGTGTAACTGTCTTCTGCAATAAAAGGTGTATATGTTGCTATCATGGAACAAGTGGTGATGGGCTTGAGTGACACAATGCACTTCACTCGTGGGAAAGAAATAGGAATAGGCTTTATTGCTAGTGACAATGGTTTCAGGAGATTCTATGGCAAGGTCACTTATTAGTTACTGCATGGAGGTTCAAGGTACACCCAGAATTACCAAGAACACCCTCCTGTTGGGTCACAAGGTTCAGATTGGACCCCCTTGCTTTCCAAACTCAATCTGAGAAGAGTCTAGGTGTGACTGGATCCAATCCTAGTCCCAGACCTGGTCAGCAATTTATGTCTAAGGGATCTGTGTGCAAAGTAAAGTTTACAAATTCAAAAGAGAAAGGCGTGCTATAGTCAGTTACCACAAATCTGTAGTGGGAAGGATCTCTTAACCCCGAGGAGTCTCCTTGAGAGGTGTCCCTGCTCAAGGGGAGATCCTGGTGTGCAGCCCGCTGCCGTGCAAGGAGAGCTCAGTGGGCTCTTGAGCTGTCCCCATATTTATGGGATAAGATGATTGACTTATAGCCATTCTTTCAATTTAGAAATGACTGTTGGCTGGTGTATGCACAATTAGCCTTATCTCCCCATCAGGATACAACCATCAGGATGTTATTGATGGTTAATGTGGGGGAAGACATCAGGCAGGCAACTCCAAGGATCAGGTAATGTATTAGTTAATGACTGAACAGGGCTATGTGTGAGAAGTCAGGTTAAACTGGGTAAGGAACATATCCCTCACAGTTGCTTATATCTATACAGCTCTTTTCATACTTGCTCTGACTGAATAATGCTTTATTTCAGAAGGCAAGAACAGTTTGGATCCTATGGAAGTAACATATCCCTCAAATCATGCAATTAAAGACTTATTAGAGTTCATAAGTAGAAATATCTTGAAATAAAGTGATGCCAGTTTTCTTATTTTCACTTTCTAACTTTTCCACTTTAGGTTCTTACTCAAATCGGTGCTTAGTGCAACAGTACTTATTGTTGTGCCCACTTTTTGTTTTTTTTTTAACTGTTTCAATTATGGATCTACATATTTTCCTATACAGGAAGTGATATCTGCATCCAATTCAGACTCAGAGACCTAAAACAGAAAGAGCAGTTAGGATTATGTCTTTGACCTATAGATCCAGTTTTCAGAAAACTGCTAAGATAGCATGATATTTTATTCTTATTTGAGTATTAATTCTATATTTTGTGCTTGTAGTTATCTGAGAGAATGCAGGATCCTTTATCTTGCACTCTTAGTTGTGTTTTCTTCTCATTATCCTGTCCTTCTGTATGCAGATTTATGTAGCATATTTGCTTACCTCATTCATTAAGCAGCTCCAAATGGAAGCAATTTTTACCAATTACACCCAGTGTTGAATCAGTTTAGTTTCAGCATGCATTATATTTATCTTGCTTTTATCACCACCATATTTGGACACGAAACATGCCTACGTGATAAGAAGTCTATGTCTATCTTTCAAAAAGATACTTGGTAATTTTTACTTGACATCAGTTGTTGATTTTAAAGCCTAAGGGAAATAAACTAAAAAAGATAGATGGAGAGGAAAGCCTTAGAGAGTGAAACTATTATTATATTTCTAAATTGAAATGTAGTCCTGCTAGTTTTACTGAAGTGGATATAATTAGATAGGAACACCTCTGATTGCTTTCACAAGAGTTTGTTTACAGTTTTTCCCCTAGCACTGGTCATGTAATAACAAACTATTTTGATTGATTATTGACAGCCACAGGAAACTGAAAAGTGTGTATTAATTAGTGTCGAGTGTTGGCTTACTCCTGTGGATGTGGACATTTTAGTCTCCTTAACACTTACATGGTCAGTATTTATAGTTCCAGGGATAATTTCTAATTATAGGGATATTTCACAGGGGAGAAGTGCTGTGCTCTCCTACACACGGAGTCATTCTTACTCTGTAGAATCAAAAACTTCCAGGTTCTGCTGTTCTTCAGGATGCTACAATTTTATTTATTTATTCATTTGGAATAATAACAATAGACTGAAATGATGCAAGAAGAAAACACTGCGAAAAGGTCTTGTGAATAATAAGTCATCCTGCATTAAAATGCCATGTTAGGGATAAATCTTCAGCAGAGAAATCTTGAGAGGAAGTGTGCCCAGGGACAGGCATGGCCCTGCAGGGAGTCCTGATCTGGGGACTGAAAGTGTGAGATGCCGGCAGTGACGGCTGATGAAGAGTAAGCACAAAGGGAAGATCGGTCTGCGTGGTCCTGCTCCCTGATGAATATGCCTGGGCAGGACAAATGTTGCAATATTGTATTTTTGCCCTTGCAGAGCTAGTATGGATGTAGCAGGTTAGAGCAAATGTGTCATTTTCTGACTTTCACCAAGAGTCTTTCAGGTTAACTTGTGTTTAGCTTGTTGGTGGAGCTCTTGGTAAGCACTGTCCTACCATTTTTATTTTCCTTATTTGCCCTTTGAGGTCTCTTCATAGCTCATACATGGACACTCGTGATTTCTCTTTGGTAGCCTTGTGCTAGTAACAAATGCCCCGATATTTGTTATTAGCTTTCTCATGAATAGAGTCTCCCCTTCATGTTTTGAATAAGTAGCTCTCAATAGTAAATAAGAAGGATTGACCTGATTCTGGTAAATAGATATTCACATTCTAGAGACAATAAATAAATACACATATGTGCACTACAGAGTCCATAAATAAAGCTGTCTGTGATGCTGCATGTGTTTCTGAAAAAAAAAAAAAAAAGCTTGATAAAGTTAGTTTTCATTGTTCAGGCACAGGCTGATATTTTTAAGGCTCATTAAAATATTTAATAGAGATGTAAAATAGAGGTCCTGACCATCTGTGGCCATTAGTGATACCTGATGCCTCTTTGGAAAGAAATAGGATTATTGATTCCAAAAATCTGGCCTCATTTCAATTTAAATTATGCTTATAGAAGTCACATGAATGTAATACAACATATGATCTGCAAATTTTTAAAGTTTAAATTTCATTATCACTTTATTAATAATGTGTACTTGTTCTTCTAGAATAAATTTGTTGTTTGTAAAGTTTTAGAGATTTGTTATGTAAATTAAAATGGAAGTAATTTTTATGTTTTCATCATTCAAAAATGACTTTTCATGGTCATTTATAAAACCTAATAGCTGCACTGATGTTGGAAAAGGCAGAATATGATCAAAGGTAAGGGAGAGAGGACTGAAGAAATTTCTGTGTGTTAAACTATAAAGAAAAAATAATAAGTAATGAGAAGAAAAACAGATCTAAAGAGAGGATAAGGTGGAGAAAAAAAGCCAGTGAGCAGCAGGAATTGGAAAATGGAGCACGAAGACCTGACACAAAGGAGAAGCTGTGGCAGGGAGATAAGGAACCAGTCAAATCTATTCAAAATTGGTGTCCTGCTCATTAGTTTTTGTGAGGATCATGAATGGATATCATGAGCATTACTAGCAAAACTGGTTTATCTGAACAAACAAAACTTTACAGCTACATCAACTAGATAAGCCCAGAAAATGTGGAGTTGTGGCAACACTCATCTGTATGTGCTAAATTAAAATGACCTCAGCTTCTCGTCAGCTGGATGCGCTTGCCATCCCTTCCCAAGGCTCCGTGCAGAGGGACTTGCTCTCCCTCCATGGTAAAGGGATCCATCGCTTCAAACCTGGCATATGGCATGTCTGTGGCTGAGCTCATGGCACTGGGGCCCTGTTGGTTTGGGGAGAAGCAGGCAGTTTTACTCCATGTGATGTATTGCTCTGATTTGAAAGTCTAACATTGGCCAGGGGAATCCACCTAAGCAGCGTGGATTTCCTTCCATTGAGTCTAAAGGAAGGCTGGAGGGACTGACTCAAAAGTACGTGTATGAAGTATAAATATGTTTTTTTTTTTTTTTTTTTCTTTCATGTGAATCCAGTCCTTCAATCAGAAGTTTTGGCAATTGCCTTAGTCTAGGGGCTATGTGCTGAAAGATTTCAAGTCCTGACTGCCAGGCACATCTTTATTGCTTTTGCCTTTTATATTCATAAATTATGTTTTTATTTAACCACTAGTAACAATTACTCTTTTTTTTCAACCCAGAAACTACCTCTTCAGGTTGCAGCTTGAGGATCTCTCACTAATACAGGTATGTTTACTACTAATTTTCTTAGTTCCTGTGCCTGATGTAGGTTGAGCATCTTTTTTTGTCCTCTTTGCTTTCCTTTACTTTGCAGCTGATAGTATCCATTTAAACTCCCCATTAGCCCTTGTCTCAGCAATGCAGACCTGACATTACCTTACTTTTTGCTGTGATTTTTCTAGAGTGAATTTCTATAAAAAGCAGGTTGGAAAAAGGGTCTTATTCTCTTAGAGAAATGGTCTAACTTATTATCATGTACTTTGTTAAAGCTGTTTTTAGAAATGTATTATTATTTTAGGGAAAATAAGTTCTTTTTTAAAGTAATTGTAAGTGGAAATTCTAAGGTAGCTAATTTGGTTAAACTTGTTAAAGGTTGGACGGTAAAATGTGAAACTTTTTAGAGGTGCTTAGACTTCATAAAAACAGTAATCAAGAATGCCAAAATGATTTACTTTGAACCTCATATTACATCTACACTGAGTTTGTTATCTGTGATCCGTCTTATCTTTGCCCACCGTTCTGATCTGAATGTGTTTGCTGCTTGGATTTTGTTCGATTTATTTTTCCTTTTTTTTTTTCCACGTTGGCATAATTTTTAACTTGCACCAACATTTCTGTGTTTTTGGCTATAAAGGGTTCTTTTACTAAATTGAATTAAGTTGACTAAGTTATGTAAATAGAAAATCTGAATAAAATAGAAATTCATGTTTTTTTTCATTATCTTTTTTTTCCTGCTAGTTTAAAATTACCAAAGTGACAATTTTGCTAGATAGCCCATTTTGTTGTTAATGCTTGAGGCTGAACACTCTGAATATTATCCATCAAGAATTCAGGATGTTTGCCTGCACCTTATCTGATCCATCCTGACATATCTGATGCTCTGGCAGAAGCTTTAGGTTAAGTTGTAGAGATGCTTGTTGACAGGACGCATTCGGTGCATATACGTGACACTGCGTTGTAGTGCCAGTTCATAGAGTGAAGCACCCAGCTTTCCTGTGGGGAAACACTTGTCAACAGCTTGAGGTCACTAATGAGAGAGGAATCTATGGTTATGGACATTTGTCATTACTCTGACAAACCAAAAAATGTCACTTGATCAGCAAAAGCCTCAAGAAATTATAATGTTGATGTTACACTAGATTTTAGTCCTCTGAACATGCAGAATGCTTTTAACAGATGGTCTGTCATAAGTTAACTTTTCTGTAACTTATTCTGTTGTATGAGGCTGAGACACCGCTGATTTGTCACCGTATCTTCAAACTCTTTTTCTTAGAGCAAGCCCTTTGGGGAGGCTGAATTTCCAAATCAAAACCACAGTGTGAATTTTTTTTTCTTCCTCCTGGCAACACCACATCTTTGCTCTAAGCTTTCAAATTTTGTTCCTTCTTTTCATAGCTTACTCTTACAATTCCTTGATATATGTCCTTCACTGCTCTTTCTTTCTCTCTTCTCTCTCTGTTTCTCTCTTATTGTTTCTGTTTGAGTGCTCCAGGTTACTGAAAAGATTTGTCTTTGAGTTCCTGTAGGCTGGTAGCCGTGCCTGTTAGGGCAGCTCCAAACCATCTGTGAGATAATTACAGTGTGTGTCTTGTTCTAAGGAACCTGTGATATCAGGTGTGTTGTTTAGGACTCTCAAGCCTGATAAACAGCATGTTCAGATCTTCTTTCTTAAAGAAATGATAACCATTCCTATGGAAACTAAGCATTCAACACTTGCCAGCAACAAACCTGAAACCCATCTAAAGCCAAGACTGCTTAGCTCACGATTCACCAAGATTTACATGCCTTTCAGATCATTTTTCCCGTGTCAAGTTAGTTTATACTTCATAATCCTAGTTTGCAACGCCAGTCCATAGTATAATAAAAGATTTCCGCAGGAATTAAAAAAGTTGGAATTCTTTTAATAAGATTTTTGAACCTTTCAGGCATATGAATTTTACCTCATTCACATAGGGTGAAAAAATAGTTTAGAAATGAAGCGTAGTATTTGCATAAGCAAATGACCGTAAGATTAGTGGATATAGAATTTACTACTTAAAAGTGCTTAAAAGTTAACAATGTTTTGAAGCTGGAAATATTTCAGACCTGAAACTCTGCAATGGTTGAGGTTAAAAATGAAGAGTGAAGCAAAAACTGTGTAAACTTCTTGAAGAATAAAATGATAGAATTTTGCAGGAGAAGTGTACTGCAATTTAGCTTATTGCTACCATATGTGCTAGTTTGCATTTGCTTGTTAAGTGACTGAGGACTTTGACACTCTCTGTAGCAGCAATAGAATTTTTCTTCTAGTATTCCTTCTTTGCACAGTTGTTCATGATAACAAAAAAAAA
>JAUBNY010000002.1:5813259-5832979 GCA_032275445.1 Crypturellus soui | reverse complement strand
GAAAGTTAAACAAAATACAGAAATAAGAACAGATCATTATGGTTCTTGGAAAATAAAATATTTGAGGGCGTATACTTGGACCTAATCATATTTCTTGATATATTTATAGTAACTGAAATAGCCAATGACATTCATATAGCTCAAAGAAACCTTGTATCACAGAACGGTTGCTGTTGTCAGGAGCTGCTGGAAAGCACCCGATCCAGGCCCCCTGCTCAGGCAGGGGTCACCTGGAGTGCATTGCCCTTGACCGTTATCCAGATGACTTTAGAAAAACTCCAAGGATGGAGACTCACAGTCTCTCTGGGCACCCTCTTTCAGTACCGTCACACTCTCTGTGAAGAAAGGTTTTCGTATGTTCATGTGAAGTTTCCTGTGTTTTTAGTTTGCCTCTTGTGCTCTCACTAGTCACCGCTGAAAGGAGTCCGACTCTGTCTTCTTTATACTCTGCCTTTGGTTATTTGTACGCATAATAGGTTTGTCAGAAAGGGATTTGATTAATATTTCTGTTTGCATTTGTGTATATTTTCATTTATGAGAAGTTACTTGATGAGTGCTACTAGGCTTTCCCAGAGTATTGTCGCTGTTGCAATAATCAGAAATATTGTCAGTCTCAAACTTCCATACTCCCAGCACATCCAGGATAAAACAATACTTGGAAATTTAATTCTAGTAATATTTGCATATGAATTAAGTTTTATGTTGTCAAGTACAAACACAATGCCTTTTGCAATGGCATTTTTCTGACTTTAATTGGGCTTCAGGGTTTATTACTAAAGCTTTAATAAAGTACCAGGAGAGGTCTATAGAAACAATAATGCATTAATTTCATAGCAGATAAAAAATGTGCTGTTGTGTATTTACCGGGACTGTTCTGTGCTTGCTTCTCTAGGTGTTTCTTACATGGCCTTCAATAGTGATACTCGTAGAATATTGTGCTCCTGAGAAGAAAAAGTTCAAGGAGTTGAACTTGCAAAACCTTGCATGTGCATAGACCAAAACAGAGTAGAAAGTGTAATGGTCTAATGTGCTTGTGGACAAGAGCCATCGTGTTTTGGCTATTGTTTTCCATAATACAGCTATATGAGCAATTTGTTATACTTATTTGCTGAATTTCAGCAGTTAAAGTGATCCCTTAAGGAAGATACAAAATAGCATTAGGACCAAGCCTTGACTTCCCTCAGATATGGGGGTAGGAGGGAAAAGACATCCCGGCTGACAAGAGTTGTTGCCAACAATTCCTAGGAGGAGATTGCTTTGTAGTGAAAGAGAATGACAGAGTGGTGCTACTAAAACTCTATGAATATCAAAGTGATTTTACACAAATGAAGAGTAAAACCAGCCTAAACAATAATAAAAAAAAATCCATGCAAGCCATGTTTCTGCTAAAAAACAGAATTTTATAAAACTTTTTCCTGTGGCAATGTAAAACATTTTAAACTCCTCATACACACTTATTTCAAAAGGCCTGTAAAATTAATATTATAATTGAGAGTTAAGCCTAAATAATTAATTTCCTGAAATATGAAAGCAAAGTAGCCTTGTCTACCTAAGCTGATGTTTGCTCTATCTGCAGATTTGCCCCTTCATAGTTATCTGACTTTGTTACTTCATACCTTGCAATGAAAAGGTTCAGTAACAGTAGGTGATAATGCCTTGCTTATCTCCAGAAAAGTATTTTGTTATAAGCTTAATATTTTGTGCATGTTGCTGACTTTACATTACTTGTAGAGCATTATCTTGGCTGTGTGCACAGTGCTCTGAGAGGCAACCACGTGCATTAAAACATGAGATCTGAATTAAGAGGGAAAATGGTACTGCTTCGATTGTGGTGCTTTATGCATATCCCAAAATATTTTTCAAGGAGGTATCTGTCCTAATTATGAACTGAGACTTTAATGCCCTGGTGACATTTTTGGGCTTTGTGTTGATGCAGAACAAAATCTGTAGATGAAGCGTACATGTGCAATATATGTCTGCAGTTTTAAGAGGAAAAGCTTTTATGCGAGTATTTTAGGTGTTTAACAGCTAAAATCCCCCTCTGTCATTGAAAAGCCATGAAATTAAAAGTTAAATCGGAAAGAAAAATAAATTCAAATAGAAGGATAATTTCATTTTAGAATCAGTATGACCAAAATAATTTCTGTTCTTTGACTCTGCTTTTCAAGCATTAACGTCTTCATCCTTTTGCATATTTTTATCTTCTTTCTTCTCTATAGAGCTGTAGGTTATTTGATTGTTAATACAGAAGCTGTTACATTGGCTCGTGCCTCCAGAATGAAAGATCAAATACCCAGAAATTTTGCCCTATTTGATTCTCTCACTATGAAAGAATGACACTGTGACCCGCTGCATTTGACAAAAAGCCACTGTCAATTTCTAATGCTGACGAAGGATTTATCTTCAGTGAATCAAAAAGGCAAAATAGAATTTTCTTGAGGAAAAATGACTTAATACTTGGGATGTACAAGTATCATGTATATACTGTATGTCTAATAATACTGTTTCTCTAACATCAATCAGAGGTCCTCAAGGTCAACAAAGTTACTTGAATCTCTTTTGCTTTACTTATTTCTTACAACCTTCAGATGTAGCGTAATATGTGCTTTTATAGGAGTTCTCCCACTTCCATGTTTTACAAAGTAATATGTGAATTAGAGTCTTAATGGATCCACATTGCCAGTGATTTCATTCACAAA
Organism: Crypturellus soui; assembly: GCA_032275445.1. Lineage (NCBI taxonomy): Eukaryota > Metazoa > Chordata > Aves > Tinamiformes > Tinamidae > Crypturellus > Crypturellus soui. The sequence continues at coordinate 5,830,280 of JAUBNY010000002.1, read as the reverse complement.
GTCCCCCTTCACCTTTCTCTTTCTCTTCATGCAAATGTGTGTGTGTGTGTGTGTGTGTGTGTTTGTATGCAGAAGTGTATGTGAGTGCCCTCTGCAGATCTTCTCATGGAAGATTTTTTTTAGCTTGATTTTGTGGCTTCCATTTTTTTGTGTGTTTTTCCACTGCAAGTTAGTGTGCTATAGGGAAGAACTGCCAGAACCTCAAAGGATAACCTCTGATAAAACATTTTTTTCTATGTAGAAATTCTTACCTTTTTAACTGAATCTCATTAGTTTCCTCTGTTTCGGAAGAAGGTGATTTGTCTGCAGTTCAGTTTTGTTTAAGGAAAACGTGAGAAAGGCCTGAGTACAGTGATACTCAAATAGCTAGAGACAATTTTGTTGGTATTAAGCTTCTTTCTATTCATCTTCCTCACAGAAACCTAGCAGCTTCTCAAGGCTAAGACAGTAATATATCTTGGACCATGCCATGACTTTCTGTTTTAATTTATCCCAGGTGTGTCTGTCCTCTTTCCTACTCGTGCAGGCACATGACTCAGTCCTCACTATATTTTCATTATCATGCTGCTAGGAAATCCCTTGGACTTACTGTACAGATCTGTTTGTATCAAATCCTCTGTCAATGTTTTGCTTTATAGTGCAGGTCTCCAGCTTTAAAGAGGGTGTTTGATTCAGCTTGTTTGTCTGTTTTCTTTTAGCCTGAAGGAAAAGCTGCTGTCATGATATAGAGTTCCATCATGTTGTTATATAAAGGAAAAAATAATGCTAGATCTCCCTAAGCAAGTATTGGTCTTGTCATCTCCAAATTTACCAAAACTTTATTAACAGCCTTGATCAAATAAAGTGTATCATGATGAAAAGCCAATTTCTAAAATGTGTGTTATCCTTTTGGCTTAGCAGTAGTTCCTTATTTTCTGCAAGCAGTAAATAGAAATGTATTCTTCCTTTTAGTTGTTAGTTATGAAGAAGCAGTAGTATTTATCAGACTTTTCCAGTGCTGCATTTTTATGTGCAATGTCGAACGCAACAGGACTCCTGGAGCCCTACTGGGAGAACCAGCCTGCCACAAAATCCCTGCTGCTTCCAAGTAACCAGCTGAGGAAAGGACCAAGAATCTGCTGGTAATTAAAAAAAAAAAAAAAAAAAGGCAGATTGAATCTGGTTTATGGGTTTATGTAGCAAACAAGCGAAACAGATGAGAGAGCTTTAGTCAGCCTAGCCTAGGAAATGGAGTTCTGGGAGATAAAATCTGAGAAGAAAAGAGGATTAAAACCAGTGCTTTCTTCAGGAAGAACAGCTGGTCTGGCTGAAAACGTTGCAGTAAATGTGACCGTTTCAGAACAGAGACACCGCCAGTGTGTCCCTGGAGGTCAGCCAACAGCAAAAGACGCAACCAGAGGACCTCAGCCCCCCGCACCGTCATCGTGGCGGAGAAGGCCCGCAGGAAGTACCAGAAACAGGATGGACAACAGTACGAGTGTGTTGATGAACAGACTGAAGGAGCAAGACTAATGTGGTGTTTACCAGGATGATATGCCTAATTTTTAGCTGAAATTCCTATGGAGCTGGTTGTTGAGGCGCTCCAGATGTGCATCTCTGCAGACGTCTGCAGTCACCTGAGCAGGGCCTGAGTGCTGACATTCAAATTTCCTGGCGAGGACGAGGACCGCAGAGAGCTGAGCGAAGCCCAGAGGTTCCCCAAGGTTATGTGCAGCTCCTAAATTTGCAGTCGGAGCTACACGTTGTTGTGCTTCCCGGCTGGGATACCCCAGCCCAAGGCAATTGCTCTGTTACCTATACAGAGCCTCTGGGGTGAGGCAAGTCTTGCAGAAAACCGAGTAAAAATTCCTTCCAATTCTTCCTGGAAAAGAAGATCGTCTGAACCAAATGATTCTCAAACAGTAAAATGAGAGGGGAAAAAAAAAAAAAGGAATATTGAGCTATGTAAAAATCTAATTAGACTTTGGTATTGTCTCAACCCAGAGACAGAAGTGGGCACAATCCTGAGAGGAAACTGGGCGGAGCTAGCTAGTGAAAATATGGTGCATTAGAATACTGCTTTTCTGTCTCAGACTGGGTTAGTTTGTTGTAGCCTTGAAAAACACTTTTAATTGTCTGCGTGAAGTGGAACATCTCAGAGGGGAGAGCTGGGAGGGTGAGAGCAGAGTTAATAGTCTAATAGCGCACTGCCTTTGATCGCAAGGGACTCTGGCTCATGTCTCTGTCATCTGATGCACAGCACGGCCTTGGACCTGCCTGTCTTCTGTGTCTTAATTGAGTTTCCTAAGCAGTAGGACGGAGAGTCTTTGCTTTTCTCTCCTTTTGCAGATATTTCACTCCAGTTCCAAGAAGCTAGATTGTAAAGTTTCAGCATAACTTTGAAATGTTTATTTCATTCCTTGTATTGTTTTTGGCCAATCAGCACATTCCCTGGGTGTCTTTTTTGGTGCTGTTAGAAAAGCCCTGACCAAATTTAATGACTTTGTGTGCTATAAAATTATGACTGTACAGGAGGGGAAGCTTGCAGGAACTTTTGGGTGCCAGTGACATGTTTCTGGGTCCAGAAGCTGCTGTGCAATTAAACCAGGATAGCTTTCTGTATGGTGCTGACATTCACATAGCTTGTCTGAGGTTTGTTAACTCTTCCTGTGTCTCATTTAGTCGGTGTGTTTTCAGCAATAGATGGATGGGGGTGGGGAGGGGACAGATTTGGATCATGCAGCTCTGCTACCCTCCTAATACACTAAAAATGGCATTAGAAGCACTGCAGTGGTTATCCATGTATGTGGTCTATATCATCTGAACCCTGTCTTTTCCTGACTTGAAGTGGGCTGTTACAGATTCCTGCATGAAGGTGGACTGAGCAGTGGACTGGCTGTTTGTAGTATTTCTCTTCTGCTTGGTTGGCAGAGGCTGCTATGAAGCCTCTAAGGCTACAGAGGATGTTTAATTATTTTGGACAGTGGAAAACAAGGTCATCATGGGAAGATCTTTGATTTCCAAGTGTTGCTGCTGTTGCTCTCGTCAGAAGGAGTTGCACACTAAGTGACAAAGAACCCTGCAAATAGCTTATAAAAATGAGCAGACTGATTTGGAATCTGATGAATAGCCCTGCTGGCATTCAAGGGGAGAACAGAGCTGAGGTTGCTCTTTCATAATGTTGTCAATTCTACATTTTTTACAATTGGATAATATTAATAATTAATTATGATGATTTTACTATAAAGATGTGTGCAGCAGTCCTTTTTTCTCAGAGTTCCCTCTGGACCCATTCATGGCATATCCTGCCATGGGCATGCCATGTCCTGCCAAAACTGGCTTGTCCTGCCAGTTTTAAACACCAGACTTGAAACAGGATGGTGTCCTTAGAATTTCTTAAATATCCTTAGAATTTCTGTTGCAAGCACTGAGGATGGAGAATAGAGTTAATGCGAGTAAAGATTGTACTGACAAGATGCTAATCTAGCTATGCATAGGAAGCACTTAAACTATGTGAAAATATGTCATTTGATTGTAAACTCTGCTTGTATCCCTGTGCCTCCCATAAAATTCTTTGTCAAGCAATCACATGCTCAAGGGGCAGGAATGCCAAGCAATAGGTGGAATTGTAGCTGCCAGGGTCTGCTGTGAATCTGTGATCCTTTCCCTACTTCTGCTTGTAGAATAAACGAAGAAGGAAAAAACACAAGAGTGGTTGCACAGCAAATGCAGTGCGTATGCTGAGATTTACATTCTAATGCAGTAAATATTTAATAAGTCTAGCATAATGCAACAATGCAATTACCAAACCAAGCAAACCTTACAAACTTAATTTTATCATTTAATGTAGTCTTTTTGTAAAACAATCTCATAGGGCTTCTCAGTGCAGATTTATACATGTATTAATTTCTTTGCTACTAAATTTAGCTAATATTCACTGAGCTGTAGCATTCTTCCATGTATAGTGCAAGGCTGATTATTTCTACTCAACATTCAACATTACTAATATTAAAGAAAAATCCATTGAAGTCCCCTTTCTATGGTTTAAGAATATCAAATATCTTGATATGTCTGACCTGAATGCTTTCCCACTTACATGCATATGTTTTTGACAATGTGGGAAGTTAAAATCATCTGTGAAAGAAGAATTCACAGTTAAATCACCAAGTTCATCGCTTAACGAGATCTGTAAAGTGAAAAGTGAGAGTTATGCAAGATGTAGTAATAACTCAAATTTTCTACAGTTTTATATAATATTGTGTTTACTGTGTGTCTGACCTTCTAACATGCACAGCTTTCCGCATATACTAGGTAGCAGTAGAGGAGAATTCATTATTGTTTCAAGGATGCTTATGAAATCCTTCTGGTCTGGCTCTTGATCATTTATTTTGTAAAACCATGCTCTCAAGTCCATGAAGTTCCATTATCAGTTAGTTGTATGTCTTATAACACGCTCTTTACTATATAGTGTTCAAACAGCTTGGTTTTCAAGCCTAAACTCTTAAGGTTTCAATCACAAAGTGTTAGGTCCCATTTACCTTTTGAAGTTCAAAATTGGGAATTTATAGCTCTCTGAAAGTTAGTTAAAGTGCAGAGACAAATTTTATGTTCTGCTGTTTGAAAACTATAATACACTGACAGCATGGACAGGAAAGATGAGAAGAATCGTGGTGACAGTGCTCAAACATTTAACTTTTTATTCCACAGCTGGATATCTTGTAGGAGCTTGCCACCCATCACTGCCTTCTCTTCTTTGCATTGCTTATTAAAATAATTTGCAACATATGAATGGTTAACTTTAGGGCATAGACGGGTACTGATCATTTTCAGAAACTGCAGTCCTTTTTGATCCACTGAAAGTTTGAGGATGTCACCGTGATTTTGGGCCTATATACCAAAGGTGGCTTCAGATCTGCTTTATTAAGAACTCTGGCTGCTCTGCTGCTCTGTTCTAAAGAACAGACCTGTTTTTGCAGTCTTTGCCCTGACACTGCAGCCCTCAACATGCTGTGTGCTCAATTCTGCCCATTACATGCAGCATGAGTTGCTAGGATCAGTGTGGTAGTGGTGGTGTTTTTTCAAGCAGATTTGCTGTGGAGAGGGACAGAAGGACAGGATGTGCTGAGGTGTCTGTCTTTGGTCTCCATCCTTCTCACCTGCAAATTGAGACTGCATCCACTCTGGCAGTGGTTTCCTAATTTTGAATGTCTGAGCTTCATGTTTTCCAAAAATTAGGCATAACTAATCTAATAATTTTCATTGAAGGATCACTGAGTGATTTCAAAAGAATAAGTAAATGAAATTCTTCAAAGGATCATGATAATAACTATAGTCTCAGTTTGTGAACTCCACCAGTGACCAAGTTACGTAGACTGTATTTGATCTGAATTAGTCGGGCACATCACTGTTCCTACCCTTTCCTCTCTTGCTCCATCCGAGCACTTTTGTTCTGTTTTTCCAGTTTTTCCACAAAATGTCTTAAGGGCACTTTCTATTTCTTTATTTATTTTTATTAGCAGAAATTTAAAAAGAGAAATGATCTGAATTTGTGAGTTGAATCAGTAGAGATGGGTAGTCAACTGGGACTACTACTGGCACTTTCCCAGATGGCAAAGTGATAGTAAGGCAGAAATGGCCCTGCCGTTCAGCCACTCTTTTCAAATGTTTATACCTGAGATTGCAGCACAGCCTGAAATGGCCTAAGGCTTGGACAGTTTAGAGCTTGAGGGAAACTAAATAGCATTGATTTTTCTTTACTTCTAAGGTTCCAAATCCGTATTATCACTTTTCCTCTTAAATCTTTGTCCTTGAAGGTTTTTATTTCCTGGTGTTTTACCCAATCTGTATCTTTGAATGCAGCTGGACTGAAAGCGTCCTATGAAAATAGCTATTTCCTTTTCAATCAAAGTTCTTTCTGTTGAAAACCTTTTGTGCCAGTTTATAATCTCTGCTTTCTCATTGTGCTTCTTCAGAGTGAAATGGTCAGCTACTGCTGGGCGATTCAGCATTTAATTACTTTGAAGTACACTGGCCCGAGAGCGTAGGAAAGGGAGAAGGGAATAAAAAAAAATCAGAAAACAAAATCAGCTTCAAACCAGAGCTCCTAAAATGAGCAGAGGAAAAACTTCTCAATTTGATGATATGAAATCTATTTTCCAAGGAATTTTGAGCAGGTTTGCAAGGACTGGCTCTGACACGAGAGTATGGAGAGTCAAAACAGAAGTATCCCCAATCTCTCTGCTAAAATAGGTAATTTTCCAATCTACCTTTCTTCATAATCTGCATAATATATGTGAATTTGGAGATTCCTAAAATACTACCATCCAAGTAAGTAGAGAGTTCCTTTCTTTTTGCTCATGCAAAATATGTTGATGCTAAGATGTCTTATAAATATGCAACTAAGAAACAATGACGCAAAATATTCGCCCTCTAGAGTATTTGAATGTTGATTTTTCAGATTTTTTCAAGTTGTATTTTCAGACACAAACTGTAAGTTAAGATGCAATCTTTTGTTTACATTTATACTATAGTTCAACCTGATGTTAAATGGCTAGCAGAAGCTGGATAGTCTTTATCATAAAAACAATTTCAGCTGCTCTTTGGGGGAAAGCTCCTCTGTCCTTTATGTTGGCTGAATTTAAAGATATTTGAGTCTCTGTCCTATGTACAAGTAGGTGAAGGAAATCCTGACTGCCTACTCTCTTCTTTTATTGCAAGGACCTGATCTTGGTCTATTAATAAAAATCAGTCCAGTGCAATCCCTGTGAGAAACACTGTCTAGGATGGAACAGCGTGTTTCTCTTTTTAAATCTGCATCTTGTCTTCAGCATCATGACATCCCAGATGGAAAGAAAGTGATAATTTTGCCTTAAACAAGAGTTTGGATGCCAAAATCTTTCATCAAAACAAAACAAGAAACCGCAAAATGGAAAAGAATTCTCAAAAATGAGATGTCCTTTTAAATAGTTTATTACTAAACTAAGTCTGAGAACTGCGTAACTAGCAAACGTATTTGCTAATAATATTGCAAAATTGGGGCATTGCTTGAGCATCTCAGCAGGAAGTCTGTAGCTATTGCAGTACGAACCAGCAATTATGCAAGACTCAAGCAGAGTGTTTGCATGATGCATCCTTCTCATCACACATGTAGAGCCTACTGCTCAGGGGACTGATAGGCTTTTTTCATTTATGTTTATGCCTATTGATGTGGGCGAACCTCATCAAATAGCATTTTCCCAACTGTGGTGCTCAAGTTGAAAGCCAAAATTCTATGTTGTTTTCTTTTATACTTATTGGAGGAGGTTTTATACTTCTATACTTATTGGAGGAAGTAATTATCCAATTTTATTTCATCTTAACTACTTCATTCTACATTGACATCACTAATAACATAATTTGGAGTAATGTTGATGTCATAAGAAGAAAAATGGGAAGACATATCAATGTTTTTTTTAAAAAAACAATACCAGTAAACTTGTCCTAACCAACATTATAATCAGACTGTTAGTAAACATACAAAGCAAAGGTGAGGCTAAAAACAACAAGAAGACATTTATTTTTGTTTAACTTCCAGTCATATTCTTCCTCTGTAACTATCTGTGTGTTCCCTTCTGTTGAGCTAATTTCCAGTTCTGATTGGGAGGATCGGATTATCAGTTTATCTGATCTTAATCTGTATGTCTCTGCTCCTGCTTGCTAGTTCCTGTTGATTTGGAGCAGTGTCTAGTCTCCCACTGCTCTGTTTGTTTTGTTTTGTTTTTTTGAGGATATTCAGTATTTTCAGTGGAGTTCCTGGGGTTAGCCTTAAAAAAGATAAATAGTAATTTTTCTGATTGGAAAATATCCCACATAGACCTCAAGTAAGCGGTCAACTTATTTTTAATCTGGTGCCACTTATTTTTTTACTTGCTTGTTTGTTCTCTTTATCACCTGCTTTTGTCATGGGTTTGGAGTTATCTGCTATGTTCAGAAAAGGAGCTTTCTGAGCAACGTGGGGTCCATTTAAAATTATTCAACATCATAATCACAGGACCTTCATGGTAGGAAGGCAAGCGTTGGAAGTCACAAATAGCCTGAAGAAAGAGACAGGAATATCTTAACCTAGATGAAGACCACAGCTAGATTTTTTTTTTTTGAGGGCAGAGGAGAAACTGAATCTTTATGGTGACTAAAATAACTCTGCTCATTGTAGACCAGAGCTTTTGGATAGGCTTCCCCCTTAACAATTTATCTGTGTTTCGCTTGATTTCTGAGCACGTAATAAAATTGTCTAGTGAGAGCAGGGCAGTTAGTCAAGATCTCCCTTGAGTGATACTTTCAGGTAGGCTTCATCCTGTGATATTCAGCTCACATGTACTTTTTATATCTTTGGTGTCCTGTGGAAAGGAATTCTGAAGCTCATTGTGTAAATATCTGTGTGAGGATTTTTATTTTCTTTTTGTATCTTTAAATATTCTTTCGTAGTGAAAGAGCAATGACTATACTTTGAACTTAGTATTCAAAAACAGTGAGGAATATTCCCTGTGCACCTTTTTCGTGGTTTTATAACTGTTTATTATCTCTCTTCTCAGTTGCCTCTCTCTAGGCTAGGGAATCAGTCCATTTAATCTTACCTTGTAGAGGAAAAGCAAAAAGGAGGAGGTCTTTGTCACCTTTCCCTGCATCATTCCTAGTTCTGCTTTCAAATTTGAAATTGGGGGTTGGATGAAAACTATGCATACTGTTCAAAATAGGAGGGTGAAATGGATGTTTTCAGTGGTACAGTGATGCTTTCTAATTTTCCTTAATTCTCATAATTAATTCCATTTTTATTACTGCAACTCAAGATTTTATTCCTGAGTAGAAATGTTCAGCTCGGAGCCCATAACTGAAAACATGAAGCTAAGTAATGTCTTTTAAGTTATTTAAGATCTCTTTTTTTTCTCATGTGAAACACTACATTTATTAGAACTGCAAAAGAAATTCAGTATAGATAAAAAGCCATTCAGATATGAAAAGGTTTCCCTATGGCCCTGAGGGTATTGGTATTATGAGCAGATATTGTCACTTCACTTTTCATTCCCTTTCCTGCGTCACTTAAAGATATGTTGAGCATTATGTGTTCTGGCATAGATTTCTGTGGGACTCACCTGCTGGCCTTCCTTCTGAAAACTGGCCATATACTTACACCACCTTCTTTTTAACCTCTGCTTTATCTATGGAAGAGCCTTCCTTCTCACGCTCTGGTTGCATAGTTTCTTAAAGAGGTTCTTAAAGGTTCTTTGGTGAGGAATGTGTTCAGTTCTACTAGCGCGTGGTTGGCCTCTTCACTGCAAGGATGCATTTGATTCCTATCCAGCTTGTTATCTGCTAGGACTCCCACATCATTTTCTGAAAAGCTGTTTTCTAGACAGTTAGCATCCAGCCTGGATTGTTGTAGAAGGTTATTCTATCTCGAAAACAAGACTTCTTTTTTTGTTCTTGAGACTTACGACATTCTTGACAGCTTATTTCTTCCATTTCTCTTGTTGAGATCCCTCCGAATAACAGATTTCCAGCAGGTTGATTTTCCCCCCAACACCCCATGTTTAATATAATCTATAAACTTGCTGAGAGTACACTCTGTTCTATCTTATGCTTTGTCAATAAAGATACTAAAGAGTATTGGCCCAAATATCAATCCTTGAGTGACTCGTAATTATTTGCCAGTTGGACTTGGTGTCACTAATCACAGTCTCGTAAACTTTGAAGTTTAGCCAGTTTTTCACTTATTATCCAGTCTTTATCACACTAGCATGTCTACAAGGATCGTGCCGAAGACAGTGCTTTCCTAAAGTCAAGGCAAGCAAGATCTGCTGCACTCCTGAAGTCTGCAAAAATAACCACCTCATTAAAGAAGGCAAGCAAATTGGTATGGCGTGACTTGATCTTGCTAACTGTTCCCAATTACATTTCTGTCTTCCATGTGCCTGAAAGTAGCTTCTAAAAGGATGTTGATCCATAAGCTTGGGACTGAGGTGAGGCTGATGGGCCTGTAATTCCCTAGGTATTTATTGGTAATTTTATCTCTGAGTTCCTGTAGCTCTCTTGCACAAAGAATTGTTTTGGAAATTTCTTTCTTTTCATTTTGTATGTCTGTTCCATAACTTCTTATAATAGCGCTGTGATTTAAGGCAGAGTTTTTGCTGAGCGGCTACCTCCATTCTTCCTTGAGTTTTCCATGATGAACTTGGTGTGGGGGGATCAAAGGGAAATGAAATCTACTATGGTTTTGTCTTCTTTTATCTTTATCCTAATCACTCCTTTGATCATGTACTGATTCTATAAACTGGTAAGCTTCCTAATTGTAATGTGTTTGAAAAAGGCTTTGTTAGTAGAATTCATGGCTTTTGCAAATGTTTTTTCAAGCTGTTTTCCACTACTTTATTAGATTTTGAGATTTAACCTGCCAAACCTCTGCTCTGTTTTCCTCATTTTGACACTGCTTTGTTTTTCTGAAAGATGCTTTATTTCTTTTGTTATCTTCTGCTGTCCCACCATTAATCCGTACCAAGTTAACTTTCGCCCTTTCGCTTGCGTCTTTTTCCTTTTTTTTTTGGATTGGTGATGTTCATTGTCCTGTGTCTCCAGCTGCTGCCTGCAAAGTCTTAGCTGCCTCTGTTACCATTCTTTTTTGAAATTCCTCATCTTAGAGTTTCCTATTTTGAATCTGAACACTGTGAGAGGATTTGTCACTCTAGTTGCTCTTGCACTGGTGTTGTATCTAAGTACAATGTTGTTGCTGTCACAGAATAGCTCTTTTGTACCAGGTCCTGCACACTGCTCGGGACCTAGCAAAGTGCTGCTTTTTCAGACATGAACCCCCACTTTGAGTTACTTCTTGAAGATCTTGACTTGAGCTTAAAAATTTGTTCTTGGTGCCAGGCTTCAGTGTTCAGTGTAGATAAAGTTTCTGAGGGTATCCGAGGCCTGACATCACTGCTGCGCTTCCTGTGTACTTAATAAGACACTTTTGGTCTCCTCCAGAATATTGCAGAGAAGTTCAACAGCCTAGTTAGACTGTTGCTATTAAAGCCATATTTTTTCCTATGTAAATGTGGAATTTTGATCCACAGGGATTTTGTGTTTCCCATTGCTGTAATTAGCCTGTTAACCTAATTTGAAAATAAACCTCATCATAGACTGATATTCCTCTACCAGTGCAGCACACTGTGCTATGTGTGTGTATCAGCATATGTGTATACTTTATATCTCTGTAGTTCGTTAACCACAGCTTTGCTTCCACCAAATTTCTCATAGGTGTAGTAGATCAATATCATCATTTAGGATTCAACTAGATCAGTTCTTTCCTTTTTATTCCTTAGATTTCTCACACTTGGGCAAAGTTTTTGCCCAATAACTGTTTTGATCGATCCCTTCTCTACGTCTGTTCTAAACATTTGTCATTTGTTTTCTCTTTGACTATTGCTATCTCTGTATTATCTCCTGGAGGATACTGAGGCTCATAGTGTATGCAGGAGAATTTTGGAGAACACTATTGGGAGAACAGGTCTGTGATCGCCTGCATTGCTCAGTGTTTTAGGTGCCTTAACATTAGTATTAAAGGGGGGGGGGCAAGTGTTGTATCCTCGTGACCTTGTACTAGTGTTCTGTATAGTTGTTTTCAGTGACCTTCTCCTCCTTCCTCCAGAAAAGACAAAAATATCTGCTAATCATGAGCTTATCTAGCTTTTTATTATTATTATTTTATTTGGATGATTTATGTTGAATACTTGTATAAGTATTAAGTATCTTGAGGAGGAAAAGGCTGCATGCACATGAGAGCTTAAAAAAAAATAAAGTAAAATTCTGAAAGCATCCTTGGCTGCACATTTTCGCACTGAGTTAGCAGGATAATATGTACAGTGCCAAGTAGGCTGCTGTCCCTTTGTCTGCAAAGTCTCCTGTGCGGTGCTAAGTCAGTCCCATGCTTTGTACTTAGGCAGTATAGATGGCTGCACTTACTTGGTGGAAGTACACATTGGACTGGGTTGCTGTCCAAAATGCTGTCTTTGGAGGAGGGTTCACTATTTCAACATCAAAGTATACAAGAGTCCTGGTATATATGGAACTATGTCTAGAGCTACTGCTCTGAGGCTGATTCATGCCATTTGCCATGAGTGAGAAATACACTGATACTTGCTGATGCTGTGATACTGAAAAGTCTTCTCAGGACTAGAGCTTGTTTATTCTTTGTGAGCACCATTGCTTTTAGCTGGTGCCTGCGTAGGATTTGTGCCATCTCTTCATCCTGTTCTGCTTCCAATTGGGGTGTTTTGGTTGGGGAGCATGTAGAAAACAGGTAACGGGGGAGGACTAAAACTGAAATTGCATTGGTCTGTTCTGGTAAGATGCGAGAGAAATTCCCTCCATACTCTCTCATGAAGAGAAAGCAGCCAACCCACGGAAATGCGTGCCTTATTGCATTGTTTTAAGGTACACAAGTGCATGTTTCAGCTTGGAACTGGAGCAGCATTTGTGGAGAACGCCACCTCTAAAACTGCTCAGGCTTCGATAAGAGATGTTATTGTGGTGAGGGCAGTGGGAGGGATTTTAAAGCATGCATTTTAACTATGTGCAGCTTGCTGCCAAGCCAGAGTGCTTATCTGGGCTCTGCCTGGCATCAGATTTATATAATCTCTGTGGGATTTTTTAGATACCAATCTCTCTTTGCTAAAAGAAGAACAACAGCCCAGTGGTTGAGATTCCTGCTTAGTTTATCATGTTTAGAAAGTTGACAGTCTCTCAACAGTAAGGCATAACAAATCTTATCCACACTAGAGGGAGGGGAAAAAAAGGTGTATTAGAAAGTTCCTTTCAGTTTACACAGCATCAAACAAGATTTTATATGCAATTAGAGTGTTTATTGAACATTACCTAATCTATCTGATTACTGTAACAAGATTTTACTTATTGATGCTGGGAATGCCTTGTACTGAAAAAAAAAAAAAAACAGTGCTATGAGCATTAGGAATTAAATTTTTGGTTAAAATGTGCAAATTAACAGAGAGAGTTTCACTACAGAGGAGCTCACAGATATGTTTGGAAGGAAGGAATTCACACACATAATTCCCAACTGTCATCAGTCCAGTGCAGTAATTTGTTAGTAGAGGATCTGGGAATGAGGGAAAAAGGAGGAAATGAAAACCAGCAAAGACTAAAGACTTACCTCTCCTCTTCTTATTTTTGCCAACTGATATAATAGCTTTTGCTTAATATTAGTTCAACTGCTTTCATAGTCTGCAGATACATTTGTGCTTTGGGTGCTCTCCTGCCTGAGAGATGCCTGAGAGCCCCAGGGAAAACAAGAAAAAAATGCAAGGCCCAGAATACTATTTTAATTATAAATTTATGTAAGTTTAAGTTTTATTACCCTGATAACTTCGTAAAATCAATTGACTTTTCCAGCGGAGCACAGAATAGATCTCAGAATCTGTCTCCTATTTTATCTTCTTCTCTCCCATCACTTTATGATGGCATGTGTGGAAGAAGAAAGAAGGAGATACTGGAGCGTTTTATAATAAGAAAGATTGAAACACTTTATTTTCGTTTACGAATAACTGTTTTTACTCGTAATCTTCCTCTCGAGCAGAGTCTAAGCCTGGGAAATTTCAGTCTAAATGGTAGATTTCAGAAATGTGTGAAAATTAGAAGATGCGAAAGAGACTGCAAAGAGTTAGAAACATTATATTCCTAAGGGTCTGGATAGATCTATTGATTAGTTATAAAAATATGACCTGTTAATAGTGGATCACTATCATTTTCAGGATAATCGAATCTCTTATGTAAGAATAGGATGTGTACATGTGTTTTGGAAGAGTGATAAATAACCCAAGTAAGTTTCTGTCAGAATCAATACTCAGAAGAGCTTAAGTGGTTGTGAAAAGGACACTTCTCCTCATCCCCAAGATAATTTTTGCCAAACTCAGAGCATCATGAATGAAAATAATCACATTAGATTTTAGTTGGCTTGATAAGGGAAGTGTGTAAATTACCTGCAATGCAGAATCCAGAGGAAAAAAATAAGACATCTGTGTAATCTCAATTCAATGGCATGATGTTCAAGTTTTGTTTGACTGCTGTTTCTGCTCCTTAGCACATAGGCTGGTCCTTGTTTGCCTACAGCTTGTGTTGAAATCCATCTGCCCAATCTTGCCAACTTCACAGAGTACAGATTTTGTGGGATTTTCTGGGGAGTGATTTCTTACAGAGCTGCAACTTTCAAGATCCTATTTTCTGGATCCTATTTTCAAGAACCTATTTTCTGGATGTTAAAATATAAAATACGTCTCAAAACAAATCCTTGATTTCAGGTAGTACCACTAGCAATCAGTGCTGTTTAGCACAGTTAGCAATCATTTTATTCATTTATTTAAGGAGCTTCAAGATTGTCCATGCATTAGCTTGATGACTGACTAGATCAATGACTAGATGCAGCCCATACTTTATTGCCAATATTTGAGGATAATATTTAGAGTTTGGATGTTTATTTCAACTGCGTCCAAATACTGCGTTGGGTGGAGAATTCTTGGCATTCTCAGTATTGCCAGTGACTAAAAGCACCATCTTCTTGAGTTTTCTGGGACATGTCCTTTTCCTGACAGAAACTTTGTCCAGGATAGATTTTGAGAATGGTCTTTATTTTTCTGAGACTTTCTGACTATTTTTCTGACTTCCTTATTTACAGTATAGCATAGGCACAGATCACCTGTATATAGCAAATGCAATGTATATAGCAAATTCTTTCCAAAAGTTTGCTGGCCCACATGCATATTTATTATTTAGTGCAATATCCAAACTTGGCCACAATTTTTGCTTTTTGTGAGGAGGCAACTGGGGAAGAGTTGTCTGTTTCCCGTTACACAGCCTCAGATCCTAGTTGCGTATGCAGCTTTAGGCAGAGCTCCATTCTCTCCCTGAAGATCTCAGCAAATCTAAGAGTTGTCTTCATGTCTTCTTCATGAGTCTTGGGCCCTGAGTGAATTTTACCTGTTCCTTGAATTGAGATAAAAAATCTGCTTGATTTTCAGTAGGCTTCCTCTTGAGCCTACCTGGGACCAAATTCTGTGTCACAGATCTGCAAGGAGACAGGCAGTTCAGAAGCCGCTATTAAAAACTCGCAATATCTTTCAACACTACAATGAGTTTAATTTTTAAATAATTTCTTGACTCTGAATTTTGCTTTGGTTTCTGTTAAAAATCTAGAGCATCTGAGGTGTGCATCAGAGTGAATGTTGTAGAGGAATGCTCAACAAATGTTTGTGTCATTAAATTGTTGTAAAATAATGTAAATTCATCCCTATGCTTTAATGTGGAAAATCTTTATTTTGCCATATATTAGATTTATAATAGCAAGTTCATTCTGAAATGTCTCATATTGTGACTTTGTAAAAGTGTACTCAGAATATACTGTTCTGAGTTTCAAGCCAACCTGGCTATTCAGAAGAAAGTAACTACTGTGCATGAATGGATTCACATCTAATTTTAAAGTTCTTTAGTTCTCTGGGCATATGCTCAAAGTTTTTCCCTACTATAAGCTACTGTGGAAAAGCAGTCCATTTTCGTTGGTGAATTTGGGTTATATTTACAATTTCTAGCCTCCTTTCTGCACTTCTTAGACAAAACTCCCTTTGATTTCAGAGCATTTTGCTATAGTAAAAGCTCTGGGATTTGGAACACTGACTTCAAAGAACTCTTGATTGAGCAGGAAAGCCCAGGAGAATTTTAAAGAAATATTTCCTTATAATAAAGAGATTTTGTTGTTGTTGTTGCTTTGCCTTTATAGTGCTATATTAAATTCCAATATTTCCACATGATGGGAAACTAAGAAGTATACCCACCAGGAGAAAAATTGTTAATAAGGTATAACTTGATGGTGGGGAATGGCTGCTGGCATTGCAAAAAGAAATAAGAGCCCCAGAGCTGCACTGAAGTGCCTCACTAATAGCTGCATTGGGCATCCTGTTGAATAAGCTTTATTTATCTTGGTTTTGTAGTCATCCCCACTGAGTTTCCAGCTTCTGGGAGAAAAATATAGAAGTACAGTGTTGTTCTTCAGCTGAAGAAATCAAAGGGATTTTTAACAACAAAGAAATGGAAAAGAAGAGATGGGAAGGGGAGGAGGAGATCGGTTAATTCAGAAATTAATTTCTTCAATTAAGTTTCTCGTCTCTCAGAACGTTCTCCCAGAACATCTGATATATTTAGGCATCCATTTTTAATGATTTTTCTCCTCTTTCATTTCTGGTCTTCTAAAGTTATAAGTCATGCAGTAATAACAAATACATCATCTGCAACTTGTGTGCCTACCATCATACAGATTTCTGTTTTTCCCATGCTCCATTTCCAATATTTTCTTTATTAAGTTTCAGTAGTAGTCCAATGTATAATTGGATACATTTGGATATATATTGCATATATACATGCATATATATATTGAGTAATTGGATCACTTAATACATAGTCAATGTATTGTTATAGAGGATTACTCAGTCTATCAGATAATGGGTTACATATAGTTCCTAGAGGTATCCGTAGTGTTTTCTGCAGATGAACTCATAATTATTTAGAACAAGTTTATTAGATTTTATAACAACTGTTTAACCATTTACTAAATCTATAAAAATCCAATCTCAGTGAGAAATAAGACTAAGCAATTTAATTTATTAAACATTATTACAAAATAATGATTATTTTCTGAAGTGTGCAGCATTGAGAGTCCAGTTGGCTCATTTGTGAAGTTTGTCTGCTCTGGAAATGAAAAGCACACTATGCAATTTATTAAGACGTGATGGTGAGTACTGTGTCAGTGACTGTCTGCTTTTCCCAGATGTTTTATCAACGTGCAGTGAGGGAAACACCTTTAGACATAAAGTCTTTTTCTAAGCAGCATCTCCCTGGTGCATCTGCAGAATATATTAATATTTAAATAAAAATTAAAAAGCCAGTGACCACTCTTTTTTGATCTGAACATTTGTTTTCTAGAAATGGGGTAGAAGTAGTCCAGTAGAAGTAACCTTGTACAA
>JAUBNY010000002.1:5776220-5809781 GCA_032275445.1 Crypturellus soui | reverse complement strand
GCAGAGCTGCTCTCCAGCAGGTCGGTCCCCAGCCTGTACTGGTGTCTGGGGTTATTTCTCCCCAGGTGCAGGACCTTCCACTTGGCCTTGTTGAATTTCATGAGGTTTCTTTCTGCCCAGGTGTCCAGTCTGTCCAGGTCCCTCTGGATGGCAGCACAATGTTATTTCCGTGAGAATAGACTGTTACACATGATAGTTGATTGTAATGTATTAGCAATAAATGTGGCCAACTGGTGAATTTGTCCCTACCATGTTGGAAATTTAATATACATTGCTGGCCTATCATTTCCTAAAAGGGTCTAACCAGGATGCCTTTGGTCCCTAGGAAGCAGCTTTCCTTTGCAGTGAGCCATAAGAGGAACTTCTGTTAAAGGGAAGTCTTTTTTTTCCAGTATCTTTTTTTTTCTAGTGTTTCCACAGAGAATGTACACCCTCCAAATGTAACTGTTTAAGTCCAATGGCAAGAGTAGGAAAGCCATTATACCAAAACATGCCTTAACGATCCTGATCACTTATCCATCAAATGCTACTTCTGCTGCTGCATATTTTTTGCTGTTCTCTGGCTATAATGCATTTCTCTGACTTCATGATTCACATTCGCTCATCTGATATGGCTGATATGGCATCTTCTTTATAGTTACCTTTTTTGTGAACTCCAGCATACATGTTCACTGGGAGCTAATTCTGTGTGTTGTGAGAAACCCTAGCCAGGCAAGTCACAGCAGTTTTGAGGCTACTCCTTTGCCGGACTGATGTGTGCAATAAGGGCATGTCGCTCCTGTTTGTTGGCATATATTATTGCATTTACTGCCTTTATAGCCTGGCTCCCCAAAGCATTGTTTAAATACATGATAGCAGAGATGAAAGCAAACATCTCATGAAAAAGAAAAAAGGAAATCTCATGTAGTTGTTACTTTTTGGCATCATGTAATTAAACCATCTTCTTTAATGCTATTTTTTGCCAGTATCTAATTAGCAGAGCCATCTGCCTAAGGAGCGCTGGACCATCTGTCTGAAATTTTTTGCTGTTATATTCTGTTCTTTTTTTTTTTTTAGTTCTTGGCTAATTAACTTCTTTTACTTTAAAATGTAATAATACATTCTTCTTTTACACTTTAAAGGAGTGCATATACATAAATATATCTGTATTTATACTCGTCTACCCCCTGTGTGTATCCACCTAGTCATGGGAGCTCAGCTGTTCTAGGAAATCTGAGCATGTAGTTGGTTACGTGTGTAGTTTCCGGTGATGAAGGTGGAAGACATGTGCTTTTTGTTTACCTGTAGGTATAGCTAGTAGTTACCTTAACTTGTACATCAAACAGAAACTCTGGCCAGTCTCTTCTTGATTATGTTTCTACATTGCAAATTTTCTCTCTAAACTTACATCAAAATAATTAAAGCTATATGTATGTAAAGTGACTATATTGGATTTAACTGCACATGATTTGGGTTTTTGTTTCTTCTGTTGTAGTTGGTAATATTTCTAAAAAAATAGAGAACAATTTAGATTGGGAGGGATCTCCAGATGTCTGCCGTGAGAACTATCTTGGTGCATATTGACTTATTTTGAAATGAAAGGGAGACTTGAATATCATTCACTGCTCCCACACTGCCCACAGTTTTCTTTTAGATATCTTGTATAATAATTGAATAAGGCTGCTTAGATTGGACATTTATTTCAGTTTCCTTTGAAGCTAATTGTTTTACATTCATGTATGTTGCCCACTAAAGACACAACTGATGACTTTTGAGCTGTTGGTCAGCAAGGAAATTACTGAAATATATTTACTGTTCAAAATAATACGATTATTTTTAATATTGTAATCCTTACATAAGGCTGATTAGTGATGAACATATATTTTTCTTCATTTTGAAGATGTTTTCATTATGTGGCTTGATTTGGAATTTGTTTGTTCTCTGGAATTTCTCTCCTCCCACAATCCCTCCAAATTTCCATGGGGAATTTCATCCAAAGATTTTGAAGCCTTACAAACGTCAGTGATGTAATGTCTGAAAACACTGATAGAATTATTTGCTACTGAGCTTGTACAAAAACATGTCTGACATCAGTTTGAGACTGAAGTATAAACCTAGACTTGAATGTGTACCAAAGATGTGTTTCTGTAGTCAGAAATCCGTATGGAGCTTCGTGTGTTGTGTATTTTTTGACAGAAGGAAGCAATCTGTGTTTTTTCAAAGATGACCCATGACTGGGTACAGGGGTGAGTCCAGCTCTCATAACTGACCACGCCAGCTGAATTTCTCAGGGCACAAGATCCCGCTGCAGATGCTGTACTGCTCTACTGATATCTGCTAACTAATTAAGCTTTATTTATGTCTCCTGGAACGTAATTATGCTGAAGATTGGAAAACAGCAAATCAAGCCAAGACTTTAGCTTTATAAAGGCATTGAAGGAGTTTATTGATAAGAGGGATTTGTAAAAGCCCTGCATATAAATATTGTTGGCCTGCTGTCAGAGACAGAATGATGCCCTGCTGTTAAACCCAGGTAGCACGTAGCTGACGTATGATCTGTTCTTGTTTTCTTCAGTACTAAGGTTCAAATCCCTGTTTCCTCCTTCCCTATAGCAGGCAAACGTGAGCATCTGTAATTTGGTTCAATGGACTTTGTTGCCACATTAGATAGAATTAAAACATTAATTAATTATAAAATGAATACATAGAATGCTGGAGGCTGTGTTTTGTTAAATGAAAATTAGAGCTATTTATTAAGCAACATATGAAAGAAAAGATCTTAACAGGACAAACTTAAGGTCTATCTGTAAGCCTTGATATTGGATCGAATAGCCAACATGGTGTATATATCACAGTCTTTGCACCACTCACCTGAGCTTTGTAGAGTTATTAGAAAACAGTGACAAATAAGAGAATATGAAAGTTAACATGAGGAATAGATGACGGTAACAGCTTTAAGTATATCAGATTTTTGCATTTGTTTTTTAAAATAACACAATTTGCTTGTGCCAGTCTAATATTTCAGAACTAAAACTTCAAAGTCTTAATCTTCTCCTGAGGGAAGAAGGAAAAAAAATACAAATAAAAACCTCAAAACAGTTTTATTATTGTGCTGAGCTTTTGAGACTTTCTGTTTGGTCTTCATATATGAAAGATTTAAGACACTTTTCTCCTCTTTCTTTACCTTATTTACCTGAGGTGTGAGGACCTATTTTACCTGATATGTGTTCCATGTTATATTCTCCCTTTACCTTATTAGTAGACCTTGTGGCATGTCCGAATTTTCCTTTTGTGGAAAATTCCTACAAATTCCCTAAAAATCCAAAGTCAGCTATATAAATCCTCCAATACACTGACAAAGTGTGATACTTTGGACCTCTTCAGACGCCTTTGTAACCTGTTTCATTTGGAGCCTGCTTTGTTATTGTCCCATTTGGCACTGGAACCCAGCATGACCTTGTAGCGAGCACACTTACACTCACCGTGTGTGTAAGCACACTCACCCAGTATGACCTTGTAGCGTGATTGCACCTATTTCCTGCTTTCCAGACAACAGACTTTATCAGAAGCTGTCATCAGCAGGGTTTTCCCAGAAGTACTGCCATTTGGTTAACCTGAAAACAACTGTATTTAGGTGTAATAATTTATCATATCTGAGTTCTTGAATCAGTTGCTGTTGTATCCAGAAGTATCATAGGATGATTTAATATTTTGTATCCATCTTTTAATATATCCATTTCATGGGTGCCAGAGAAAGGGAAAAAAGTTTCCTTCCAATTCTGCCACTAATAATGTTAGTGATTTCCTGACCTGTTTGCTGCTGGCATTGCATAATTTTCTTGGATTGCATGGAAAGCCTGAAGAACTGTTCTGAGCTTCTCCTCCCAAAAGACTTTGGCCTTTCTTTTCCAGAAAGATTCAGCACCCAAGAAATGTCCTTAGTTTGCTTGATATGTGATATTGTACACTTTTTCTTTTAAATCTTTCTCCTTCAAATTACTCTTGTACCTTGGATTTCTGAGCTAAATGAAAGCTGGCTATTTTGTCACTGAAAATTGATTTATTGATAAACATTTCACCTTCAACTCGATCTTTATCTTTGTTACTGCTATTCATTGCTTGGCATATTCTTCTCATTTTGTTTTTGGTATGAACTTTCCTTCAAACCTGCAATATAAGCACCCATATTTCAGTAAGTCCTTCTCTGACCTCCTGGTCGTAGCTCTAGCATTTCTCCAGGCATTTGAACCTTCAGTTGAATTTAGAGATAACATATTCAATGTCAGATATTTGCATTGCATGCTATGTGACAAACAGATTCAGTGTGTCCTATTGGATTGGGTTGGGAACTGACCATACAAACTAGAACAGCTTTTTTGCGGCGTGTTTTGCAGTATGGAGATAAATTGCTTTTTGCATGAGAGTCAAAAGAGTTGAACCATTGTTGCCTTTTATTTAGCAACAATATGAGATTTCTCTCACACTGCTGGATGAAATTTGTTATAAATGTTATGGTCATTCACACACTGATTTTTCCAGAAGTCTCTATGTGTGGTAGTCAGTAGTCTGCAAAAGCCAATGTTGTAGATAGCAAGGCTTTGGGTGCAGGAAGAGCAATAATGGTGTTAGTTTTATAAGGCTATTTTTCTTGGCATGTTAAAGCTCAGTCTTGAGCTTGTTGAAAAGTGAAACAGAGTACGGCATAGGGATTTTCCTTTCTATTTAAACAGTTTTTCTTATATTTTCTTTAGCTATAGAGTCTGATTGCTATTAGTACAGTGTTGATTAAAAGGCAGGTACAAAAACTACCTATATTATATCTAAATTAATTGTCTTTCATAATTTCCTGGTGAATATGAGTGGAAAAGCTGTAGTTTTAGCTGTCTGAAACTACCGTGGCTGGTTTGGAAATCTCTGTTCGTTCTGATAACAAAAAAAAACAACTGCTTTGTGGCATTTTCACCCAAAGAACACACAGATGAGGCCAAATAGTGCAGGTGGGTTTCAAATGCACTCTGGTCCCGCTGTGTATACAGGCAGTCAGGGATGTACCTGTATTAGAATATCGGCACTAAGCACACGACCTGCTCTGCTGAGCCGTAGCATTTGTAATCCATTGCTGTTGAATGTTAAATACGGAAATAATTGGGCTTAGCTCATGCACAGTGAAACTGTAGCAATGCAAACACCTCTTACAGTCCTGGCGGAAGGCTGTGAAAGACAAGTGGCAGCTCGGAAATGAGGGTAAACAGTATCAAATGCGACTGTGCATGCAGATGGAGATCACCAGATTTACTTCATTTTCACTGAAAACCTCTCACGAGCAAAATTGCTTTGCTGAGGCGAAGAGGCTTAGATGCAAATATAACTGGAATCAGCCCCAGCCAATGATAAGTATGTGCCTGAGGCCCCTTGTTCAGGCGTGGACCTGGGTATCTCTGAGTTCGCTCTTTCTGTGTTCCCCACATTTATAATTATTTCTGTTGGTTACAGGCTGTGGAGTGGGGATGTGATGAAGCTACTAAAAGATCCTGCTACAGTAAAGGCAAATCAAAGGTAAGCCCATGACAGCTCTTCTGTCTAAACAAAATTTGTATTTCAATAGCAGGTGTAGCATGGTGCCCACCTGTACTTTTTGCATCCTTATTATGATCTGTTCCTTCTTATTTACTGAGGCTCTGATGAAAATAATATTCACAAAATCTGTAGACATGGGACTTGCCATATTTTTAGTATTCCTAGTTTGGCCAACTACAGTTTATTTATTTTGTACAGCAAATTGAAGTGCAATATGAAGATAGGTACTGTTTTGATGCTATATTCTTCAGTGAATGTTCTGAACTGAAATTAATTATCAAAATAATTATGAAATCAGAAGTCCATGCAGTTAATTATTTTTCTGTTTAATAATTAAAATTGAGTCAAGTGTGAAGAAGAAGCCCGGAAATGCATGAAGAGCACTAACTACAAAATAGGACCCTTGATTTCTGGACTCAAGAGATGCAGTAGAACAGGCGAGAATATGATATTGATCCCCAAAACCCAAAAAGATGCAAACTTAAAAATATATTCCAAATGCTTCTATCACTGAGTATAGAGTAGGGTTTTCTTCTGCCTCATCTATTACATACTTGTAATTACTGCCTTTTAATCTCTCTTCAAACAGTTAATACCAGTTTTCTTAGCAAGGGTTGGAAAAAATACTGCAGGGTAGCCCTGATCTATCCACTTCCTTCTGAGAATGAAGAACAGCAAGGCTTTATTTGTGACACGTGACAAAATCATAGTTTGAGGAAAGAAAAAGGCAGGATTATTTGTGGAAAGAAAGGAAGAAAGAGAGAGAGGAAGGGAGAGTGGAATATAGTGAATATTCATCATAAAGCTTCATGTATGAAAGTTGGTTGTCTTTATGGAGGAGCAGCTTGTGCTGGAGAAATGGGCTTGCAGTCCTGGGAAAAGGCTTTAAGAACTGGGAGGTTAAGTAGGGGAACTTTTTTGTTCTTCTTTCCTTCTGCTCCTGTTGCAGTTTAGGAAACAGTGATATAGGAGCTACTGGTCACTACACATTAGCATGCAGGTTATACTAGTTGTATTAAGAGTTACTTAAGGAAAGGAATTAGTGAGATTTTACTTAAAGACTTGTAGCTCTAGAAGACAATTTCATGATAAAGTTTATACCTCTGTTTTACTTTGTGGTTTCTGTAGTTTAAACTCTGAGAATGACATTCACGTTCATGTCTGAAAGTCACAGTGCAGTGACTGTAATCTAACATGTATGATGAATTGAAGTAAATTTGAGAGTATACTAGTCTGCTTTGAATATTATGTTGACAGTACTGTGTGTGATTTAATATCCAGATCCAATTCCACAACACAAGCATATATTCCTATTAAATAATTTTGCTAGGATAAATATTTGACACTTATGTGAGAAAGAATGGAACTTAGTAGCACATAAGTAGGTTTTTTTTTATTCCTGCTTATTGCACCCTTTCAAAAGAACAATGCAGCTCACCTGTTGTCACAGCTACCATACAATACTACACGCGCTTTTTAAATAAAGACCTCTAATATTGTTTCATAGTATTGGATAAAGATTTACTGTTTGATTTGGATCCATAGCCTTATTCCTCATCTATATCTAGAAGAAAAGTACCACCCTTTGGATTTCCCTTGTATTCCTGGGAGAAAATAAGTCTTTGGTTATTGTTAGAGTAGGTTTTTTTTTTCAGGTGGACAGCCTTTGCTAAGAACCACACAGCCTGAAAGCCTCATGTGGGAATTGCTGGAGAGCACAGAGATATTAAAGGAGACCACTGACCAGGAGAGAGGGTCAGCTCTTGAGTTTTGAATTTTCTTTGCCTCTTTTACTTTCACTGAAGTGATCAAAGTTAAAATGAAAAGACAAATTTAGCCTGAAAATGTTTCTGTCTTTTATTACCTTTTGTCCAAGATCAAAACAATCTTATGACATAGGATATACTTCTTAAAAGCCATGTCCTCTGCATAAGGAGAACTTGTGCATAAAGATGAGCAGAACACCTTATCTGTGACATGCTTCCTCTTTTTGGTCAAGCCAGTCTTCTCATGGGAAAAACTGGGAATTATCAGCTCAGAAGAATATGCTCCAGTGCTCGAGTTAATTGTGTGTCTGTAGAGAGGCAAATGCCCTGAGATCAGAAGAAGCTCGGATACAACCCTAGTAATTTTTGATAATGTTCAATATGGTCAGTTAAACACAGCTATTTTTTTTTTTTTTGGAAAGAAGCTGCACTGAATTTTTGCCTCTAGCTGTTATCAATAGTTGCCATTCTGAGATTTAGAAGCCAAGGAGGGAAAAGTGTTGGAGAGGAAAACATATAAGGACATCTGTCACATTTGACAGTGTGATGCACACTTGACCTTCAAAGGCTGTTATTTGTTACTTCAACTTCATACATTTATCCACCATAAGCAGCTGCTTAAACTAACTGGTGGATGAAGGAGACAGATAAAGTGATGTCCTTGTGGCCAGCACATGTTAACATTTAGAAGTCTAAAACACCATACAGTTAAGAGAAAAAAATTGAGCATTTGGTCTGGCACTTGTAGAAGGAAGTATTACAAAGGAAAAATGTACATAGAATAAAAAGTAGAGTAAACCAATGAGAGATTGGAAAAATAAATTGTAGAAAAGTTTTTTCTCTTTGCTTATTCAGGATTCTAATGGCTGAGTGCATCACCACCCCAACTTCTAATAAAATATACTAAAATAATAGTGCAAATATATTTAAATAAAATAATAGAATGTATAATATAATGAGATATATTTAAAATATTAGTGTTTTTCTAGGGGAATATATATGGCAATGGGGTCAAGATCAGGTGCAGAATAAGGCTGCTGAGAAGAGGGTCTTCAAACATAGCAGCATCCTGCACTCTGGAAAACCTTTGCTTTTAAAGTCTACTGAATTCACAATTGCCATTTTGTGGCACAGAATTCTTTTTTATATATCCAAAAAGCAAATCAGCATAGCTGAGCATGGCCCTAGAGTTGGAAAACTCACTCTGAACAACTCAAATGACTAACTGGCTACTTTTTCAGTATGTTTTCGGTGGAGGGCAGGAGCGGGGGCACTGCTTCATTCATGGCTCTGTTTAATTTGTTTTTCTTTTCATTGTGCCTTTGCTGTATGAAGAAAATATCTGATAGTTCAAGTAATTCTTTGTGTTTTGATTTTATTATACGATAACAAATTTGACATGAGAAGTATTATTTATGCTGCACTGTGGATTGTTGCAAAGTTGGCTCAGAACTTGGGAACAAGAAGAATCTTATGAATCTCAGGAATGTTGGTGTTCAAAAAATGAACATTATTTTTGGACAGAAAGAGTGGGTGACTGTTCTGCAATTAAGTTTGCAAAGGCACTGTTTCAGGGAGCTCTGGAAGAGGAGGAGAAGTTTTCTGCATTGCAGTACCAGAACCCACTTATTTTTCCTACGCTTAGATTCCATGGCTTGCTGCAAAGGGCAGCAGGATGGCAAAAGTTCAAAAAAAAATGTTTATAGAAATGTTCTTGACTATCCTTCTCACAAAAGAAAAATCCAAAACCTTAATTCCTGTCTTGTGTAGTTAAAACAATTTACATCAAGTAAAGTGTCCAGAATTAGCATATTATTTTCTTAAAAGGTTTTAGGTTTTTTTGTTTGTTCATTTTTTGGATTTTTTTTCACACTACCAAAGTCTGTTATATGTATTTTTGGATGTTCATTTTATTCAGGATTAATTTTTTGTTTTCCAGGGTTAGAGTCTATTTGCAAGGTACACAAGCAACACACAAGCAACGCGTTTATTATAGCTGTAAACCAGAGAATGGAGTTTCTATGCTACTGCAGTTACGTGGATTGAGTTGCACATTTCCACTTAATACCAGTTAGAGTCATGTAGCTGAATTTGCACAAGTTTTTATTGTTTTATCAGAGGCTGTCTTGTGAATGAGTGCTAAAAAGCACTTTAACAAAGCATGCAAAGGGAAGGGCAACAAGTTTTTCTTTTCAAGGCTATTGCTATTTTTCATTATTATATGAGAGAGGCATTTGTTTTTGCAGGAGGATTTTTTGCATCTTTCCTCTACACACTCTGGGGAGATTTTTAGCATTCTAGAAGGTCCCTGTCTGATATTGCACTAGATATTGCTGCTAGTGCATAGCTTTGGAAATGAGACAAATTAAAGACGCATAAAGGCTTCACACATTATAATGGGTAAATAAAACTGGTAAGATCATTCTTGGAGGTGAGCTTATGTGTGTTGAGGTGGTGAAATTTTGGAGATTTTCCTGAGATGTGTGTGTCCTGGATGTAATTCATTATGCTTTTAGTATACTGGGCAAAGCATGAAACTAGCAGTAATAGATCTGCAACTGGACATCTTCTCCAGAATTTTGTTTGTAACAGTTTCAACTTACTCTTGCCAGGGACAAATTGCTCTTTCTTCTGTCTTCCTTGAACTTTCTCCTTTGGCCTGTCTTGGAAAACAGTCATCTGATATCTTGAGGCATCAGTATATTTTTCAGGGCTTCAGAGCATAACTAAACCTTTAAAATGCACATTTAGAATATCTCCTCAGTACTGAAGAGTTTTATTGTCATCCCATTGATAACTTTTTTACACGGATTAATCATTTGCCATCTCTACATGTCATGATTGGTAACAACGTGGTCAAACTTAAGCCTTACTCATGTGAATTTTCATGTGTGGACAAAGCCAGGGAAAGCGGGCGATGACTGATCTCCCCTGTCCTGCAGAGCGTCCCTAAGCATGTGGTCTTTTTTCTGCCCGGCAGGAGGAATGCCAGAACTATATTCGTGTGCTCCTCGTTGGAGGCAACCACCTCTTCACCTGTGGAACCAACGCGTTCACTCCCATCTGCACCAACCGCACGGTACGAATTAAGCATTGCCCCCTGCAAGCCCTCTCCATGTCTGAGAGCAGCTGATCATGAGGCAGAACGTACTATCATTGGGTCCAGGCTACTTCTGCAAGTAGCCTTTTTTTGTACATTGTGTGTGTCCAAGAAAGGGATGACCACTATATGAGCACTATAATCAAAACATCACTGTTTGGACCATGTTGACTCTTTATTTCAAGAGCAGAAAAGAGTTTAAATACAGAAAATAAAGCAACTAAAAAAATTCTGTGGCACATTTACCATATTTAATCTTATTGCACCTTTATTTCCAAATAACAATTAGCATCATGCAACTCTTTGAGTCCTGATAGTAAGTAACACAGACAGTTCCACTGAATTCAAAGCCCATTTTCTGAAGAATCATTCTTTGTTTGTGGTTCTTTCCTTAGGTGATTCTGGCAGTCTTTTTTTTTTTTTGTTTGTTTGTTTGTTTGTTTGTTTGTTTGCTTGTTTTTTAGACAACAAACTGTAACCATACATGTAGATTTTGGGTTCTATTTGCCAAAGAATGGGAAGTTTTATAATCAGGTTACTGCTAAAATATGTATGCTTTGCTATTACTAATACCATCATTTTAATTAATTTTGGAGTTGCTTCTAATGCAAAATATTTTAGACTTGCTAACTAATAATGAATTCTCCACCCAAAATGGAAAAGAGAGATCAGACAACATTACAGTAAGATCATCTGTACCAGATAGTTTCAGATAGGTGTAAAGGTCAACTCATTACTGCTACAAATATCAAAACAGATAATAGACATGTATGGTAGGATTTTGGCCCAATTGATGCATCTCAACTGAAATTATAATTTTCTTGTGATTTTTAATTTCCTTTTCTCTCTCTTTTAGTTAAGTAACTTGACAGAGATACATGATCAAATCAGTGGCATGGCTCGTTGTCCGTACAGTCCCCAACACAACTCCACTGCTCTTCTCACTTCCAGTGGGGAGTTATACGCTGCTACCGCCATGGACTTTCCGGGAAGGGATCCTGCCATTTATCGCAGTTTGGGGTCCCTTCCTCCTCTCCGCACTGCACAGTACAACTCCAAGTGGCTGAATGGTGAGTACTGCTAAACCATGGGGCTCATACATTTATGTCCTGTATTTGTCTGATTCATTTTCTTGAAAATCCTACCTGAGAATGTGAAATTACTGGAATATTATTTTCTCCTTTTAAATTTATTCTGCAGGATACATTTTCAAACTTACTAGTATTATTATTGCTGTTGTAACTGTTAGAATTACTCTGGTATAGAAGCTGCCTATGTTTCCTTTTAGCATATATAACTGCAAATAGATTTCTCATAAATCTTACAGTTCGTAGAGGATGCATCTATGGATGTATATATGAGAACCTGTTTATCTTTAGCCAAGCAGAAGTGCCATTAGCTTTATGGACTACATGTTGTATGAACATGTGCATAAGATATGTCTAATTTTGGCCCAAAAGGGATATTAGCTGCCATATGCAGATGTAATAGTTAACTTCAAAAGTGTGAGGAGTTTTTTTTGGTTTGTTTGTTTGTTTTTATATTAATGATTCCTTGAGGAATAAACTGAATGCATGATGTAGGTGGGAAGCTATCACTTTAATAGTCATCCATGTCCACTTCTTCCTTCACGATTTCCAAGGCATTGCAACCATATTGCAACCATAGTGGTTTGGAAATCTAGTTTATAAAGTAGCAATGGACTTCATGCTGGCTTCTTTAATAATTATAATGATTTATAACATGTATAATATATAATAATTATTATTGTGCAATAATTTAATAATTAAATATTATTTGAGCCAAAAAAGACATAGCAGCCTTCCTACAGAAGCATATTTTCAACAAAAACAAATGCAAACCTCTGTATTTAAAATCCTTAATCCAGAGCAGGAGTGTGCAGCAGGTTTGCAAATACATGAACAACTACAGCTATATGAAGATTTGAAATTAAACACTGTGGGACCTTTACTTTCAGGAGCTTAGCTGGCAGAACTGCTGCTGGTAGTAAAGGCTCAGTGTTTACGCTGTTGTACAACAAAATGTAAATATAGCTGCAGCTTGTAGAAATGCACACTTAGATATTTAAGTTGTGTTTGCAAGTGTAGGGATGAACCACACAGACTCTTTCAGGTGTGGAATGTGGAAAAGTTGAGCCAGCCTAGAGTACCACCTTGAATTTCTGTATTTAAATCCTTTAGAAACCCAAGACAAAAACTGAACAGTTTAAAATAGACTGAATATTCTTGCCTTTTCTCTGTAGGTCCAAGTCCTGACGAGGAAAAAAAAAAAAAAAAGACACCTTGTACTTTCAAGCTGCTTAAGTTGCAGACTGGCCTAGCATTTCTGAACAATGGGGACTAGCATATAACACCTACCATAGTCATGCTGCAGCCATGCCTCCTATGGCAGGGTCTTAATCACCTGATGCAGATTTCCAGCTGGGAGAAGCAGTAAACTGACAGGATGTACTGATATGTGGCAGGACCATTTGCCAGCTAATTTATGTATTGCAAAGAAAGAAGAGATTCAGATTCTTCTAAAATGAAATTACCATTTAGTATAAAAGGGACAATTATGTATGTTATAATTTGCACTGTGCTAGTCCCACAAGAAAAAGAAATCATATTTTGTAACTCATGCTAAGTGGCACTGCAGTGACCATCAGGCCCTGCTCCTGCAGTGCATTTCATGTTATGATGGGATTTTTTCTTGAGTTTGAAATTGGAATGTAAAACCCTTCTAACTTCAGAACATTAAGGTCAGTGATAGACTTTATGTTAAATATTTCAGTCCACAAATATGGCCTCATATGTATCTGTGTTCAGGCAGCTCTTATTGGCACAGCTATGGTATAGGAATTAGTTGCTATGCTGCACCTGGATACTTCTTTCATAGTGAAAATACCCTTTCTATGGCGTTTTCATTTTAACTGGCTATATCTTATGTCAAAGAACACAATAACATTCCTACCCCCCTCCTTTCTCAAAACTGCTCTAATTTATCACATTGCCTATATTTACATTTTGTCTATTAAAAGCTTCAGCTGTACCTATAAATTTTCCATTAAACTTTATTCTCCTACCTCAAAAAGAGTGTTTAGAATTAAGTTGCCAGGAGAGTGTGGATTTTATCTTTGGAAGGAAAAGCAAGATGAGTTTTGTAATTGGCACTAGTTCAAGGAAATCCAATAAAAGGCTGGAAGCAGCCCAGATACCTGCACAAGGGGGAGAGCAGGTCTTCAGGGGGAGCCTTAACTGTTTTTATCTCTACTTGCCTGCTCATATAGGACTCCCCTTCTGCCAAGAAACTGCATTAGTTTTTCAGTGCTTGGAATGAAGTGAAGACTCTTGCTAACCTTCAAGGGAAAGTAGCATAAATAATCCTTGCCAGATAAATAAGGCAGGTGGAGCAGCGGGAAGGGGAGCATCCTACTCAATATCCGTTAGACACTGGTAGATGACATTTGCTTTAATGGAGCTGCGTTACTGGGGTCTGTGTGTGTGTCTGTCTGTGAAGTGGTCTGTGCAGATTCCATTTTTTTCCTGCATAGATTTGTTGCTCTGTAAATCCCTTTGAACTGACTTAAATGGTCTCTGTGGGTGACAGCAATATTTTAAAACTCAGTCAAATCTCTTGTTCTATGCTTTATTACCAGCATATAGTGAC
Organism: Crypturellus soui; assembly: GCA_032275445.1. NCBI lineage: Eukaryota > Metazoa > Chordata > Aves > Tinamiformes > Tinamidae > Crypturellus > Crypturellus soui. Next base: position 5,795,690 of record JAUBNY010000002.1, on the reverse strand, counting down.
ACCCTTGTCTTAGTGGCTCGGGACGTTGTCTGTTTGTGTACTGAAGAGTTTCAAAGGGAAGTTCAACCAAAGGGATGTGTACTTTGGAGGTCTGCTGTCACCACTCATCAGGTCTTGCAGTGAAGGACCTGCCAGTATAGAAGAAATCTTGTTCCTAATCTTAATTGCCAGAAGGTTTGTAGTCACTGGAATGGTGATACGTGCAGTGGGCAGGAGAGACGGAGCTGTTGTATCACAGGGCTGGGACTGAAGTCCATGTTCCATACTGAGGATTCAATTTGTGGAATCAGAAAGATCAGAAAGAGAAAAGTTTGGATTGCTGGCTTTGCTGAGCCTCCAAGTTCATTCGGGTTTAGCCGGAACCATGTATTTATGATTAGGTCCTCCCTTCCATTGGAGTCTTGATGGATTTGGAAGTAGTCCATGGCAGCTGACTAGGCACATAAGCAGTGTTTTCAGCATACACGACTGAGCACCATTCTCATCAGGTGCTTAACCTTAGTAGGGCATGAACTTGCATTGAACTTCTTGACTCATTGCACTTTAATTTCTGTATAATCATTTTTGTGATGCACTCAACACTCAATTATCTGGTGTGATGAGGAGCTGGAATAGCTTGGGTAAGAATATGAATTATTCAAAACACATGTAAAATTAAGCTTCAAGAATTTACTGGAAGAGTATAACTAAGAGGAAAAACTGAAGTTCAATAACATGGTCATGCGGGAAATATCCAGATCCTGATCTAGCACAAATAGTAAGGGGGCAGCACTGGCAAGCACAGTGCAAGAGCTTCTGAATATGCTGCTTATTCACCCACTACTTGATCAGAATATTCAAGTTTTGACTTGACTGAATTTTGTCCATTTTGTCAGTTTTAATGACAGACAGAGCACTTGGCCAGTGGTTACAGCTGTCTGACCATCTCTTAAGGTTTTTTTTTTCTGATTTTTATTTTTTTTTGAATGTAAGTAGTCATGCCTTCATCATTTATAAATACATTTGACAGTGTTACCTTAGTATTTCCTTCCTCTCCTACAAAAATAAACTAATACTCTATTCACAGAGCCTGTTTCTGGCTTTTTGGTGCTCCTAAAGGCAACACTGAATGCAGATGACCAGATGCAGTGAGGAGTTTTTTGACCGATAATGATTCTGCTCATCTCTGTAAAGTGTGGTTGAAGAACTAGGTTTAACAGTAGGACCTGAGGGTTCACCGTAGTTTGGCAATTTACAGATCTGCTTGCTCACTAGAAATTTATTAGCTGACACTAAAGTCACTCAACTGTCCTACATATACATATATATATATATTTTCCAACTCTGTCACTATTCTCATCCAAAAGGATCCTGTTGTCCTGACCAGTTAGCAACTGGTGCAGACCAGCAGCTGCCTGCACGATGCTAAATCTGAAAGCATGAAAAGGAGAAATCACCTCTCCCTCTTATGATATCCTGATTCTTTTCAGCATGTTCTGAACATGCTTGAAGTTACCCAATAAATACAGATAGATAGCTATAAGTATAGATTAAATTTTGAAGAAGTTAGAAGCTGTAACTTATTCTTAAACTTATGTTTTGCCCATATATTGTTCATATATAGCAGATAATTCTGCTATATACCACTTCTCTGTGGGTCTATTTTTGAGTACTTCTGTGTTTGAGAGAAATGATATGAGGTCATACAGCACACATTACATCTAAAGTAGGCAGCTTTTCTGTTTATTTCTTCTCCTTGACTAGAAGTATCAGTAAGGCCTTGAGCTTCAGCCAGTTGCTCAGCTCAGTAAAGGGTATTAAATGACAAATAAATCTTTCATTAGTAAAAAAAAAAAGATTGATTTACAGCTAGCATGCTGTTTATTTGAGTCTGACTCTCAATGTAACACAATTTTATTGCATCCAGAGCTGGCTATCTTAGTGTTCTTGTAGCTGGGCTTCGTTTTGGAGGTGATCTACAAGATGCAACAGGGACAGATATTGTCACTATTTGGTCTGTTGGGTAGAGTTAAATAGTTATATTTGTATTCCACAAACTCCTGTGGATTCAGATTGAGAGGAAGTGTATTGTTTACACTTGGAAACTTTTTCTCTATTCCAGCATTTAAAGGTAGTAGTGGTATTTCTCCTTTCAGTTCACCTCCTTAAAGTGATGAGTGTTTGGTTATGATCAATATTTATTTTGGTCGGCAAGGGTCTGTTTGCTTTGTTCAGACAATAAAAGAGCAAAACAGATTTAAGAAGAAAATAAACTCCAGTTTTTCTCTTCCTATTTCATCACCCTGAGAGGCATTTGGACATTTGGTTTCCATCTTTGCCAGATTTCTTTGCCTACAGTTATATATTAAGGCTGCTTGGGTTTCTAACTACTCTGAAATACATTTTGTTGGTTTCCCAGTCCTAGACTTATAATGGCAGATGCTCTTGGAACATGTGAAATAAAAAATAAATAAAAATGTAATTTTAAATGTATAACTGCTGTGGTTAGACCATGGATGATTAAAATGATATCTTGTAGCATTTTTCCAAAAGGAAAAACAACAATAACAAAAACATACAGATCAGAAGGTTCTCTAGTTTAGAAGACTGTAGGAATATTTGAAATGTTCTGCTCTGCTGGTAGACATAATTTTATCACTATTCCTTCTTGATGCTCTAACTATTTAGTTCTTATCCACCTTCAGTAGTTCTTTAGAGAGCATTTTTAAAATTATTTGACATATAACTTTCAGGCTCTGCTATAACAGTGCAATTACCACCATGATGGCTTGGTTAGAGAGATTTAATACAGCTCTGAATCCATTTCTGATTATGGTTTGTTAGTGCACTTTTATTATAACTCCTGCTGGTAGCTGGATGTGTGGAGAGAAATTATCAGCTAAGATCAAGATTAATCCTTTCATTTTTGCTTTTAAAGATTAATGGAAATGTTGTAATAATTCAGGGTCATCTTTTCTATTTTTTTAATGAAAAACCTTTAATTACCTGTGATGAGCTTTTCTTATTACATAACTCAAAAATAGTGTGTTTTGGCAATGTGCAATTTTGTCTTCTGTTTTCAGATAAGAGACTTGATTGATATGTAAAGCATATGCTACCTGTTGCTTGTTTTGCAAGGTGAATAATTACTTTGCCTTAGTTATGTCATTCCTAATCTTGATTCTGTTTCTTTGGGTGCATTGTCATCTTTGCCAGCAGCCTAAAATTGGACGGAAATCACAGAATCACAGAGTGGCTGAGGTTGGAAGGGACCTCTAGAGATCATCCAGTCTAACCCCCCGGCTCCAGCAGGGACACCTGGAGCACGTGGCACAGGGTGGCTATGCTCAGTAGTTGGCAAAATCTGCTTAAAGAATTTATGTATTTATTTATTTATTTTTATTGGGTAGATAGGATCCTGAGTCCATAGAAAGCATTCAGACTTCAGCCTCTCTTGATGGATCCATGGAGGTTCTGATGGCACGGAGATGGTCCTGAATATCTCCCCCAGCCCTAGTGCTGCTGCACAAGGTGCCTCTTCAGTGAACGCAGGTGATCCAAAGGCCACTGAATTCCAGCAGGTAGCTCAGAATAGAGAAGGGTTCCCATTTCTGAATTTATACCATTGACAAGTTTGCATCAACAAAATATTACAAAGTGTCATGCAATGCAAGAACACTTGACCTTGAAAACCAAGTAGATTTATCTACAATAAACAATGGATTATAAAACAAGAAATTTTTTAATACTGTTTTGAAAAACTCTTTTCAGAAAAATAAATTACAGTGAATTATATTTTAGAAGAATCTACCAGCAATATTAAGAGAAGATGGGGAGGGAGGGAAGGAGAAAAGCCTGGTGTACACACTGTTGGTGCGTTTTGCAGCCCTTGTTCTTTCAAACTCATAAAATCTTCAATTTAGCATAGAAGGAAAGGCTTATAAAAACATTAGGAAGAGTTGAGGCACTGCAGGAGAAATACTAGTTAAAATAGATGTTGCTCAGCTATAGTATACCAGATTAACAGGAGTTTTTAGCACATTTATACTGGAATTTCACTTTTCAGTTCCTGAAGATGGATTTAACTATGCTGACTGCAAGTTATATATTGCTTTACTTGTGTTTAGCATTGGAAGGAAAATTTACTCTAGGATTAAGATTTGCCTGTACGTACTTATGAGCAGCAATAGCTGGGTCACCCTGAAACAAGGTCTGTACTGTTCTCCAACAGCTGGACTACATTAATAAACACACCTAAAAAAACCCGAAATATTGAGATGGCAAAACCTAAACAGGGAATGGACTTCATTAATGAAGTGAATAAGGTGAAAGAAAATAAAGCACTTTTAGTGCTTGGATTTCTGTATTTTAGGCTTCAGCAAGAACAAAAAGTATCCTACAATAAAATGGTTTGTGAGAAGAAATCCTCCATGTCAACAGACAGCAGTTCACAGCACAGTATTTGGAAATATGAACTATTTTTTCCTAGATGAGATTCTCCCTTTTTCTCTTGGAACTTTGAAGTGCTTCAGTTTGTTTTTTCCCAAGAGAGAATGAAATCAATGAAGTGTGACACGATAATCCTCCAGTATCCCCCAAATTCCCCAAAGCAGCTCTGAGATTATTACATTTCATGCAAAAGGAAGCAGCTCTCACAAGTTTCAACAGCAGGTCCCATTTGCAGCATTTTGTAATCAGTGAGGCATGCACACAGGTGTTTGCCCATGTACGTATCATTTCTCAGATTTGAATCAGTGAAATATCAGTATTAGCTTGTGTTCAGACATGTGTTGTGATTGTCAGTGCAATTTAAAATTATTACAGAATGGAAGATTGACATGGAATTATCCAAGAAATCTAAAAATATTCTGAATGCATTTCATACCACTATATTCCTACAGTTCATGTACATATTATCCATAGTTCATAATTCCTCACACTTGAGGAATTATGAGCCCTTCCAGTAGCCAACTCATAAAATCTTCAGTTGTTGCTATTGGAATGAGATCTTGTGACAATGTCAAGACCTTGTTATTTCAGTGAGCCACCAATGAGAAGAATCCTCAATTGGTCTGATTAACAGAGCTTGGTTGAATGTGCTTAATAGCAGATTTTTTTTACAGATTTTTTTTTGTAGGTAGAACAAATTGATGGTGAATGTTTGCCCAGTAAGTAGGTTTTTTTTTAAACTCATTCAAGTTATTTTGAGCTATTTTAAAGAGCTAGTATGGTTTTAGGCTATGAAACATCAAAGGCAGTTGGAAAATCTTTTTTTTTTTTTTCCTTGCTATTTCAGGTGGCTTTTTTTTCCTCATCTACTGTTAGCCAATTCTGCTTTAAGTATTGTGGACAAGTAGCTCAAGTCTACACTGAGACTGAGGAATTCCTTTTCTTTCTTCAATGAGCGTAAAAGCTTTCTAGCAGAATATTATTCTGAGTGAGGCAGAAAAGTAGCACATGTTACAAATCAAGAGAAAAATGGCTAAATGCGTTACGGGTATAAACTGAAGTTGGACAATGAAAAACAGAGGGTTCTTTTATTCATTAGCCTGGTATTCTTAAGAAGATTTTACTTTTAGAATGTTTTATTTGAATAAATATTTTTGTTCAGTAGAATTCAAAACGCTAATATTTTGTGGAATTCATGAAACATAATTAAGGTTTATAATAATTATATTACCTTGTATACATCTATCTGTTGATATTTATTCACATTTCATGCCTTTCAAAGCTCTTTAGCCTAAATCTGATTATTATTATTTTTTTAGCAACTTATGTCATTTCAGTATTAATATTTGCAATTATACATAGGGACCATTAAAACATATATCATTCTGCTGCTACCTTTTCTGCATAAAGCTCATTTTTAGAGAAGAAAATTTTAACAGAGTTAAAAAATAAGTTTTTTATTTCAACTTCTTTTGCTTTTCATGTTCAATATGCATATATGTAACAGTATTACATTTTATATTTAAAAGAATGGGAACACATGAACAGCTAAGAATTATTTCTACAGTTCTGTAATCTCAAATAATTAAGTTGAAAGGTTTTTGAAGTCTTTGAAACAAAATTCCTGTTGATTGAAAATTTTACACACACGTGGAATGAAGAGGTGAGGTTCAGTTAGGGAAACCATTACTAATTAGCGTAAATTTGTCTTTCGTGCCATCACACATCTTTTTAAATTGTCTTTCTTTGGAGATTTTACTGCAAAGCCCCTTGGGTGCCAGCTCCCAGGTAAATCCTTTGAGGGAGCCCAGTTTCAGGAAAATCGAGTGGGGTACAGACATGTTCAAGGGAAACTAGGTAGATTGGTAACCTGGTTGCCCCCACCATGTTTTGACACATTTAGTTTTTTCATAGGAAAAGTTTTGATTTAGTTACAGCAGCTTTTTCAATAAAATAGTGCTGTTAAGACATACTTCCTCTCCTAATAAATGTCACATGTGACATCTACTAATAAATTCATTTGACCCTTTGTATTACACTGGATAAGCATAATTAATTCAGGTTGGGTTGCTGGTCTTTTTCATGTTAGAATAATAAAATATAGGAATGAAAAAAAAGCTAGTTTTGCAGGGAAAACAGTGTTTTATCATGACCCCTCTGCTGTTTTACAGGTCTATTTATCTAACTTGCTTTTCATTTGAGAACTCATCCAGTTGTCAATCTGTCTTACATTCATGGGCTCTTTAGTTTTAGTAATCTTTATAGGAAATAGCATATCAACTTGTTATCTGTTGTTTCGTATTTTTAGTTTTAAGAAATATCTGTGTTTTTATGACCTTTTTGTTGTGTGTGTGTGTGTGTATGTGTGTGCTCTATATTTTTGTGTGTGTGTATGCTCTGTATAATAGTTTCTACATCAAAAAAATGATGCATCACTTTTCTTTCATATTTTACGAAAAATAAAAGATACGGTAAAACTATCAAAATTTTAAGTGAGAAAGGACTAAAGTGTGGTTGCTTTACTGTCAAATGCCAGATGCAAAGTCTCTCCTCAATTAAGTGACTGGGCACACTCTTAGTCATACGCGGTTGTTGGTTATTCTGTTAATCTGAAATAAAGGGGTAGTGGCAAAGCAAAAACCGATTAACACAGCAGATAAATCACTTATTTTGTATGCATACCTGAAGTTGACTCTAACTGTCATGTTAATATGAGCACTTATGTCAGTGGGACACACTGCATAATTTTTTTTGTCTGTTTTCAGAGCCAAATTTTGTGTCATCTTATGACATTGGGAACTTTACCTACTTCTTCTTCCGGGAGAACGCGGTGGAGCATGACTGTGGGAAAACAGTCTTCTCCCGTGCTGCTCGGGTGTGCAAGAACGATATTGGTGGCAAATTTGTGCTGGAGGATACTTGGACCACCTTCATGAAAGCTCGTCTCAACTGCTCGCGCCCGGGAGAAATTCCCTTTTACTATAACGAACTACAGAGCACTTTCTTCCTACCAGAATTGGACTTGATCTATGGGATTTTTACCACTAATGTGTAAGTAAATTCTATGGTACATTTTATTTTCTTAAGATTTATAACAGTAAAAACAAAAGCTTCTTAGCTGACTCTGTAGATCGAAAAGATACCAAGTAGACCTTATAAATTCCAACAGCTGCTTTCTTCAGTCCCCTATCCTCTTGTGAACACCCATCATTTCCAAATGCTTTGCATTAGATTCTTGAAGGCATGAAAAAAAAAAAGAAAAATTCCTAATATTTCCTTACAGCAAGGGCATGGTTGTGCTTAAGGCTATTTTCTCATATTTTTCATATGTTATTCTAAATGTATTATTATCAATTTCATATATTACTATAAATAAGTATATAATTGCAGTTATGATAATATTTCATAATCTGATTGTGTCAGTCTTGCAATTTCAAACATGTCATGCTCACCTATCTCACAAGAATGTAAAAGGTGCTCTTAAGTATCCTGAATTAGTCCTGACATATCCTACAGTGCAGCTGAGAGTCAAACCCCACTTTTAATCTAATTTCAGCTGAAGGTGTTATGTCAACAAGATACAATTCTAATATATATAGTTCAATTTTAAAATTAACTTTTGATTAACATTAAAGCATTGTGGAATAGACATAAAAGTTTCCTACACTCTGAACTTAATATCAGGAGTAGCTTATGTTTCAGGAGAAAAAAAGAGTTATTTATAAAATTGTTCTTCCAATGATTGTTTGCTGTACTGTAAATCACTTTGTTGGGGAAAATCCCACAACCACTACCTTTTCTGTCAATAGAGTTAGTAAGCCAGACCAAAACCAGCCCCATGTAACTGTCGCTGTCTGTAAAATCCAGCAGCATTCTTCTTTCAGACCATCAGAAGATTTTTAAGCATGAATCCTTTAAGGAAATTCAGAAAATTCAGGAAAACTTTCGTATTGTTAATCATATGAGTGAACTTCAATGATAGTTTATGTAGGCAAGGCTTTATCAAATCCAGTGTTAACTGATTCTGTTGTAATTATTAACATTAACTTCTGATTTTGGAATGAAAGACGTTAGAAAACAAATCGGTCTTTTGTCTGCTATTAGGTTCATACTGCCTTACTGTCTTTTCAGTTCTTGATTTGATTCCCAAGTGTTGTTTTTGATTTCTATCTATTTGGAGTGTCAATAGCAGGCCTTCTAAAGCCCTGTGTAACGTCCCCAGTCTTACTTGCAATGGAAGTTTGTGCAACTGCCTGCCACCTTCGCTCTCCATCCCTTTAGCTCTTATTTTGGAAAAGAATAATGGTGAAGCTCATTTCTGTGTCATGTGTGTTGTAAAAGAATTATTTCAGACTTTAATTTATTGCTAGCTGATCATATTTTAGGGTTTTAGATCTGTTGACAGTTTTTTTTATACATTTCAAAACTCCCAAATACTGCAGGTTTTTGAAATTTAATTTGATCACAAAGTAAGTTTTCCATATTATGCATTCTCACAGTCACTTGATTGCATTGTTTGCACCAACAGAATTACTTTACTGGCATTTTGAACACAAGAGCAGGAAATTGTTTTGCTTGGCAACTGCTTATTTCTCTAACTGGTGATCTTATAAAGTATGTGGGTCTAGGCTATTTTCTCCTGGGACTGGCATCCTTATTGCTGCACAAGGTTGTTTGGAAGATTTTATTTTTTTTGTTGTTGTTCTGGTGTCTTACCCAGCTTCCATAGGGTCTAGGGATATATCACAAGTCAACAAGCCTTGCACTCCATACTCAGCTAATTGTATAAATAAATATTAATGACCTCTGAGAATAATCTCATCATCAACTTTGGAACTGGAAGAAAGATGTTCTTGATGCGTGTGATTATGTGTGGGAGTAAAATGTGGCCTTGTGAGATGAGAGCAGCAGCAGAAGGGAAGAAATTCTGAGTTTCTCCAACTGCTAGCTACTTGGCAAAGGTGACAAAAATTTTGTGTCCAAACTCTGTGCCTAAAACAGCACATCATTTTCCTAAGATATCATCTTTTGGTTTATTATATGCATTTTGCTAATTACTTGAAGGACAGGAGTGTTAACAAAAGAAAATATTGACACACAGACACACACATGCACACATATATATGTGTATATATATGTTTTTAGTAAATGGACTTCTTAATGTTGTTAATTAAGTTAATGTTTATCTTTATCTTCATCTTTCAGGAACAGTATAGCAGCCTCAGCAGTTTGTGTTTTCAACCTGAGTGCCATAACTCAGGCCTTTAATGGACCCTTCAAATACCAGGAAAACTCTCGCTCTGCTTGGCTTCCATATCCCAATCCAAACCCTAATTTTCAGGTACAAGTATGTGGGAGTTGAACAGTAGTTTACATGAGTTTTCTTCAGAATGTCATATGGCTTATAGTTAACAACTCCAGGATAGTACAGTGTTATAGCCTAAAAAGTCAAAAAAAAAAAAAAAGCCCTAGGAGATCTCCCGATTTTGTTTCGTCACACTTAATCGTACTTAATTTTATCCTTCCACAACATTGTGTGGTTTGAAAAGCAAATGTGCTTTGAAGAGTAGCAATATAAAGGTTCAACTCTGATCTTCTGTCAAAATGAAATAATATTATAGTCATATGCCAAGGTAACATTGACTCCTGGCTGAAGAGTAATCAACCATCTCTTCTCTTTTACGTTTTATTTGTGTTGTTAGGATGTTAGGACTTGCAAAAAAAAGGCTCTGTTTTGCCAGTGCAGAGTGGCCTGTGCTACTTGAAAGAACCTGATTAGGAGGATTTGTGGAACAGTGTGCCCCTCATTTGAACCTGTCAGCTTCTTGAGTGCGTTGTCTTCTGAAGCTGGCTGACAGCGTAAAACTAATTAGTCCAAGGTGGGTCAGTCAGGATAACTTTCTATGAGAAGAGGATATCTCAAGGAAGTGTGCGTGTGTATTTTTTTTTCTGCTACACTGTCATCCCTCCTACTAGGAAAATGTTCATGAGAGAGTGGTTCAAACAAGAGAAATAGAAAGGAAAACATGAATTTAGTTAACAGCAATCACCATTATAACAAGAGCAATAATTTCCATCAAAATGCTTAAGCATGGGTCATTTTTCCGTGCTCTCTTCATCACTGAGCACTTTCTTAAGGTCAGTTGCCTTACAGCGGTGAATCCTGTGGCAGCTTTGCCTCCCTTATTGGAAGGGTCATGAGATCTTTGCAGGCATGAAACCCAGTCTCCCGCAGGGGACTTGCCAGTCGTTTCAACTCTCTTTAGGGCTTTTGTGGTTTATGCAAACAAAGGAGAATAAAGCACTGAATCTGCTCCGGATTACAGGCCAGAGGCCTGTTATCTTTTCTAAACAGTGTTTTGCCTTATGCTCAAGTAAGAGAAAACCATTTAAGCAAGTTCTGTTGCAAAAAACAGCTATATTTGTATATAGATTTGTAAATATGATAGTAATATTTGTATTGCCAGAAGAGTTGATAGCAAGAGAGTCAGAGGGAGGCTACATTTGTGGAGGAAGATGCCTGAAGAAAGGCTTGTGCATAGAAAGACTTCTTTCTTTTTTCCAGATGGATGAGTAAATCCAATACAAATTCTTAACACCTCTCTGTAATCCTTACATGTCCTAGTGTGTCCGTAATTCCTGTGTGAGCTCCTGTGTGGAACAGGACCTACAGGGGAAGTGCAAGGCTTTGCTGTGGTGCCCGTAGCTGTCACTACCTCCTGAGTAAAGCAGAGAGGTGCTAGAGGAATTTCTTGTTCAGATTGCTGACTGATCGGAATGAGCTTTCCAATTGGGAGCTTTTCTACTTGATACATATTTAGAGATTTTTTTTCTTTATTTTTTTTATTTTTTTCTACCTGATGTGCTTGAGTCTCAAAGAACAAGTAATTCTCTCCTGTCTAACTATTTCCTACTTCTTTATCCTCCGGTCTGTGAAAACTGGAGGAATTTTTGACATCTCATTGTAAAGTTATAAATTTGATTTTTTCTTTACATTTGTGGATTTGAATTTATCATTTAGTCTTTGACTGAAAATGTGACAATGTTACTCCAACAAAAGTGACAAGGCTTTACACATTGCATTTAGTTTATGCTGTGATTCATAACATCGTTTATGATACAGAAGTATATGTAAAACATGGTGAAAATATATGTCTTTTGCATGTCTTTCACATCCCTAACTTATTTGATGAAGCTCTAAGATCCTGTTTTACTTTTCTGACACAGTAACATAAAAGTATCAGGGGGTTTACCTGTTCACATGAAGCGCTCTTAGTGTCTTCTACATAGCTGAAATCTTAAATGTGAAGATGCCAAATTAGGTGTCAAATACTTCGTTTTATTTGTGCTTGCAGTTTGTGCTCGCAATTACTGGATGTCCTCCTATTATGTAATACAGTCAGTTCTAAAGTAAAAATATATTTACTGTGGATAATGCTTTATAGGTAGAGCTCCACACCATCTATTTTTGGCTTAATGAATATGAAAAAGCTTACAGACTGAACAGACTACATCATGTTTTAACCTGGGATTTCAGTCCCTGGCTGTAGTAAGACATGAGATTTTCTCTGAAAAAATGTCACATCTTTAGCACTGAGTGTAAAACAGTAAAGAAATCTAGCTGGAAAAAATCTGCAGTTTGCTGGCTGATAGTTTTTCTCCCCTTCGTACTGCATCAGGAAGGTGATGGAGGGGACTTCTCAGTTGCTTTGTAGACAATCTGGTTAGTTTCAGAATGAGACCTGAATTTGGAATACTGCAGTGTCACTGCAAGATATACTGTTGGTATTTATTTTCTTGCATTGTAAATTAGAGAGCAAATCTGTTGCTACCAAGTATGGTAATGTTATTTCCCTGTGTTTACAGTGTGGCACGATGGACCAGGGTTTGTATGCCAATTTGACTGAGAGAAATCTTCAGGATGCTCAAAAATTCTTCTTAATGCATGAGGTGGTCCAACCTGTTACTCCCATCCCGTACTTCATGGAAGATAATAGCCGATTCTCCCACGTGGTGGTGGATGTGGTGCAGGGCAAGGACATGCTTTTCCACATCCTCTACCTTGCCACAGGTATGAGCGCTGTGTTGCAGAGCACTGTAACAGAGTGTGAGTTGGTTCTGCACTATGCATAACACCTAAAGTAAGTTTTTCCTCCCTAGCAGTGATAATTCTGTCTTTTCTCTGTCAAGAGGAGGGTAGACAGGCATTTTGCAAAGTGTCTGTTTATATTTGAATGGTAATATTGGTCTCCATTCCCTCCACACTTTGGAAGGGAAGAAGCCGACATGTTCTTATGGGAACACAAGCCTGGCAAATGCATAAACTGGAATTCAACAGACACAGTTCCTCTGTGTCTTCATTTCTCTTCTTCTTATGGAGTGTGATCTCATCCAGGTTCATAAGAGGCTTTAGAATACTTTGAGATTGAAGAAAATCTACAAATAGCAAATACAGTCATTCCTATTGCTATTTTTCTGTCTTCTGTCCACACATTTATTACATTTCCTTTTTATCCACTTTGTCGTCCATTCTTACACATTTTTACCCTACATTATTATTTGTCCTTTTATTTGTAAGCTTAACAAAGAAAAATAATCCTCTAAGTAACTTCTCCTTGGTTATAGGTATTACTTTCTTCAGTATTGATTCAAAATTTCAATGAAACTTCTAAAAAAATACTGAGGGTTTCCAAGAACTACTTTTAGAGACAAGAATGTCCCTAACTGAAAAGTTGGAGCAACAGTTGCAGGGTCTCGTGGCAAACATCTGAAGGTCATTCCCAAATACTTAGACCCCTTTGCTAATGCTTTGCTAATGCAAATATTTTTGTCTCAAGGTGGCTAGACAACACCAATAGTAAATTTAGGGGAGAAAAGTCCTGATTAACAACAGGAAAAGAACCCTGAACAACTACTGATTTAATCTTGCAGTCAGTTAAGTCGTTCTTAAAAATATCATCAGTTCAGTAGAAAATGGGTAAGTCATTTTGATTACTAAAGTTGTCATTTATTAATGAAGATTGCCTCTTCCATAGCTTATTGTTTAAAGAGACTGAGAAAATGTGTGTTGTGCTTCAGTATTTGATTTGATTTTCTTTTGAAAGTGTGATACTTATTTCTGATAGAAAACTGCTTCTTTTTGAGTCTGAATAAATTTTATGGTAACTTTCTATATGCAGGTGAAACAGTATTTCCTTGGCTGTTATTTTGGTGGATAAAAGTTTCTAATTATGCTCCTTGAAAGATAGGCAGTAAAATAGGTTTTAATAGGTTTTAATAACTTCAGTAGTTTTTAATATGTTAAAGATGTGCTGGAATTAGGCCAGCTATAAGCAAAATAACGTGCTTGCTGGAAAGTTATGTCATTTTATCTGAAATTGTGCCTCTACAGATAGCTGTTTATATTGCAGAATTGTAAAAAACTGAATTACAGAAGCATGTATTGAATTGGCTTCATATAAAGACACTATAATTACATTGTGGAACACTTACATTATGATAGCACCTAGAATGATGCAATTTTTCTTAATTCTGATTATTTTAGCTTCCTGTGTTACCTTTTACATTTGATTAAAGGATGATTAAAGGAATAAGGAGCCAAAATTTTAGGTTTTGTGGTTCATTAATAAGTTGTGTTCGGTAAAAGTTCTGGGTTCTTTTTATGCTTCTTTCGTGCTGTAGAAGAGACACAGGTTTCCATCCTTATTGGTTTTCAAGAATAGACAGCAACCTGGTTAGGTGGCATAACTAGGTTGGGCCTGAGACCTCCTGCTGTCCCTTTGGACCAGAATTATCCTGCAATTCTCTGCCTCTGTGATGTGTCCCATGCAATGCAGAAACCCATGGGGCTAAATTTCATGTTTATTGAACCCTGTGATAGTAGATAGTATTGTACTCCTTGGTGCCAAAAGAAAAGCATGTTCAACTGTGAGGTGAATACTGGTAGTAAGCACCTATTGGAATAAAGCAGGATGGATCCAACCCCTATTCTGTGCAGGATGTACTCTGCGTAATGTGCAGTTACAATTCATTATAGTATTCTTGCAAAAAATGTCTTTTAAAATGAGATGAGTTGATTCATTGGAAAAGTAGGCATATAGATTGGGTTGAATGCAAGTAAATGCTTTGCAGTCATTGGTGTCTGAAGCAAAATCCTCATTCTTTGAAGCAGAGGGGCAGTAGTTAAGAAAAAATTCTCTCTTTCCTTCTCTTATGCATAGGACTATGACCCCACCAGTTTATTAAATCCTTAAAATAGATAATATTATTTTAGGAGAGAATGGAAATAAGCAAACAAATGAATTAAAATGCTGTGTCAACAGTCTTCACATTTTCTAAACCTCTGCCAAGTCATTGGTCTGCTAGAAGAGTCTCATATACTGGGATTTAGCAACTTCTGCTAGTATCAGAAAAGTTTTTGACTAATTTGGAAATGCATTTTAATCTTTCACTACACTAACTTCTAGTGCAGAATGAAGTGATATATGAATTCCTGCAGATTTACGCTTTGAACAAGAACAGTGCTCTTGACTTAAGGCAAGCTATCAGGATATCCCTGAAACAGTTCTCAATGATTCAGAATGGAAAGTCAAAGGAAACATTCATAGAAGCTATGAATTAATTTAAAAGTCATCTCTAATAACAGGTTAGCTGTAGAACTGGCTAGAGCAAAATTCATTTTTTCTGTGGACTTTTCAACTTGAAAAACTTTATTTTTTTCTCATTAGGAAAAAAAAAAAGGAGGAGGGGCAAAGAAAAGGCTGCTAGAGATGTCATATTTTCATTCCCTTTCCCTTTCCTGCATTTTCTTTCTTTCCTTTTCAATAGCAAAAAGTTTTCATGGTATTTTTTCAGAAAACAGGTTCCTTTGAGCAAAATCTTGAGAAAATATACTCCAAAAATCTTGAGAAAATATACACCAGCTAGCCTTTGTTTAAAAGGTGGCTGCAGAATGCATTGATTTTCTAGAATAAATAAGACTTACGTTAGTTATGCCACCTAGCTTGTGCACCTTCCAAAAACAGTTTCTGGCTGCTGATTCTTGAAACTGAGAATTCTTGAGAGTACAGAAAAAAATGATGTTTGCACTACCCAGAGAGGAAAAAAAAATGAAAACCATACTGAAAAAATGACTTGGTGGAAAACTCCCACATGGCCTCTATTCTTCAGCCTCAGTCAGCAAAGGCTGTGCCCAGTAGTGGGTCTTGGTTATAGGGATCTAGAGTTTAGTGTTTATGATATTGAGTTTAGAAATTAGGCTATGGTTAATCTGGGAAGAGGAAATTCAGAGCTCAAGAGACATTTATTAGTGGCTAAATTGTTTTTTTTTTTTTTTTACTGAAGACTGGATGTTTCTCTGAATTGGAATTTTTATGTGGTAAAGTCAGTGGCTTAAAGATGTCTTGAGTGTGCTACGGCAGTTTTTAAACTTCCCTTTCCAAGGAGTTCCAGAAAGTGTTTTTCTTTCCCCTCTCTCAAGACCTCAAAGCTAAGGTAGCAATGCAAAGACTGATGATAAAAAACATACAGCAGCAATGATGGAGTGGAAAATGTCCCATGCAGAGACTTCATAAGGCACTTTTTGAGAATACAGATGGATTTTTCCCACAGTTGCCCTTAGCAGGAGTAGTCGAGCTACACAATTGTAGTATCGGTTAATGAAGCCTTGATGCTGTGAGTCATCATCCAGAGAGCCACCAGGAGTTGATTGATGCAAGTTAGTGCAAGCTTTGATTCCACCACACTTTTTGTTGAGGGTCTGTCTTTATACTTCCATTTATGTAATCAATACGCTGCACTTTCTGCTCTGAAACAACGTAAGTGATTAACAAAAAAGAATAAATAAATATATATGCATATGTTGCAGGTGGTTTCTTGCTGAATAATGTTGGATGAAATATTGTCATTTTCCTGGAAGAGACTGCGGGTTTTGATCAAAGGGTGCATCTTCCACTATTTAATGTGCATGTCGTAATACATGCAGTAAGTGTGAAGGTGTGAATATTAAAATATACGTTATGCTGTGAATGCTAAAATGCAAAAAATATATGCCTATATGCATTTCATACCTGGTGAAGAGAGCGGCAAAGCTTAAGTTGTCTGCAATTTTCCTAAGCGAGTGCTGTGTCTGACCAGAGTGTCTCAAGAGTGATGAGGTCATTGGAAATAATTGGGAGAGAATTTCTGTACAAAACAAAGCTCTAGACCTTTCCTCTTGATTTGAGAAGCACCTTTTTATTATGAAATCTGTACAATATAAATGCAATAATACTAATGAACAAAATAGTGCTGACCTGGAAAAGTGCAAGTTAGGCTATTTGTGTGTATTAATATTTTCTGGTTCAAGAGCGGAACAGGAGGGAAGATCAGAACGCAGACAGGTAATGGGACATCTACACTGTGGCAGGCAACAATCCCTTTAAAACTATTGACTTCATTTTTTTTTCTGTCATCTGTTGTAGCAGATAGTGCAGTAACCTGCTTATTTTTTGCTTTTTTTTTTTGATAGACCTGTCCTTCACAAAGGCATACTGTGCCTTTACACAGTTGTAAAGCAACCTGGCAATGCTTTTAAAAGTACTTCTCTGTACCATTGTACCCTTCTGACCTTTTTATGTATCCTTTTTAGACAGAGGCCTTTAGGTCCTGTTTGCTGAGACTCGAAAAGAATACAGTCATCATTTGCTCTACTGTCTTTGAATGGTGCACATTGAGGACACTGGTCATAACAGCCAAAATGTCAATGTGATTTGAACTTCTTTTTGAAAAAAAAAAAAAAAAAAGACAGAAATCATCAACATTAATGATTTTATTCTCTGCTCCTCTTGCAGTGACCACTACATTGATAAAGGGAAACCTTAGCTTTGTACAATGTGAATGAGTAAACTGCTTATCTTAATAATATTACCGGGGAACAGTTTCCTGCAAAGCTCTAAGAGTTGCATCAGTTTGCCTTCAAGAGTCTAATGTTCACTCTGGGATTTATGCTAATGTGCTAATCATGCCTGCATTTGCATCAGGGTTTTGATTAGATTTTTTTTCCCCATAGAATTGGGGAAATTCAAAGGATAAGTGTCATTCTTATATTAAACTTAATGTGGAAACATTTTTTTCCCACCAGAATCTATTTGGATACAGTTTCAAAAGGCACATGTGGGTCACTTGCTCTGTTGAAAGTACTCTCCAAACTATAACTTTTTCTCGTGAGTGCTTTACTTTAAATGTACAGAGCTAAATTATGTCCCCTGGAGTGCTGCTGGGGATAATGACAGGCGGAAAGTTTTTATAGGCCTGGAAAAAGGGAAGATTGTTGGTGACCAGCCCTGCTGGACATACAAGCTGGACATGCTCCAATTTCTGATGAGGCTGGGGGAGCATGAACACACTTTCCCTACAAATTGAGTTGATGGTATCAGAGATACCAGTGCTAGGTATTATACCTTTTCAAAATACATTATATCCAGCCTTTCTCCTCCGCAGAAATTGCACGTTACAACCTGGTATGTAAACTTCCGTAATTGATAACAATTTAGCATTGTTTTCTATTTTCAGATAATATTTTTCAATGTCTTAAAGGATATCAAGTGATTTAATCTCTAGGTCTTGTTACATACTCCTTCTAGAGTATTTGTATTATTTTCCGTATGTAATGCCTCTTAAAAATAAAGTAAGTTAGTCTAAACCTTAGCTGTTGCCATTTAAGCACCAAAAGACCAATTTGGCTGGTCTGTCAATTGTGATGGGCATAGTGGCTTTAAAATACTACCCGATGAGAACAGTCATGTCTGCAGCACAGTCTGCATAATTATAAATAATAGTTCCAGGCTCTGGAGAATCGAACCCAGAATTTTAAGTCTCCAGCAGCACTGATTTCCCTTGACTTTATCACTTTATATAGAGATGTTATTCTGAAAGCTCAAATTGTACTGCTAAAGAGGTTCCTTGAGAAATAGATTTCTGCTAACTGGAGATATTAAATTATTCATTGACAGCAATTTATATGTAAGAACCATAGCTCTTTATTCATCTCACAAATTACCCACCACTTATTTACAGACTTTTTTGTCGTTATGATCAACCCATAGGTAGGTTCTGATTTTGATTAGTTCATTGCTGGCATCTGCTTGGATAATTTGTTTGTATTTTAGCTAGCATGTCCGTGAATCTGTTGCTGCAAGTAGATGGTATTTTCGGCCGTTCTCTCATGGGACAAAGAAAGCAAAATTTTTTTTTTCCTCTTCACAGATTATCATAATTGCTCAGTTCTATTGGCCAAAGAATGTAAATACATGTCCAAAGAACTTCTATGATGTGTGAACTTCTGTATCACCACGGAAAGTGAGAAAATATATGTTAACAAGACCAGTACACTGGCTAGAAAGGGGAAAGATTTTAAGTCGCCACCTTCCATTAAAAAGAGACAAAACCTCTTGTCCTACTAACACTTCATGTTCAAATCCTGCCTGACTACTTTGTAAAGTTAGAGTTATCAAAAGGCCTTTCCTCCTTCCTTTCTAGTTTTGAAGGGACTATTGCCTGTTCTTCTTGCAGGGAAAGCATACCTGCTAACTCACACATTCATTTGCTATTTTCCAGCTAATTCTAGTATGCAGCATTTGGAGCTGAGAAAGGAAAAGGTGTCTGATGTGGCATTTACTGTTGTTCCTGCTTTACTGTTCTTCAGAACTAAGGATTCTGTCATCTCTTTTTTTTTTTTCTTTTTTTTTCCCCCCATGTAGTGTGCAGTGCTAGTCAGCAGACTCAGTTCTAATTTTGAGAACACTGGAATTAGCGTTACCTATGCTGGGGGAAGTTTGACTTTTGAACCAACTATAAATTCATGATTTGTTGACGTTGATGTCCACCTTCATTCTGCAATGTTTTTTTCCAGTAAACCTCAATGAATCCGAATCTTGGTGACTAAGCTAATGCAAGCAGTGGCACTAGTAATCTTGGGACTTTTTTCACAATCATAGAATGCCTAAGGTTGGAAGGGACCTCTAGAGGTCATCTAGTCCAACCCCCCTGCACACGCAGGGCCAC
>JAUBNY010000002.1:5743687-5756983 GCA_032275445.1 Crypturellus soui | reverse complement strand
ATTAGTAAAAAATGTGTATCAACATGCATTATGACAGTGTGATGGTAACTTTCTAATTAAGGTGGAAATGATCTTAACCCTGAAGCTGTAAGTATTGAGAATTGACTGTAGCAGGAAGGGAGCTAGTTCACCACCTAGAATTGTAGGCTACTTTTGCTTTATAAAGGTGTTTTTAGGACACATACATATAATGACCTAAAATATTTATTGATAGTCATACTTAAAAACACATTTCATTCTTTTGAAATGATTTTAAGATATATATTTCAAAAAATGATTGTAAAAAAATAAATGCTCATCCTGAAGATTTGAAGTTGATTCAAGCCATTTCCTTACCTTGAATATTATCCTCCGCTGTCTCTCCTTTTTGGCCTAGATCTGGGTTTTCATAAGCATTCTTGCACGGGCTATCTTACACTTAATCCTAATCACAGGAAAATTTGAGGAAACATGGAATACTGTTATCAGGAGAGATAACTGAGAAAGTGAAACTGTTTGTTCTGTGAAATTACTGTAGGAAAGCATTGTTATCAAAGGCATCAACTAGTTATACAACTATTTTCCTGGTGACAGGAGAGGCTTCCAGTGCCGATTCCAATTGGAGGTGTTGGAGTGGGTGCCATGGCTCATGCAGCTGCAGAAGTTGCAACCAGGGGAGTTTGCTGTGTGGGAGGCAAGAGAAAGCAAAGAAAAGGCTACCAGGCTTCAGAATAAGCTTTTCTGTTCTGCTTGTTCCTAGACCAGAAATTTGACTGTGGATGGGAGTTTTGGGACGTGGTCGCAGTGGAAACCTTGCACCCACACGGATGGTGCCAGCATTGGCTCCTGCCTCTGCAGGACTCGTCTGTGCGACAGCCCAGCTCCTCAGTGTGGAGGCTGGCTCTGTGAAGGACCCACCATGGAAATTGCCAACTGCTCCAGGTACGCAGAGAAATTCCGCGATAGCTGTACATCAAGATTAATGACATTTAAACTCATGGTTGTTATTGAAATAGTCTTTCATCTTCATTATTGAATCTAGTTAGTTTTCAAATTTTAAAAACAAATTTATTTCAAAATCAGGTAAGGCATTATTTTAACGTTTGCTTTGATGATGAAACTTCAAGAACTCATTATGTTTGGATTTTGATTTCCTTGATTTTCTGTTTGTTCTGTTTTATCATCAATACAAAAACTGCATACTAGCCATTGGAAAGTTCTGGACATTGCTGAAGTTCTGCTGAAGTTTTTATTTATTTATTTATTTATTTTGATGAGTACAACATTCCTTTTTAGACTTTTCATCCATGACTTTTCTACTGGAAATATCTTATTGAAATTGTAATCTAATACTTCTTGACTGTACTTCTCTTGAAATTTTTTTCCCCTTTTGTAATCATTTTCCTTTCAGAAAAGGGAGCAAAATGTGACATTTTAATCTCCCTGTAAAAAGAACTACAAATAATAAATTAAATACATAATTTAAAGTTATCTTCATAACCTTGATACAGGAATTTGAGGATCAGATCTACCCAGAATAGACTGATTGAAAGATACTGAATAGCTTCGTATTTTTGGACACTATATTTTACTTATTATGTGATGGGGTCTGTCTAGCAGCTGCAGGGAATATGGAAGGATGAGAGTACCTTATAATTTAGCTCAGTATTCTTTAAGAAATGGAACATCATGCAGAATAAATGATTTCTACAGAAATATTAATGGGCCGGGTTCTGTTGCCAGTCACACCTAATCAGCCATTCGCTATGTATAACAGATGACAGAGCCTGAGCTTTTTGTTCTACCAGAAATGGAGGCTGGACGCCGTGGACTTCTTGGTCCCCTTGTAGTACCACTTGTGGAATAGGCTTTCAAGTCCGCCAGCGCTCCTGCAGCAACCCGACCCCTCGACACGGAGGACGTGTCTGCGTGGGGCAGAATCGCGAGGAAAGGTGAGCTCTCTGTTCTCTATCATTTCCTTTAAATTCTTCTGCTCAGCTGTATTCAGCACTGGGCTGAAGCAATCCAAAACTGATTCTGCTGGAAAATTGATTGCAGGGTGTCTTGAACTGCATCTTGCCCAGCATCGAGACCTGGAATTCAGAGCAAAATATAGTAAGGTCACAACGCTGCATTACTGATACTATGAGCTAACTTTCCCTGTCATAAATGAATTGAGTATATGTACAACATGTTGGGAAGTTTCAAGGCCTTTGTCTTGTATTAAATCACAAAATTACAGCCTGGACTAAAAAATGTTTTAGTAAGGTTTCAGGAGAACTTAAATTGTTTGTATATATGTATGTTTATACATACATATGTATGTATATATATATATATATATGTAAATATGCATATATATGTATATATACACACACACACGTTATATAGTTATAAAAACCTCTCAAAGGATCAAGTCAGGCGTCTAACTCAGGATTTGTTTTCATGATCTGCTGCTTTGCATAGGACTGGGCATTTTGTCACTAACAGAATGTAGAGCTTGAGTCTCTGATTCCGTTAGCCATACATCCTAAAGTTTCGAATTTATAAATTATGTGCTGTGAATTATAACAGCAATTAAACATTTCTTTAAAGCAAATTAATATCTATTCAGGCAGACTATAATTCTTATATGTATTATCTTGTTTCCTGAGGCTTGCCAGAAAGTTTGCAAGCAGAAGACTGAGGGTAAGTTTGCTCTCAGTGTGCACTTGTAGCTTACTTCGGTGTTTCCATAAAATACTTTCACAGAAGCAAAGAAGGAATGATTTAGCATCATATATTGCAGTCAGATAAAAGCAAGATTCAGTAACCTTTATGAGATTCAGTGAGGGATTTCCTTATTACATCAGCCAACCATTTTGGCAGATAAAGAGATCCCAAAAAAGAGAGGATGCATCACATATTCCTGTACTAACAGAAGATCAAGGACAGGATCCTGTCTTTCCAACTCCAAGTGTAAAAGCATCAGTGTGGCAGCACACGTGAACACTTCTTGCTGTTTCAGAACCATGATTATATACAATGATTTCATCACAGAGGGGAGCATTTTGTTCTTCTGTAAATTGCTTTCTGAAAATAGGTTGTTCAGCAAAAAAGCTGTCACCATCAAGTGTAGAATTACTAGATTTACATAACTCTCTCTATCATGAATAAGTTACTGATATCTTTGAAGTGATAGGTCAGTCCAGGGCAAGACACAGTAAGAGTGAGTATAAAAGAAGAGACCTGTGTTTGAATAGCCATTGATGCTGGAGTAGGAATGCTAGTAATTATTGTTTATCTTAATTTTAATATGAAAGAAAAAGTCCAATAAAGAGATTTAGAGAGATGCAGAAAACAGAAATACTTAAGTGACTGTACGAGCAAAAATGTCTGCTATTAAGAAAATGCATGCACTAAAAAAGACCCCCAAAAAACAGAAAATGAAAGATATACAATGAGTAGAAACAATAATAACTTTAAAGGGTTGATTTTTGGTATGTAGTAGTTCTGAAGAAACAGGAGACTTAAGGTTCTGTGCTTTTTTAGCCTGCAAGGAACGTTTTCTTTTGCTCCTCATTTGGCTGAGCAGCAGTCTAGGATGGATGTGCCTCTGACCTTATTGCAGAGCACCCTTGGTCTTTCTTAGCTCCTGCACACATTTCATCTCTCCTTGAAGCATTCTCACCTCTAACGGATATTGCATCTCCATATCTAGCCACCTCCAGCTGAGTAGTTGGCTCACAGCAACATTCCTACCTTTACTCTGGTCTTGTTCAGGTTACTGATGATGTATACTGATACTTTCGAACGGCTCCATATAATTTAATTCAAGGTGTGCTATGTTAGAAAATTTTGTAAGGCTGCCCTCCTGGAGGAATGGGGTACCCAGTAGTTATTTCCCAGTTCACGTATTTGAGTAAATAATTTTGGAGAGGGAAGGAGCAAATAAATAGCGCTAAGGACAAGTCAGTGTAAAATTTGTAAGAGTAAAGTTATTTTTCTTGCCTTATAGAACTATAAGAACAGTGAGTGTCAACTTTATTCAAGAACCAATGGGATTAACTCTGCAACAAATGGAGACCATGAATTTGAGAAATGGGCTCAGTATATGTAGGGTGGCTAAGCAAGTAGTCCATGTGCAGTAACTCATAAAAAATATTTAGATATCAGATTTTACCTTTCTCCCATACACACAGTACTCTGTCTCCTTCCTCCTACCTGTGCAATCATTTTGTTCAAATCTTTCCTTGTCTATGGATTTTCTGCATCTAGAGTATCTGCAAGTAGCTTTTCAGATTTCTCTGAAATTAATGGTTGTTCATAAATTGCTTAACAACTTAGTTAAGCTCATGTGTGAAATCAATATATGTAGAGTTTTAATAAAAAAAAAAAAAGGATTACGTGGTTTACACATTGTGTGCCTGTGCTTTATAAAAGTACATATTCATGCCAGTCTCACATATTCTGGTGCGCAAATACAGAAATTGGTTTCTGCAGCCAGCATTGTGCCTAGTTTTGAGCAGCTTTGCAGTGAGCATCGATTCCAGGGGCTCCATTGCATCATGCCCTAGGAGGTAAACACAGAAAAGGCAGCATGAGGCTGAAGCAAATCCTCCTACAAATGTGAATGAATACTCAGTTTTAGAGTTATGTTCATGTATTATAGGCTGAACATTTGCCTAGATTATATGTGTTTTTTTCTCATGAAGGGCATGTTGCTACAGTGTCTTATGTAGCAAGCAGGTTTGTGCTTGTTTGTTGTTGTTCCCTTGAAAGCCATGGTACTAGTTACCAAATTAAAGACATGCAGGCAGATTAAGCTGTTGCATACTCTTTTACTAAAGCGAGGAATGGAAAATAGTTGAGAGAGAGCTGCAAAAACCAGGATACAAAGCCAATTTGCTCTGCGGAAATAGGTCAAAAGTGCAGCCAATGTCTTGTGTATTTAGACCGCATATGGAAAGGGAGTAAAACTAGTATTTTAATAAAACTTGTTTATCAGGAGAAATATATATATTGTGAAACTCAAGATGGAAGACATCTTGATATTCTTTAGGGATTTACTAATTTACATTTTTTCCTGTGGGTGGAATATTCCCTGAAGCTGCTGGAAAAATCTTCAAGTTTTAGTTTAAATAGGTTACAGTGTCCTCTCTTTATTTCTTTGCTGAGCAAAAATGTTTGTCCAGCCTCTTTCTGTGGAAAGAGGACCCATTAAAGCCACTGATCTGTCTTTATTTTGTGCAGAAATTAGGGACATGAGAGCGAGAAGCCCTCGTTTTTAGTGAATGTGTTTGTCTTCCATGACATAGGAAGAAAGAAAAAAAGACACAGAGCCAATCAGAAAAACAGATTGTTTGAAGGTGAGGAGTAACACCTTGAAAACTCTGGAAGATTTCTGTTGTTTTAGCAATCTCCTCCCAAAAGGCATCTGTTTGGATCATATGTCTAGTTTCAATTTCAGGAATGCAGCATTCCTGTCAACTTCAGTATAGAATGTGCTTTCCATAACTCAACAGCTGGTAACCACTAGTACCTGCTGCAAAGAAAGTGTATCACAGAAACAGGCAAGCAGTAATGGAGGTTTATTTTTCTTAAATACACTCTAGTGCAATACTATGTTGAAAATTAAGAATTATGTGTTTCTATATAATAGCATCTCTTCAGAAAACTGAAAAAAAGAAATCCATTCAATCTTGAGTTAGTGTTGTATGGCAAGATGGAAGTAAACTCACATATTAATATAGGATCTGTTCTTCATAGGAACAAGAACAGTTGCAGTTGTACTAGAATTGCCTCAGTAAAAATTAAAAACTGCAGTATGAACTACTGGTTATCAACTAGATCTGGACAGAGGATGCTCTCTGTCTCTCCTCTATGACAAGTCATTTATTTAAGGCATTTGAACTTGGGTTCCCCCTTGCATGGGAAGGGTCACTGTACCAAACTTGGCTTTTTCTAGGCTGTTCTTTCTTCTGACCTGATCACAGTCAGAGAAGGCATTAGGGGAGAGGGCACTCATTTCACAGATCTAAGTTTCTTATATTGCATGCTTTGCTGAATTACTCCAAACTGTTAGCCCTGTGGGTCCTGAGAACAAATTTGAAAGGGAAGAGAGAGCAAAAGTGCAAATGGGAAAAGGGGGTTACTGAGATACTTGAAATGCAGCCAAGAAGAGCATAGTAAAACTTGGCTCAGAAACCCTTGCTGTAGCAAAGCTCTCGAAAACCAGTTGCAGGGATGTCTCTAAGCGTAAAAGCATGCCTGATATTTTCAGAAGATGGCTCACTGAAGTGAAAATAAGATTGCAGTTGTAAGCTTTGGTGTTCCTTTTTATTTTCCCTAAGAAACAGAAACAGACAGACAAAAACAAAAAATCAGGCTCTTTTTTTTCTCTTTTTTTTCTCTTTTTTTCTCTTTTTTTGTTTCTTTTTTTTTCTTCTAAATGGAAGCTCAGTATTGAATGGGCCTTTTAGACTCCCTTCGCAGCTCCAGCTCTATCTCTACATAATCTTGGTTAACAGACTTCTGACACTGAAAACCTTTGAAGTGCTTACTGTGTCAATTGTTATGTTTATTTTCTGTCTCCCACTTAAGTGACAAGGCAGGTGACATGGCACTTTGGCATTAAAAGAGGCACTGTGCAGAAAAGTAAAATGTAATGATTCTCATCTATGTGAGATTTATCACACTTAACTTTAGGTATCCACAGTGTGAGTGTTTGTCTGAGAGTCAGATGTCTGAGCCGTACCGTAGTCTGTGGAAATCTAGTCAGTATAGGTAGTGGAGAATAGAGAGTCGTTTGTCTTGCTTTACTGTAGATTCCTGCACTTGGTCAAATTAATCATTCTAGTCTACATTGCTTGTATTGATGAAGTCTCCATTGACTGTAATGGGAGATTAGACAACTGTCTCCTCTGCAGACACCGACAGTTAGATGAAATTAATTCCTCAGCTACCTTAGACTGATCTGTCTAGACTGCCTTTATAGTCAATAGAGAGAAAATGGTACAAGGGTTTGATTTGTAGGACCTACAGTAGGCACCTTACTTTAGGGTGACATGAATGATGTTTTTAAAAAGACTGTTTCTTTCCATTGACTATTGCTGAGGTTTAGATGACAACTTCATTTATAGACATGTACTCTGTAAAAGCTGGTTTTAGGTGAGGTAAGCCCTGCTATTCATTATACTTATGTGTCTGTGCATCAGTAATTGTCAACTTCACAAAGAAAAAATAGTCTATGCAGGCCACTGCTGTAAATAATGGACTCAAATCATGCACTGAGGAATTTAGAGAAAGCAGATTAGTAAATATGGGGAGGAGTTTCTCTCGGTTTACTGGAGAACTACAGAGGTCAATACATGCTTTCGGTAGTTTCTTTAACTGTACAGGAACATAAAACCAAATCTTACTCCCCTATTTATCTCCTACTCAACCTTTTAAATTTCAAGGCAGTTGCTCAGACCTAAAGACAGTCTTTGAATCACAGACTCCAACATATGCTATAAACCTGCAACTACATGTAACACACAGAAGCAACATGCACAGAATTTGGAACATATCCTCAGTAAAGAAAAATGCTTTCTACCAAAAAAATATTTATAGTTACTGGTGTTGAAAATATTACTAGTTTACACTAGCCTTGTTTCTGTTTGTGTAAGAAGTACATTGTGTAACTTTTCATTGCATGAGAGCACAAAGTGATGGATCTTGCTAGAAAGGCAGAAAGACAGTAGCCCATGCAAAACCAGGAAATATTGTAACCGATTGACTTCTTTGTTTGGGACAGTCAGAAGTAGTAGAATCACGAGCTTTCATAAGAAATCAGAACAGCCCTTCAGCATCATCTGTTTTCTGAGCATCTGTCATTGTCTTTAATTTACCAGTTGAACATCTCATTATAATAAGAATAGCTTGATAGTTTAATAAATAAATAAATAAATCTAAGTAAAAATGCTTTTTAAGAGATACCATCATTAAGTACCATCAAAATAAAATAATTCACTTTTTTATACTGATAGTCACTGTTTTAGCTTTATTTTACGCATAAATTTGGAGGTACTGCAGAAGACAAAGAAGCCATTTCCACTTTCTAAGGACTAATCCTAATCAAGGCTGAGAGACTGATAGAAGCTTGCCTACATGAATGGTTGCCTCATTTAGTTGAGTCAGTTTTCACTCCGTATATCTATAACATATATCTACAGTACCTTTTGTTTATTTGTTTACTGAAGTAGTCATCAATCTTGCTTATGTGTTCCCAGTGCAACACCGTGTTTATATTGGATAGGTTGTATAAAGGCACCGAATAATCCAACAAAATCTTCTGGCCCTTCCCAATTATTGGGTCAAAACCATGATCTCTAAGATTCAAACACTATGCAGTGTGACAACTGTTAGTTCAGAGCTTTAAAAATAGAGAGGGGTCGTTTGTATGAAGTATTTCCACATACTGAATAATGCAAAAGAGGGATTTTGTGGGGGAGTGTCTTTTTTGGTACTAAATTAATCTAAATTAATTCTTCTCTCTCTTTCCATATATATATATATATATTTTTCTTTTTTTCCTTCCTTTTTCTTTTTCCCAAACCTTCTCACAGGTATTGCAATGAGCACTTGTTGTGCCCTCCTCATGTGTTTTGGACAGGCTGGGGTCCATGGGAGCGCTGCACGGCGCAGTGTGGCGGGGGGATTCAGGCTCGACGCAGGACGTGTGAAAATGGTCCCGACTGTCCTGGCTGTAGCGTGGTAAGTCATACTTGGCTTCCTTATGGCCCATATGCCCGACTCCTAACATGAGTCATCAGAGTGTAACCATTTTGTGCTGCTTTTATGTGCGTCTCTGTTCTTCAATGGGCAACGCCATCAGAGCCCGGAGGAGGGGGTTACAGCATAAAGAAGTGGAGGAAAAGTCTTAGAAAGTGTGGGTAAAAATAAAATGTACCTTAGAGTCTTGTTTCATGTTGCAACATCTATGCTGGGCTGCCACTGGAAAGGGGAGATCCATCTCTCATCCGTCCTGCTGTCCCACTACGTGCTCATGCTGCATCTATAGTGTCAGAGCCAGTGACTGTGTAGCAAGGCAACCCAAATGTTTCTTCTTATTATTATATTTTGAAAACTTTTGCTTTAATGGTTTCAATAAAATTTAATTTTGGCTTACTGTGTACCAAGGGGAAAAAAAAAAAAAACAGAAGTAGGTAAAAACCAACAATAAACCCTGCTGTTCTTGGAAGACAAAGAACTTGGATAGGGAGTCTGTATTTTGCTTAGGAAGTTTAAGTGAGTTTGAACCTAAAAGCTGCCTCTCTTGAATCTGAATTTTTGCAGTCATAAAAAGACTTTGTGCATAAGTCTATGTGAGCAAGAATGCTTTGGATGATAATTACTCTGCTGACTTCATTGTGTCTTAGAGTTTCTTGTACTAATATAGAAAAGAAAATCTGAAATATTTTTATGCTTTCTCGTAATTGCTGAGTGGATGAAATATACATACATATATATATATATATAGGAGGGTAATATCAGAAGGGAAAGGACAATAATATAAAGCCTGTATACAATTTATTCCTCAGAGGTTCTTCTGCTTCAATACTATTTTTCCTTTTTATTGTTACAGGGTTGTATCCTTCAGAATAATTAAAAAGATGGATTTTTACCTTAGTGAATAAAGGAGAAGTTACTGTGCTGTGTTACTACTAGTTTCCTATCTTTACTATGTGTTATAAGGAAATACAAAACTTTGATTAATATGTAGTGAAAGATGTTTGCTGGATTTAATTTGTTTTTAAAACCTTTTCCACTGAGGATCTTGCAGCAATTGGAAAGCTAATTAATCTCAAGAAAAAATTCTGTGGAAGCGGTAGAGTTCTGCCTTCTCTGTGGGTTATTGGATCTGCCTTGCAGATGTAAAATGTTACAAGCCCAGCTCCCACCAAAAAAATCTAAAGCTCTATCTGAAAATAGACAGAAGGACTTAAAACATTTTCTTTTCCAACCATTAGGTGATATTATTAATTTAAAAGGAGGTTCACCAGGTCTTTTCTTTACCTTCAGTAAGTCTGTGTTCTGGAAACTTTCATAATATGTTCATAATAGCACGAGTTGCCATAGATTTTTTTGTCACTGCATAGTTCAAAGGCTGTATAAAAGTCTGTGTAGTCAAGACTTCTTTCATAAAAGGTGGGAAAGAAAAAGGAAGATGAGTACTGGAGAACTATCATTTAAGAGAAAACTATAACTGTTAGGCTTGATTTCATCTTGAAAATAATTTTTTGAGCCATCAAAAGTATAGCGTGAACTAGATACTGTCTCTGAAGTCCTTTCAACTCTGCTATGAGTCTTGGTTTTCAGAACATTTTTCTAAAGGGAAGAATGGAGGAGAAAACAAACAAACAAACAAACAAAAAAACCAAAAAGCAAACAAAAAAACCCCACTACTTTTATAAAGTTCATGAAAGAAAGAATGCTGCCTGTTTGCCAGCAGGATCAATGTAGCAGATTTTATGCCACAGGAGTATTCACATCTTCTGTTTTCCAATCTAAGACCATACTGTAGGACTATAGTACAGTCAATCCTAACCTATTCCTGTTCTCATTTTGAAGTTTTTACTATATTCATAGATGTTATCCAGATCCACCTAATTACTTCTACTAAGTGTTTTTGACATATCATTTATTTTCCCCCCTTTCAGCTTTGTTGTGTTGCTGTTAGTTCGCAGTAGCTCTGCAGGTGGTTACTCCTGTGTTATGATTTTTTTGCTTTTATGCATGTTTCTCACAAGCGCATTCCTTCGATTTATCAGTCCTATAGCAGAAATGAAGCAAGTTACTGGAATAATTTTTATCAGGACTGGTTAGAGAGATCCCTGGAGTCACTGAAATATTAGTATCTTATAACATAATAATAAAACTCTGGATGAGACAGATAAATAGCAGTTTTCCAAAGACCAAATGCTTGAGATTATCTGATAAGATCATCACAGTTAAATTTAAAAGCAGGCAGACTCTGGCAATAGAAAGGTTAAGTGGATCACAAAATAGGTATTACTATAATGAATTCGGGTGATACATGAGCTAGTTCTGTAGACCAAAGTGATTCGAATGAAAAATATCTTCAGATTTTACAGCATACTCAGATAAGTATTGCATTTGCTTCACAACATGCTTCTTTTCCGCTGTGAGGCATAATCTCATTTGAATTTGCCTCAGGCCAGTAAAATGTATATATATGTATATACATTCTGTATATGTATTAGTATATGTATATACATTCCAGAATTATTGCTAGAATAAGAAGTCTAGTCTGAGGTTCAAGGTAAGTGACATTTTACATATATTTGTCTATTTCTCATTTCAGTTATACTAAGATATGCATTAATTTTATTGATTGCAATGAAAAGCTGATAAAAACATGCATACTTTCCATGTGCCTGAAAGATTTTGCTGTAGAATAAAACAAAGGAGGAATGTTACTTGTTTCTTAAAATTAGTTGTCACTGTTGCATTCATAGCGTCTCCCCTGCCCAGATGTTCTGAAAATGTGCTAAAACACAGAGCTCTAGCAAGAAAAAATACGTGTATCCCAGAATTGCTGTTATGGCACCAGATGGAAAATATGTCTTTAATATCTCTGGTGTTTGTTTTTCCCTTTTTTATTCTTTCATTAAAACTTTAAAGTGAAGTTGAAGATGGAAGGTATTCAAAAGTGGTTTGTCCATCAGAAAGGATACAGTTTGCCTTTAAAATATTCCTGACTCCCAAAACAAACTCCAAGTGCTTAGTCTAGTGAGAAAAGAAATGAAAAGTTTTATAATGCTTTTTTCTTCTGTGTGTGGTATATATCTAGGTTTTCACAAGCATGAGACGATACAAAAAAATTATACTTCTTATATGACATTTGCCTCCTCATTGCTCATGTCCTTCTTCTACCTTTGTCTCTAATATAAACTGTCTGGCTATTAACTATTTCTTGTATGTTTTAAATGTTTGGCAAAGTAGAGGCTGGCTTTTTTTTTGATGCAGTTCGTACTGTGGCAATTGCATGCAATACTAAGTAATTTAACAGTGTAAACAAAAACTCAAAATCAAAACAAATAATTTCAGAAAATGCTAAGTGACAAATTGGATAATGGTACATGTGGCACTAAAGTTAGATGTTTCAGAGAGTAAGTTTACTGAGGTGTCATGCCCATTCAAGTTGGATGTCAAATATAAACTGCCTGAACTGATGTGATGCTAATGTGAACTGAAATGCAGATGTGAGGCTTTAAGGTAGTCATCAACTACACATCTAGTAATTATTTTGTGGTGTGATTTATTTAATTTTGAGAAAGAAAATAAACTTCAAGTTAAGATGTTGGCTTTCTTGCTCAAAACAAACCAGTGTAAAGAATCATTTTTGAAATTCGTGTAATTTTGAAAGTAATTAAATCTGAAAAATAAGCATTCAGCTCCTGAAGACTGAAAGTTTCTACCAGTCTGTTCTGGGAGAAAGTTTGTTCTTATCTTCAATTTATTATCAGGCAAAGAGGATATACCAAGCTGTCCTCCAGTAATTTATGTAATGTGTCACGAAGTAATGCCCCAAAGCCCCTTCAAGCCCAAGCCCCTGGTTAAAACTCAAAATATGACCATTAATTATAGTGATCTCTAATCACATAAGTTAATTTCAGAAGGGATGCTGGCCTATAATTAGTTAAAGTATACTTTTTATGTTTCATGTATTGCCAGTGATGGTGATTTTCCACCTCTCCCGATAAACTTGCACTGTTACCTTCAAAGGTGAGAAACTGAACCTTGTTTTGAAACTAAATTTATCTGACTCGATTGGATTCATGATTGAACAGTAATTGGGTGTTGTTATGATTTTATCTACTAATTTTAGTAGATTCTTCCATCAGATATTTGATTATTGTATAAGTTTGCAAAAATCTTGGTATTTATTTTATGCAGTTCAAAAATATCTTAGTTCATTGTGCAGCTGCAGTCAAAAAAAAAAAAAAAAAGAGAGGCTGAATAAATTATGGTATAGAAAATGACCTCAGAAAAATGATAGTGCTGTTATATAGAGCAGTGTTGTGACCTCACAGTTCTTAAAGAATACTGCAATGGTAGAAATGAGTTGCAGTCTGGGAAATGTCCCTCAAAGACAAAAAAATGGGATTTTGATAAACTAGGGAACCCAGGATTACAGTGGATGAAGGACTAAAATATAAACAGAGAGGTCTGGAGAGAAATATTGGCATTTCTGTTCATTTTTTCTCATAATATACTGAAATTTAAGGAAATATGGAGCCAATTAAAGAAACTATTTTTCATATGGGAAGC
>JAUBNY010000002.1:5726333-5736965 GCA_032275445.1 Crypturellus soui | reverse complement strand
TAAATGTTAGTCTCTGCCTTCATCACTTCACTTCTTAGACTTTTAAGAAAATATTCAAATATTCAGAAACAGAATCTGCTCTTTCTACTCTACTCTACAAGAAAGTTCTACTCTTTCTTGTCCTGTATGTCCAATTTTAAGAGACTTCCACCTTATTCCTATTTACATCTTCCTTGGTAGATGAACAAAATCAAAGCATCTATTCTCGGAGCAACAGCTGGAGAGGTCAGGATGTTCGTAGATCTGTGCTAATATCACACTCCAGTCAGGTCAGCTTAGATTTGGATAACAGTTCAATGGCAGTGATCATGAAAGCCCTTAAAAGCTTAGGATAATAATTGCCAAAACATGCTATTGGTTCTTTCAGTTCTAGGCTACCTGTGTCTGCCTACTGTCAGTGGTTTGGGTTCGTTATATTGCTAGGGAACACTGATGTGAGCATTTGTACTTTTCCTTTAATCTTAAATTTTTATTTTTCAACTACAAATAACCTTTCCTGTAATTGGAATGTTTACAGAAAACAGGTAATTTAGTTATTTGTCCATGTATGTTTTGATACAAGACTTCTAATTGTGTAAAGTTTGGAATTTTGTTTGCTAGAAATACCTTACAAAGTGCTGTTATTGAATACATCTTAAGTATTTTTAAAGAAGCATTACTCCTTTAGACCAGATATTAAGAAGTACTTTCAATTCAATTTATAATAACTATAGACTATGTATGTATAAATACTTAAGCATGACTAGCACTTTTTCGTTAAAGGTGTTGAAGAACCCTATAAATATTTTACCCTTTGATGCCTGAATCCTCAATTAAGTTTAGTAATTGGCAATAAATTAAATGAAATTCTCTGAGTCAGGACTGCTCTGCCTGCAACATACATGAAAAATACCTTCCTGCTTTGAATTTACTTTTTGCCTAGGGATATTCATCTTAAAATCTTCTTCAGGCAAGTGAGATCAATGTCTGATGATTCAATTTTATTAAACACTTCTGTCCCCAGATTAAAGGTTAGAAAAAGCCATTGTGGAGGGAAAAAATGTAGTGAGAAAGATGGTAAACTTTAGGCTTACCATCTTTCTAGATGGCTGTCTAGAGGGTCATGACAAGAACTTATTTCCACTGTAGGATTTAAGGGTACTCACAGTAAATGATAAACTATATCCTTAATGATTCAAATGCTTTAGATAGTCTAAACCTAAGGATTAAGAAATAAAGTTCAAAATCATTTATGTTACTTATGTCATCAAGATACTTGCTGCATTATGTTCTGGGAAAGAAGGCTGAAAATTTTGTGCTCAAGGAAAGCTAAGATTCTACCCAATACACAAGCCATAGAAAGAACTTTTTTACTGACACCATTTAACATGAAATGTTAGCAGTGCTCACCGTGCAAGATTGGTCTGGAAATTCATTGCACTCTAGTTGCTAGAATTCCCACCAGTTTTTTACATAACTAATCCTGTGAGCAGGAGTCTTAACAATCTAACAAAATGATTAAAGCCTAATCAATACTACTAGTCTACATGCAGTATATGAACAGTTTATATTTTGTGCAATTGACATGTACACCAACTTTCTAGTAAGCTCCTCCTTTTTTTCTGGTGTTACACTCTCTCTAAGTGTTAAGGTTGACGTAGATGCAGCAAGTTGTCAGTATCCCAAATGCTTTGCCAGAAATACGATGTTGATGGTTTCTTTCTTCTTGCATAAGGGACTGGTTGGGGTCATTTTTGTATGTTTGCTAATATGCTGTGCAACTTGTTCTTTGTCCATGTTGTAGTTGAATTTACTACATATGGTGTGTTTTACATACATTGGGTACTTGTTCTTTGTTGTATTACCCCTAAAACTGACCCTGCTCTCAAGGTTGTTTTCGTTTAATACCAGTTACTGGTCATTGGTAAGTTTTTCTATAGCCCTGAGCCTCAGGTATAATCCTGTGTCTATACTTTCAGAGTTTCTGCTACCATGCTGTACTCATCTGTTTAATTCCGTGGTGAGATATTTAATTCTACCTAGAGTAGAATGTTGCATGTAATAGATGTTACACAGCACAATTATGCAAAGGTTAAAACAAGGTAGGCACTAGCGATTGGAGCATTAGGTGATAGATGTTACATGGCAGGACAAGACACACACAGATGAAATCCAGCAGGTCCCAAGGCCTGTGTTTTTAGCTCAGCTCAAATCCTGTTCACTGTTGCAAACATCAGAAACTCCCTATTATTGAGTTACAAAGTTATATATATATAAACATTTTAATTATGACCAGATTTCAAATGGTGTATTTGCTGGAACGCCAAATGTGCATCTCAGGAGGATAAATGGTGCTTTACATACATGTGAAGTCCAAGCAAAAGAAACATTGCATTTTAAGTATTTACAGGTGTGAATATTTACATCAGTGTTTCAGAAATCTCATTTCAACTTTTGATTGTGAGGACCTTGATTTGAAAAAGCTTTCTCTGTTTTCAGAATTTATGTATTACACTTGACTTCCTCTGGAATAAATTAAATAATGTCATAAATATTTCATTCTTAATGCTGGATAGCAGTGTTTTCCCATGAGCAAATAAAGATAGATGTGAATAGATTTTGATAGATTAGAATAACAAACATAGATTTATGTGGCATCAGGCACATATGGGTCTAATTCAATTGCATTTGATAGAGGAGTTATCTATTAATCAGCAGTTAAAAACAAGAAGAACTCGTCTCTCCTTACAAGACAAATCAATGTTTTCCTTCTTCCTAACAGAAATTAGTTTGTAAACTGTATTGATGTGACTGCATGATCTGAACACTTCGAGGTTCTGCTCAAAAGCCATTTCCAACCAGAGATTCTTCAGTTTATCCCTCAGTTAAAATAGATAGAAAGCACACAACTCTCATTCTTAGTCCTGTTTCTGTTTATATATGTATAAAAATAATCTCCTGTGTATAAGATGGATACATGGGACTTCATTAAAAGAATACTGAATTTGGCATTCATATAAACCCATGTAAGTCCTTTAGAAAAATTACCCATATGCACCCAGATTCTTCCAAAGGAAAAAGCTAGTGAACTTCACATTTTCTAAAATCAAAAGCTTTCCTTGCCATCCTACAGGATGATCACTCTTCTTTTTTTTTTCCTTCTTTTATTTTTCTTTCCCTCCCTCTCTTTTTTCTTTTTTTTTCTTTTTTTTTGTGCCAGATTTTTTAAAAAGCGCTTCTAATATTTCGGAAATGTTTTATCTACATCAGCTACAGTTCAAGGAACAGTAGCTGCAAAGTTGTAACTTCTCACAGACCTATCCAAATAAAGGTACACCACAGTGCCTCTGTAGGTAGTAAACCTTGCAAAACTATTCCTTTTCCTTGTATGTCCTGAAGCAACTCATCTGAGCAATGTTTGAACGCAGAGTAAAGAGTAATAAGGCATGAACTTTTATAAACTTCAGTTTTTAACAAACTTACATGTATGTTTCCTCTTTGCTGAAATCTTTTTAGGTATCTTTCTCATACCTCTCTATCAATATAGCACCTGATGGGTGAAGCTCTTAGGTTTCCTATTGTCCTGGGATCCATTAATACATAAAGTATATATCGTTCCATATTGACCATTTGATTCCCTTTATGAATCAAGAATGAACGGCACAGCATGCAAGCCTCATCTTCCATATCTCATCACTGCTACTAAAATACCCACATCTTGCTGAGAAGTCAACGTCCGAAGACGTCTTCATGCCTAAGCCTCACATTATATGCATTTTTGAATAATGGAACTAGAAAGATAAAAGATTTAATACATTTCCATATTTTTTCTTTTTTAACCACAAGAATATGAATAGTCAAATTAGTTACTACACATGGCATTAAATGAAATAATAATTTGAGCATTCTCTTTAAGGCATTGTTATAATTTCTTTCTGCAAAACAATATTGCTGAAGTTAGCATTCTCTTCTCTCCTGTGAAATCCTGAAGACTGCCTGCTTCCTCACACTTTCCTTCCCAAATTCTTTCAAGCTGCCTATGTTTTCTGCCTATCAGAAATATTTTGAAGTATTACTGCTTTTATTTTATGAGGTTACATTAACATCTACCTGCAGATATGCAAACTCAACATCATGTCATTATTATCTCTTTATCAAGAACTATGCTGTTTTTATTTTTATTTTTTCCTTTTAGGAGTCTTAAGGAAAAACTGAAAACAAGGCAGACTGCCTACCAGCACGTTCTGGAACATCCTGATATCCTTGTCCTTTCAACCAGTACTGCTCTTACTGATAATGCCTAGTTTGTGGGTAGCTAGAACACAGACTTTTTTTTTTCTCAGAATCAGTATTTTGATCACAAGTTTGCTAATTATCTTGGATGAGTAGAAAAGCAAAAGTGTGTGTATTTAGCTTTTCCTAGATAAATAAACAAACAAAATATGCTTTCTTTCATTGTAAGTTTTGCCTTTACAAATGTGCAACTTTGATGAGTTGCCTTTTGTGTATCCATCATATTTCTCTTCTGAGCTTGTCTAACTTTCCATTCACACTGCAGGACAGTTAGCTTAAATCAGGCAGCTCAGCAACCCCCCACCAGGATTTTGTTCGATAAGCCAGAGCAGGGACTGATGTTTCTAATTTAAAAGTGCAATATGAATGCAAAATACAGAAGGAACACAAAATAGTTTTTATTATTTTTCTATAGAAAGCAATTTGCAGTCTATAACTAACACTTTTGTGTGTCAGTTACTAATGTTACTGGCCTGAAAATGTCAGAGTTGTGCCGACAGAGCTGTCAAAGCAAAGGCACAAAGCCTCCACCATCAATTCGCAGTGCCCGTCCTGAGCATGAGCTGGAATTTAGACCTTAACATTTAATGTATGTTTTCCAGCCATGTTCACAGATAAATCCTTCCTGGGTTGCTAGGAGTCACTGAAATAGGCATCCTGCTTTACCCAATCTTGGCTTTTTCCATAATTTAACAATGCTTTACATATTGCTTCCGTAAGTAAACCTAACACTACTATCTACTGTCTGCAGCTTCAGCACTCCAAAGACGTGAATCACTGTTAAATTTTTCCATCTTTCGAATTTTACTTATCACTATCTGTGTCATTTTTATGGTTTGTTGCAAAGAAGATGTTTTATTAGATAATGTATTCACTTGCACAGCAGTGTGAATCAATCCCTTTTCATTGGCTTCTTTCTTCTTCCTCAGAGACGTGGTTATGTGACATTAAGTGGGGCAAAGCTGGCATGAGGCGTTTTGATCTGGGTCAAGTCTGAGATGAGCACAGCTGGGTATAAAGAAAAGCTAAGGTTCTTATGTATGCACTACATAGTAAAGTTCTTCTGTAAGAGCACCCATTGACTTTGGGCTAAAGATATATATTATTGTTACACATTCAATTTGTTGAAATATATAAAATGCACTATTTGAGAAAGTGCTTTTATTCAGTTTTACTCAGGAGACATTTCTTTTTCTGGTCAGCTTATTTACATTACCACAGTATGTGCCATCATGTTTTTGTGCAGTCTGCTTTCTCCTTCCGTTTCCTTCATTAACGTTATTATTTGAATGTCTTTAGCAATACCACCTTTCCCCTATATGGCATTTAGCCCCTTTACTGACTCTTCAAACAAGGTGTAAAACAAAAGGGTTTTATTCCTGGCCTAAAGAATTTCCCCCAAGCAAGTGGAGCTTTAGCAGTTCTGAGTGGCAGAGAAAGACATTAGCAACTGTCAATTAGACCTGATCTATGCTGATTTATGCTGAGTTTGTACCATTGACCATAATAAATCATATCTGAAGGCAGGCAAAGTAACTGCTCAGCTCCTCTTATCCTTTCTTTCTTCATCCTCAAATACAGCATAATATGAAACCAGCAACCAATTCATACATTCTTTTTTCCCAGAAACATCTGTCTTATTAGGAATTGGCTATAGATCAAACTAAACTGTTTCATGTGCAACCACAGAGCTCCAAAAATAAAACAGAGGCAAATCAAATCCTTTGTAAACAAACTTTATACAAAACCAACAATATTAAAAAGGCTAAAAATAAAAATAAAGTGTTGTGTGAGAAAATTTGATTTATAGAGAGTTTTTAGATTATTGCAAATTAAATGGAAAATGTGAAACAGTTGATATAAATCAACAGCAAATCCTGACATGATTTGAAAGAATGCCTGTTCATTTATTCTTCAATTTGTACATTGTTGTTCAGTTTTCATACCTATTGTTCTTCTGATAAGCACTGGTTCCTCACAGTATGGATAGCATGTAAATCGTGCAGAGCAGAGACATGTTGCTTCACAGAAGTCCCCGAGTGTTGTGCCTCTTGCTTTGCCAAGAACAGATTGTTATTCATGCGCACATGTTTTTATTGTCTGCCCTATTGGTGGACACAGGGTCAGAATTCAAAATTGCCTTTAAAAAATTGCCTTAAAACAGTTGCCTTAAACCTCTTGCTTTTGGAGAAGCTATAAGAGATACGCCATATTGGCATGGAAGTGGGTGATGTCTGAGACCGTGTGGGAGACCCACCCTCTTGGAGAAGTGCTAAAGCTAAATAAGTGCACTAGAAAGGGCGAGAGCGCCTTCTATTTGGGCAGCTGAACCCTATCTTAGGGATACAAGCTTTGGCAAGATCATCATCACTCATGAAAAAGTTAGGGGCAATCATGTATTTATACTTGCCTGTGAATTTTTACCCACCGACATACAAAATGCAAACCTGTGAATGGTCTTAGGGTTGTTATCACAGCTAAAGACTTGTTTTTTGAAGTGCTCATTTCTGAGTTTCTACTTTTTTAACTAGGCAACCTGTAAAATTTTATGCTAGGGCAATTTGTGGCAACTCGGGCAATTCTACGCCAAGCTTTGCTAGAGAATACCTAAGGGCTCTGACACGTACTGGGGTGGTATAAGCAGCTCCTAGCACAGCTGTTACCCTTTGCTGGAGGTCGTGTTTTCTCACAGTGAGGTTAGCCAATATGTGTTCATACGTTAAACTATAACAGCAAGGACTGAGATTGAACACGTTCAATTCTGTCAGCCCCACTAAAACTGCTGCCCAGGGGAAAGGCAGGTGTCCGTGATGTGGTAAAGTTTTCAGCTGCACTTACGTGCACTGCAAGGTGCATTACTGCTAGCTTGAATGTACCTGGGTTAAGGCCTGAAAAAGAGTTCAGGAACATTAAAAAATATTTTAATCCTACCAGCCAAACCCATTTCTTGCATGTGCTATCCTCTCTTATTGTCTAGAACGACAAAAAAATAAATGCTTGGAATGGATTTGGGTTTTTTTTTTGTGGATCTAGTGTGGCCTTTGAGCTAGGAATACATGGGTGTTTATATGCACATTAACTTTTAGTTTTTTGATTTCCTTCTAGTAGATAGCTAGAGCTTCCTAATAATTAGAGTTTATGGAGACAACAGCAATTTGTGAGTTGGTGGGTTAATGCTAGCCATCTTTTGCCAAAAGGATATGTTCATTAGTTCAAAGTGGCTTTGTTTTTTAAAACACAGAACATTTGTGCACTCTCTACTGCCTTCATTAGAAGTTGTGGATGATCAAAATCCTCAAATGTGTCACTGCTCAGTTAATGACATATAAGTGACTTCACGAAGAGTTAATAGTTTGATACTCCTAGGTCTGTTTGGATATGATTAGTATGTTGCATTTTTGCCTTCAGATTCTGAGTTTAGAGATAAGTTCAGTTAAATCTTAAGAGTGTATAGTTGTAGAAAGTAAGAGTAGTGATTGTAAAGCTGTAGGCTGATATGAACACTATTATTTACAAACAAGACTGACAATGTAAGGAACCACTATGGACAAGCAATGAGAATCTGAGAGGGTGTGCTCTGTGATTAGCAGTAAATAGTATTAACTGTTTTGATTTTCCACCTTATTTATTGACTTTCTTTTCACATCCTTTTTTTCCAGGCTAAAATACGTAAGTAAATGTGTCCTCAGTGTGCAAAGTACCAGAACTGCTCTTCCACTGAGTAATTTGAAGCCTTGTGAAGGAAATCAGCCTTTTCTGTCCGTAGGAACACCATCCTAGTTCCTTAACCTCAGTCTCAGGATTACAGGCTATGCAACTTTTACTTTTTTTTAATCTTCTGTTTTGCAGTTGTGCATTGTAGTAACAACCTCTGGAATTAGTAATATGTGGTAGCAGACAAACCAAACTCAAACTCATGCAGATCTTCCCTCTACTAAATCCAGGCAAAGGTATATTTATTGTAATTATAGTTAACAATGGAGAAGCCATGATAACATTTGTAAGAACCTTGTGAAAATCTTAAAAATTCCTTTTCAGGACGATAATATTCTAACTCCTTGTGGGTCACAAAATTGCAAATAAAGTAGTTGTACTTTTGGCTGTGAAAATTAAACCTACATTTCCAAGCCTACACAAATAGATAGCATTTTCCAGTACAGTCAGGTCAGAGTTTCTGGGCTTCCAGAAAACCCTCAAAGGTCTACAGCCTACCCACTCAAGCTCCTTCCTTTTCATTCACCAGCGAGTAAGAGAACAGTAGCAAACCAAGAAAAAAAAAATTCTTCTCAAAGTCCCAGATTTGCTTTCGATTTTGATGTTTAAAATTTCATTGCTGATGAATCTCAAGAAGAATACAGCTCTCAGTGTCCTAGAAGTCTAGAGGAAGGAAAAGCTAAGTCTTGGAGTAGAAATCAAAGTAACTCATTTGTGATAACAGTTTTGCAGGCTTTACAAAGCATCGACCTCCATAACTGGAGAGTTGGCAATGATTTTGTGCCTTTTTGCCTACTGAACTTTCTTTTAAAATCTTTAGTCTGAGTTAATAAATATTTGCATAGCCACGTTTCTGAACAATTAAAAAAGTACATTTACAGCAACGTAAAATAGATTTTTTTTTTTTTAGTCAAGAATTGCAGGGCCCATGTGAAAAATATAAGCTTCTTAGTAAGTGTGTGAATCGCAACTAATCACAAACAATTGAGTTATTACAGCAAAGTAAATCACCAATTATCCATACAACTTAATCTACCTTCTTTTACTCTTGCATTTGCATTTGTAATGGATTGTAAAATCACAAGCACAGGTCACTGGCATGGCCCAGCTGAGCGATAATTCATGGAACTGCAGCAACTCCATTGTTCCAATAAGCTGATCATACTCTAACAAATAGGATTTTGAACAGTTTCCCTTTCCCCGCTTATGAAATATTGAGTGATCAGAGAAGCAAAATTGCAGCCTACAGACAAATGTATTTCTTTCCCTGATCCTTTCAAATTGCAGCTAGTGCCCCCTTATTTTCAAAGTAAAGCTGAATTTCCTATCTTTACAGTTGCAGAAATACAGATCTAAGAGTTCATGTTTATGCACTAGCTGAAAATGCTGATCTAAAGATTCATTTTGACTTATGTACAAGTAGAGCATAATTTACTTTCCCTGATATTTACATTTCACCATTTGTTTGTCATGTTGTTTCTCAGATCTGGAGGTAAGTCAAGTAAGACATGTTTTACTGAAGTTGAGGTCTTGTCTACATGCAGAAGCAGCATCTACTTAACTGAAATCAGTTTTGAACCAAGATAATTAAATATGTGTAGTTATTTCTAGGTGGACAATCCTTTCAGCCTTACAATACTGATTTTTGTTATTGTCTTGTATGATCTGTTTGTATTAACTCAATAATATCTTCTGCAAGACAGTAGTTTTCATTAGAAGGATGGAATGCACTCCAAGGACCATTCCTCTCTTAAAACACATAAGCAGCTTCCTTTACTGAATAAACATCCTTCAAGGCTCTTTTAAGCCAGTAGAATTGATGAGGACCTGGATTATTATTTATCAATATTTAGGAATGGAAATTGTGTGTCTTTGGTTCCTAATTAATGTCAAGTCCCTCACAATTACATAATGGAATACTTAAAAAATAGTCAAGTGTAACATTAATAATAAACAATGCAAATACAGAAAGGAATATTTGCATGAATGTGGTAAAAATACTAAAAATAAGTTAGATTTGTTAACTAGAAAAATTTCACTTTGGGAAAACCTTGTTTGTTGACTCTTTGGGTGTAGCTGAATATCTTTGGGTGTAGCTGAACTCCTTAAGAGTACATTGCACAACTCATCCATTTTGTGAGGGTTTTTGTTTTGTTTTGTTTTGGTTTGTTTTTTTTGCAATAGATCATGAGATAGAGTAAAAGGAGAAATGAAAGGAATAATTTTCTTTTTAGCTCATGTGTTTGTAGAGGCATTTCTCATTTCATAACAGTGTGCTCAATATCTTCAGTGTACTAAGAATGAAAGGAACATGGTTCGGGAAGATCAAATGAGTACAGTCAAAAAGTAGAATGTATTGTTCAGCCAAAGAAAATTGCTGGTTGTATTATCAAAAGAGGCAATTCTGTGTTCAAAAATAAATAGGATAACCAGATTGACTGTTAATTTCCTTATGATCTTTAAACACACCCCTGAAGCTGAGTAATCCAGTAAAAAGAAATGTTCAGTCAACAATTTCAGACTATTCGAGATGCTGAATTCTAGATGCTTATTAGCAAGTAAGAACATGCTAGAATCATAGAATCATAGAATGCCTAAGGTTGGAAGGGACCTCTAGAGGTCATCTAGTCCAACCCCCCTGCACAC
>JAUBNY010000002.1:5713098-5726233 GCA_032275445.1 Crypturellus soui | reverse complement strand
TCAGCAGAGCTGCTCTCCAGCAGGTTGGTCCCCAGCCTGTACTGGTGTCTGGGGTTATTCCTCCCCAGGTGCAGGACTGTGCACATCTGTACACAAAATTCAAGTCCATCTCATTGAAAGACATTACAGTTTAGTAGACTTCATTCTTAATTTGAACACATATAAATTCTACTAGTCAGTTTTGTGACAGATTGTGACATATTTTCATACTCAGTTTTTTAAAAATATAAAGACACTGAGAACAGTATTTTGGGGCATTTTTATACTTAGCTTCCCATACTGACTATAGATTGGAAACT
The DNA here is from genome assembly GCA_032275445.1 of Crypturellus soui. Classification (NCBI taxonomy): domain Eukaryota; kingdom Metazoa; phylum Chordata; class Aves; order Tinamiformes; family Tinamidae; genus Crypturellus; species Crypturellus soui. Next base: position 5,725,934 of record JAUBNY010000002.1, on the reverse strand, counting down.
GCTTCTTTCTTAGCAATCTGGGTAAAGCCACATGGTTGCAATCACGTGCTGTTGATTTACAGCTCACTAAGCAGTTTGAATTGCTGGATTAAAAGTCTGTTGCATGCATGCAGTGGGAAGCTAATCTCTAAAGCACTATAGCAGTATCAATATTGTTTTTGTGCCTGATGATCCAAGAGCCCATTATACAGAGACCTGCACAGAGGCAGTGCAAAAGGCTTCTGTCCCCAAGTGTTTGTAGTCAACTGTGTAACAGTAAAGTGGATGTGGAGAGGTGACCAGTATTATGTGTTGGCAAGCTGCTCTGCACAGCATACCGAACTGTACCTCTTCTCTGTGTTGTCTTGAAGCCTTCCTCAAAATTAAAGAAGCAGTTTTTGACTTGGCCATTCCTACTTCCACTTGGAATATGGGCTGAATCCAAATATTGTGCATTAAAATGAGCGGTTATACTAATAGGAATAGCTATATGAGCTTTCATCATTCTAAATGATTCTCTGGTGCTAATGTGAATACGTGCATCATTCTAGAGCGTGTATGGAAGAGCAGTTAAAAGTCCCTCAGTACAACTCAGCAATTTGGCTGGTTCACATGGAGCTAAAGGTGCTCCTAACGAACTCTGTCACCTTTGATATATTCAGTTAAGCTACACAGAATGGAATGATTAAACTTTTATAACAGTTTTCTTCACAAAAATTTGTCAGGGTTGACATGAAATAGAGCTTCAAAGAGAAAATTATACAATTGGTAGGGAGAGGAAAGGTGAGAGGAAACTCGTGTTTTTCTTCCCTTGATAACTGCATGGTTAGAACATAAATACTGAAATTCTTTGTACAAATTGTAATGGTTTTATCAAGAGATAATGACAGCAGAAACTTCCCTTCAGTTAGTGAGGTGGTTTAGAGCAGAAGAGTGATTTGAATACAGATCTCAGATCCCAATTTGAAGAATTTTCCAAATGGGGGAATAGTTATGAACTCCAGATGCAGTTCCTTTTATGTTTCTCCTTAACCATAATGAATTTTTTTGCAGTTCTTTTGTTAAAAATATATAAAATCAAATCAAAAGATCATGCTCAATAAGTATTTGGAGAAACAATAAGTTCACTTCAGAAGAAAAATCAAAAAGTCTCCTTTTACATGGGGTAAAAGGTGTTTCCTTTCTCTTATTAAACTATTTTTTAAAAATCCATTAGAAGCACAGTCTACTGAGACCTTTCCTTTACTGCACTGCAGGACTGCGTCTGCCTTTAGAAATAGTCTCTACAGTCCTGAGTCTGAAGTCAATGGACATATTCCCACTGATTTTAATTGAAGATAAAATAATTGAAGCTAAAATATTGTCTATAAGGTAGGAGAGAGAGATGGGCTTTTTCACAATTACTGTGAAAAGGATCTTAGAACCTTTTTAGTTTTCATTTTTTAAGTATAACTGAACTATGCAATGTAGAAGATGTTTGCTTAATGGAAGCACGGGGTTTTGGGTATTCTTTCAGATCATGCTTTTGAAGAGGTATTATATTAGAAAAATAGCAATAAGTAAACTATATTTACTAGGCATCATTTTCATTGGTTTTGTCATTTGCATGTTTTAATTTGAAAATGCTTTCTAAAGGGATAGCATTACATTTCTGTAATGAAAATAAATGGGGTAATCCTTTTTAAAGGATTCTTCCAAATGTGTTTTTCAACTGCTAAAATAAAAACTCTATTTTTTGATCCTTGAAGAGATAGGTGTTGCATTAGACCTTCAGGAAATGTATGGTTTTGTGTATAAATGAAACCATTGTAAATGGAAGCTGTTTTTCTCTTAAGTTTTGTTTGCTTGAAGGAGATGTCCTTTCTTTTAACTACATATGCTATTACAAGCTCAAAGCTTTAGAGATGGTCCGGAGACTCAGGTTGTTATATTTTTGAGCCCTATCTTGTCCCAGATGACACACTAGCTCATTCAGTTTAGTTATCAGTAATGTTATGGGGCCTGGCATACCGAAGTTTGGCCTGATGGAATAAAAAGCAAAATATGTGCAAATATTTCTAGCAATGAGTCATTCAAAGTCACTATTCAAAAATTCTGAAAGAATATTTAAGATTTTGTCATACCGTATCGGTTTGCATTTCAATGTTCTGTTAACACTAAGATGCCTTCTAAAGATAAACTCTCATACCAGCCCATGAGAAAGAAAATCAGAAGAGAACAAAAATAGTGCATTCAAAATAGGCATGTAAAGAAATTATACAAGTCTGTGAAGGGAAGTCCTTCCAAAATATAAGAATGGGAGTAGTGAAATTTACATGAATTCTGCTTTTGTTGATAAAAATTGTAGTTAAAATACAAATAAGATTTTAGCTTGATTTCCAAACTGAGTCTCAGAATATCGCATTGTCTGTCACATTTTTGAAGCATTCAGTTAAATAGGAGAAAAGCTCTTGGAGATGGATTCCTAAAATCTTTGAAAATAGTGGTGATGTAGAAGGAGGAAAAATAAATAAAAGCCTTTCTTTCATTGCCTCAAAGTGGAAATAGTCAACTTCTGTTCTACATTTTGGAAGTAGTCTGTTCCAGTTTAAAATAAGATATAGTTTGCAAATAATATATTTTTTGTAAAGTAATACAAAGAAAATCCAAGTAAATCATGGTGCATAACATATATTTGTATTCTTTTTCATTATGCACAAATATTAGGAAGCACTATTATTTAAACACAGAAACAAGGTACATGGCTAATAGTATACTCAATCTTATGTATTTGTAAAGTAACTGAATTTTAATTTAATTCTTTCTTTTCTTACATCCCTGTCAATATGCTACGTGAGAATTTGATTCCTTAGCTTTTAATTTTTTTAATGTCTACTTTTAATAGTACATGTTTTATGATTTAATATATGTATTTTATGATTTAATAATTTCTCAAATTCAATAATTTGCCAAATAATCCCCCTCAACATGTTGAGCTATTCCCAGAAATCTAGTCTTTAATGGTCTTATTGCATGTCTGTCAGTACTAAAAAATAGCAAATCTGAACTGATTAAACCACGCTAAAGTACAAGTTACCATATGCTGAGTTCAGCCACGAAGCAGAACACTTCATGTTCTTCTAGCTTATGTTTTTCTAGCTCTTAATGTTGGTTTCCTGGCTCAGTGGTTTCATCTGAGGCATTTATACCTGTGTGTGCCATGTTTTGTTATCAAATCCTTCATTCTGGCTGCTTGACTTGCTTTGGAGAGTGCTACATGTCTGAACTCCCACTTCTGTAAATTATTCAAGCAATGGACAAAAAGCAGCGAGAAGGTGAAGCTCTGGAGTATGCTCAAGAAGCCTCACAATCTGGGAGGCAGGGATCAAATGGATGTTAAGTGAAGCAAGTGGGACTGCTCATTTCCCAACAGTTCCTGAAGTCCCTCCTGAGCAGGCTAGCTAAGCGCTCCTAAGAGATACATAAAGAATGAGCACCTGCATGCCATTTTGATACCTTCTTTAGGACAGCTCTTGATAAAGAAAATTGAAAAAAAAAATAGAAAAAAAAACCAACTCTTTTCCCAAAGGCAATAGATGAAGCTCTCATTATTGGTGCCTTGACACCTTGGAGTTGCCCATTCGTAGAAAGCACATGTGAATTTTCTCAGAAAAGGATTATTTACTACTGTGTGTAATCTGGAGTGTAATAGGAGTTATCTTCATGTACCTTTGTTTCCCTTGATTTTTCCTACCATGTGTAGGAATATCTTTCTTTTCTGGCTTAGGTAACAGGATATGATATGATATAACAGGTATCTTAGAGGTGTGTGGAGACCTTTCTCCAGGGTATGAAGGGACCATATGTTTTGAAGCGCATTAATTGCTAGTAGCCTTTCTTTCTAGAAGATGTGAGTTGACCAGTTCATCTTAACAAAGTTAAACACGTTAACTCTAAGTTATCTGGTTCCTCCATTTCTCATTTTTTGTTTGAAAAGTTGTTTTTCTGCTTATTTCATGTGCCTCTCAACTATCAAATCCATATTCACTTCAGAAAGACTTCAAGTTTCTAATAACTTTTCTTTCTGACTTGGAAAATAACAATACAAAAATAAACAACAAAGAGGATTTACATCATTGTTGAATAATTATTAATTTTACTGAAACTGCTTCATTGATTGAATTATTCCTGTTTATGTCAACTATTTCTAGTAGCAAGCAGATAAAAAAAAGCTTATATTTTGAGGACTTCTTCCAGTCATTGGAGTTTTCTAGGACATTTGTATTAGCAACAAAACATACGTCAATTTAGGAAACTAAATATATGGAATTAAGAGGACAAATGTTAAATGGATTAAAAGCTGGCTCACTGACAAATTGAAAAAATGCGGTTAATAGACAGATATAAATGACTGGTGAGATTTCTAGCAGGATCTTTCTGGAATCAATTCATGGATCAATAGCACTTAACATTTTTATTAACAGTCTAGACTGTAACATAGTACGTGGTCAGTAAAACTTGACTATGGCATAGAGATTGGTGATGTTGTAAATAATGTTTACACAATTACAGAAGCTAATAAAATATGTTTTAATATAGCCAAACACCAACCTCTTGTATGGGATGAAGCTATATGGAGTTGTAAAACTCTGACTGAGGGGCAGACTAGATCGTCAGAGATAATTGGGTTTACATAAGCACTTTGTGCAACACTCTGGAAGGGATAGCATTAACACAATAGATGTCTGTATTAAAGTGAGACTGTTGAGTGGGATAGGGTCAAGTTCTTACCTCTGCATGCTGTATTGATAGGAGTACTTTAGAGTGAGAAGTAAAATTTTGGTTTTCAGTCCTAAGAAAGATCCAAAAATAGGGCAAAAGTGAGACATGGGATGCCCAGGACCTAGAGTCAGGTTTTCTACCTTATGAAACTTGAAAAAAATTCAACTTTGCTTATTACTGTGTGTGGGTATTTGGTGTGAAAAGTGCATTTATAGGTGCAGGACAGGGAGTTCTTTCAGCACCATTGATAAAGGAACAACAAAATTCAGTAACTGGAAATTTAAATTAGGGAGGAAAATGAAGTATTACTAAATAGAGGAACAGCCCTGGTGGGAATGCAATCAGTGCTAGATCATATATGTCTAATGTATTTAAAAGTGTGTGTTGTGGGGAAGAGAGTGAGTCTTCTTTCTCTCAGAAGCACTGTAATCCAGCTGTTGAAGTAGATTATAGGTGAATAAGTGGTTGGGAGGATAACCTGGGTTATTTTAGGAGTTCCAGCTGTCCCTACAAAGTCATCGTTACGGGATCACAGAATTACGGATTGGTTTAGGTTGGACGGGACCTCTAGAGATCTCCATCCCTTTTTCCAATGGAAAAAAGGGAAGCAGGCAATTAATTGCTGATTAAACATGGTGTTACCAGCAGAGGTAGCGGTAACGGAAGAAGGAAGCTAAACTATTAAGTGTTGTTTTTATTGTGTCTGTTATTTTTGGTATCTAGAGGAATTCAACAGAGCAGTTCCCAGACTTTTACTTGAAAGGTATCCTTCGGGGATCTCTAAGAAGTCAGAGAGAGATCGTTTTCAAGTTGCCGTCCCACTGATGACTACTTCTTCTTCTTTCTATGATTTTTCTATGTAAATTCATTCTGATGCTTAATGCTTGTTTAGTTTTGTCTGTACAGTTTACACTTCCATTGTATCAGGTGAAGCATACTATATTCTGGGAAATGAGTGGGTGGGACCTACACAAATTGGACAGTCTCTTTGGAAAGCGTATATTGTGAGGCTGGAGAATGTTGCCAAGTACTACTGCATTTGTTTGTTGGATATGGTCTGTGCCCTTCGGTGCGTATCAATCCATAAGGACTTGCTGATAGTGAGTCTGATAATGCTGGATGCTGTGGATAAAACACACCAAAGGGAGCTGTTTGACAGCAACTGGAAATGGAGAAATATCAGAGACTTTCTCGCTGGTTGTTTGTTGTTAATGTAATGTTAAACATTTGCATTCATTCTGACCACTCTCTTTCAGGAATATCAGCCATGTAACACCAATGCCTGCCCAGAGTTAAAAAAGACAACTCCTTGGACCCCTTGGACTCCGGTCAATATTTCAGACAATGGTGGCCACTATGAGCAGCGATTCCGATACACCTGCAAAGCGCGCCTGCCTGACCCAAACCTCTTAGAGGTGGGGAGGCAAAGGATTGAAATGCGTTACTGCTCCAGCGACGGCACCAGCGGCTGCTCGACAGACGGTAAGCAAGGACGGCGTGGCTGCACAAGGCCACGGCTAGCAAAATGCCTGCAGTGCCATCTCCAACACAGGGTGTAAGCCTTGGCTAGCTGGTGTTTTGCATGACAGTAATGTAAATAATGTAAAGGAGGGCAGGTGAATGGCAATGGTGAAAGTAGTTTTTATTCCTGCAGGACATAGCTTAGTCACTGAGCCTGACTAAGCATCTTTAACCACTGTGAGATTAGCTACGTTATTTTTACATTCTTTGAATTAATCTGCAATCAGTGGCTTGGTGCTCTAGCTCTTGGAGAACTTCTTTCATCTCCTTAAGTTCTGGTTGCATTTTGCTAGGGGAGAGTACAATTTACATTGTGCAATGTTAAGGTCTTTTATAAGTATTTAGCTGGAATACTTAGTATAGATAATGAATGGAAATTTTTGCTTAGTAATTCTTGTTAATTAATTCGCTCAGTAAAGTAATAACTGTCAGATTCATGCAGTCTATAAAGTGGATAATATCTGCTGTAAAAGTTTATAACGTGCTATTGCCAGCATTTTAAAGTTCAGTTTGTTTCTAAGATGGAAAAATGAAATATTTCAAAATGCTTTATAAGTCTAGATGCCTTTAGATTTGAATTACTTTATTTCTGAAAATCTTTTTTTCCCTATCAGTGATATATAGTTTTGAATAATTTATATACATATACACACACACACACACACTATAATATAATTGTACATATTATACATACATACAATTGTAGGAGAATTCTGACAGAGATTTTATTAATATATTTCATAAATATCAGTGTTGAACTCTATTCAATTACATAACCATATGTCATTATTTCTTTATCTAACGATATTTCTTTTTGTATTATAATTAGATATTTTAATGAAATAATAATTATTATAGCTCAATATTTATTTACCTGTTTTCAACTTATGTAGATTTTTGTGTCTTTACAAGACCCAGGTAGGTTAAAAAAATTTAGAGAGAGACCACAAAGAGGAAAAGTCCTTAGACTTTGAAATTCTCTATATTTTTTCAGGCAGTCAAATCCAACTATTGTGAAAAGCAGTGTTAAGCATCTCCTTCTCTTTATTCCGAGTAAAACCTCCTTTGATTAATGCGATCATCTATGCCTCTTTGAAGGGAAGTTAGCAAATGTTTACAAAAATTAATAACAATGAACAAAGAGAAATACTAAGGTAAAACCCATGGGCATCCAGATAAGTTTGTTCGCCAATCTGCAGTCTCCAATGTTTATTTTCTAAGTCTGAGTAGTAAAGCAGATTTTGGTATGGAGTAATTCTTGTAGGAAGTGATTCTGCTATTTTCCTGTTTTCTTCCAAATTAAATTTATCGTTTAGCAAAGATGTTGCTTTAGTAGTAATGATTTTTGACCAACCTTTCTTGTCCTCCTGGGTGATGGTGATGGTTTTGAAGCACATTTATGAAAACTTTCTGAAATTTTATGAGATTAAATGAGAAAGAAATCTGTGTTTTTAGCCAGATAGTACTAAATTGGCAGACTTACAAAAATAGCTAGAAGGAGATCTACAGACGAATTTAGATATCGTGTACACGTCATGACAGATGAGATGTCCTTACATAAGGAAGGAGAATGCTAAAGCCAGTGCACTCGCTATAGTTTAGTCAATCCATTCCACAAACCAGTGCCAGAGCAAGTGCGTCTTAAATCACATTGCTACAAGGAAGTTAATCATGGAGACACCTTTCTCATCTCTGAACTCGTGATTTTAAGTCCTTTCCCAGAGTTGAGTGTGTAAGCTGATCCTTTTTTACCAAATGTACTTCCTACTTTCTGTTTAATAGCATGTTGTATTCAGGCAGAGTGCAAGAGACAAAGGTGTGGATCTACATGCTTTCTTTGCCTGATTATCTTGAAAATCTTGTCTGATTTTCTTTTAACTTTTGAATGCCAGATTCCCGAGCATTCTGACATTGTAGCTTGTTTGTTGCATCTTGCTGAAGCTGCGATTTTTCTTCCTTTGGAAGTAATTAATCATTGGCCAAAGGTATGAATATGGCTCTGTTGCCCAGTAATTGGGGTGTGCATCTGAGAGGATCTTTGCTGACTAATCCCAGTACTACTGAATATTTAAATACTTCCTATTGAGTAGCCAGCAAGGCGGGAACTAGAATACATCTGTTCATTCTTCCTAACAAGTGCCTTCATACCTGTGCTGCAAATTTGTGCTCATTCTTTGACTTTTTCTTTGGCCAGTGAGTCTTTAATTATTTAATGAATAATGGAATTGCTTTAGCAACTACAGGGGAAGGCTAGTACCAAATGTATTCTCTCTGGGGCAAGATGCAAATACCAGAGAGCAAAGGAAAGAACCAAACCCAGCTCTCCAGTGTTTCAAGTGGATATATTAGCTAATATGCTTTTGGATGGAGGAGTTACTGTCATGTCTCTGGTAGCCATGTCCTTTTGTCAGCCTGTTTGCTTAGGTATTTTCTGTTTTTGGGTGTCTTTCTGGAGTGGCATAATCAGTGAGATATTGTTTTGGTTGGTTAATATGATGAAACTTACTGACTGTCTCTAAACTATGGTATCCAGGAGCACTTTCCTGATCCCAAATTTGGGTTTGGGTCCACACATCATGCTTCCACCACTCCTTGGTTTCATGGGAAGAAAACACATGTGTGATAACATAGTATAGCTATAGTTTTAAGAACAGAAGGATCTAATGAGAATGAGATCTCACGATTTTTGGAAAGACAGCAAGGAAATATCATAACTTACTTCTATCTATCTCATCAGAGTCTGGATACCACAAAAAATTCTTTTCATTATCTTCATGTTGAACAATTACGATTTGCCAGCTTTTATTTATAGATTAATGCTACTGAGAGTGCTTGACGTACCTCATTACCAATGTCTTCTGCAAAGATCAGATCTGTTCTTTGCATGGGAGAATGATTAGTAATTTTCTCATTTCCCATAATCTCCCACTTTACAACTATAGTCACACTTTTTTAAACAGAAATATATTTCACTATCAGACGTAGGAAACTATACTTTCTTTGAATTGTGAGCCTAGAAGTAGAACTTGCCAAAAAATCCTGGGCTATTGAATATGGTAAGGCTTCTACTGGAAACAGTTATTTTGATCAACCAAGCAGTAGCTTTTGCACTCTGTAATCATAATTCTCTGAGTAATTTGAATAGAAAGAAAAAAGCAATTCCTTTTTATGTCTGCATCTGAGTTTTTATGTAGTGCTCAGCTAAGGAAGGGATAGATATTTTAAATAAATGGAGAGAGATTTTGTAGGCACAACTTAACATGAATGTCCATACAGTCTAAGACTAGAACCATCTAGAAATCACATCACCATGGCCTTTAATATGTGCTTGTGAAGCATGTTAAATATGCAAAACACCAAACATACTAATTTACCCTCCTTTTTCAAAGGACACAGAAAAACATACCTGGAAGACTGGATTTAGATTCCAAGTTGTTGCTACTTTCACTATACCTAACTTAAAAAAAAATATTTTAACATTTTCACATTGTCTTAAATTCTAGTATAGTGGGCATATTAAAGCCCAGTGTTAGCCACAGGAAATCAGTATATAGCTGAGAACAAAACATATCTAATATTCTGCAGTCAAGAGGAATACATGCTGACATACTGTCTCTTGTCTTGTCTTACTGGAGCTAAGTTGAGTTAATCTGAGATAAGAACAAAATGAATTGTTGAAGTTAAATCTGAATTTGATGAAAAACTTGAGTTTGACAAACAAAACTCTTCAGTGGAACTTTGGGATTAAACACTTAAACACAGAAAAGCTAGATGCAAGAAATAAAGTTCTCATGATAACGTGGAAATCTTCCCTCTCCAAACTGCCAGACTTTTAAATATGTCATCTTCACATTGCCTTAGTATTTGTCCTTTCATAATGCCACATAGATTTTACTGTGTAGGTTTTCAAAGCTTATACTTCAGTGATACCATCGGTATCTTCAGAAAACAATCTTTGCTTATCCTGTTGCCTGCTGCAATAAACAGTCATTTAGAAATGATTTAGGATACTTGGATCTTGGCTCCGGATCATCTTTTCCTCATAGTCACAAATCTAGAGTGATTAATTGAATTTTACTCATAAGGACATAAGACATAAATCAGTCAAGTAATATAATTAATCAGGTATCATTTCTATCCCTCTCTTATCTGGAGCTGTGTTCCTTAGCTAGAGACTAGACCAGAGAATTATTATATGTGTGAGGGCTTTATTGGTGGTTTAGATTTTGACATAAGACATGTAAGAAGAGTGTTTTACTGAGGGTAAAAAAGTAGAACTCATCAGGGAATGTTGCAATTTTTAGAAGAATCAGGTTAAAAGTCTAAGGCAGATTTTTTTCCATTACAAGCCAAGGCAGGGGACTTTCACATTAAGATTTCCATATAAAGTTATTTTGTAGTAGAATTAAAAGACTGATTTGACCAAAGAAGTATTACAAAACAGTTTAGACATTGTCAAGTCATCTCAGCTTAGGTCAGAATTATGTAGATTAACTAGGGAAACTTTGTTCATTATACAGCCTTGCTGTTGCTAACCGCTAGAGCAAGGAAGTCGACAGTGAAGCCATGCTAAATTCTATGTCCCTTGTCCACACTGAAGAATGAGTAAGCACTTAAAATGAGAGTAAAATCTTTCATTTAAATGTCTGTTCATATCTCTGTACTTCTGTCCTAGAAGCTGATAGTTCTTTGAACCATAAAATCTGTGTGAATTTTTACTGAACTTTTGTAGTTCTTGTTTTCACTTGTTGAAAATTTTGCTTCAGGGAAGCACAGCTGCCTATTTAAAATCCTATTGGAATGAAGTCGTTAAATTCCTTTTTCTAACCTGAGAATACTGCAATTAGTAAATTGGGTGCAATGTCCAAATAGCTAAAATCAAGCCTATTAGGAAGCTAAAAACACATAACATACATTATATTAATTCACAGGACTTTAACTTGTCTATAGACTTTCTACCGTTTAGTTCAACATATTCAAATGATGAACCTAGAGTAAGGAGAGCTTAGGTGGTATTTTTAGCAACCAAACTTTTTATTTTACCCAGCTGAGGGTATTCCAATGCTCTCCCCATATATCAGGAGCCCAGCAAAAATTGTTATAATGCTAAGGAAAGATCTTCAGAATAATTTGGAAAATGGATCTAGAATCTATCTCTTCTATCTCCCTTTTTACAAGAAGTCTAGGTGTGTAGGTAACTTCTGAGTACAGTCGGCAAAGGTGGTAGATATTTTCGTCCAACAATTTTACATTTCTATTTTTTTTTCAATAATTAAGTAAATTATGGCACTATATATCCAGAGTGCAAGTGGATCTTAATATTTTTAATGCTCTACAGATTCCGTCCAATGAGAAAATTATATGAATCCCTCTGTGAACACCATAAAAAAAAAAAAACTGTAAAACTGTGGAAATGCTGCTCCCTTTAATAAATTTTTAATGCCTTAGAAAGAAGAAAACACAAGGGAACAATTGCTGCTGACCAAATTATGCACTAAAAATATTTGATAGAATGTTCTTGTTTGGGATTTGGAGCTAAAATTCTTCAGAGGTTTTCCACAGAAGATTCCTTCCCCTTCCCCCCACTTCATATTGCAAGAAATCTAATATAATTATGACAAATAAGATTACCTTAACACTGAAAATTCTATCCTGTCCTGTCCTGCCAAAGTGCCTTCAGAACATTATAATACTGATATAAAAAGATGCAGGCTGAAGTGTTTCATTTAGCGAAGGCCTGATAAACCAGTGTGGTTAAGAACAGGTTTGTGTTTGCACTGCCATTAATTTAATAGCTAAAATACAATGATTTGAAATTCTAGGATTGAAAAAAATATATTGCTTTGGTCTCACATCTCACTGCACATGTAAACTGGACATTTGTGACAAACACTGCAGAAACGTGAAAAAAAAGCCTCTTACAAAGCTGGAAATTAGACGTTTATTCTAATTTCCAGACTCTTTCTCTTCAGTCTGTCCTGTTTTGGATTTGAATCTGTGTCATGTTTCTTGAAATGCTGCTTATACTATCTATGTGCAATAGAATCTAGTTCAGCAGAGGAAAATAGCTACCAATATATCTGCTGAAAGGTTTTACTCATTTCTAGTCATTTTAATACTGCTGTTTCACTGTTTTCTCATAAATCTCAACATTTCTCATTGCCATGTGCCTATGTCATAGTAACCCTTATGAATGTGAACTGCTTTTGCAACAGCAGGAAATCCCAATCATATCACTGACACGTGGAGATAATGCTGCAGATCAGAACTGGGCTTCGTGTAGTTGAGGACATCTGTTACCATACAGGACCAAGCTCAAGAATGACCATTCTGCATCTTATCTGCAGAATGTTAGAACTGCACAGTGATGGGGCTACATCAAGGCATATTGGACATATGCTCTGAACAGGATTCTGTGTATTCACAAATACAGGTCCATCCTTTCTAGGAGACTTACTCAAGTTTGAGCACAACAAGTGCTAGCGGAGGCAGGATGATCAGGTGGATAGAGCACTGCATTTGTCTGCACTGCATCTGCATCTGCATCTGTCACTGGCTCCATGAAGGAGCCCAGG
>JAUBNY010000002.1:5679119-5693718 GCA_032275445.1 Crypturellus soui | reverse complement strand
TGTATTGATGCAGTAAAGAGAAAATATTCTTAATAAAAATATAATGACTGAATCATTCTAATAATGGAAGAACTGAAAATTAAAAAGATTAAAAAAGAATATAGAGTCTTATAATATTGGAGAAAAGCTATATGCATAACTATACTCTATTGAGTAGCACTGCTTTTTGTAAGAACATTTATGAGCAGACACAAATGCAAGGTTTTGCAAAAGTACGGATATTTCTGTGTGTGTTTTCATTGACTTATAGTTCACAAATATGTGCCACAAGATTTGTCTTAGTAAAGTAGTATGTAATCTTATCTTTCCTTTATCCCATTTTCTTTTCTTTTTTTTTTCAGGCATTTAACAAAAACAACCTGATTCTGGAGGAGAGAAACAAATACTTCAATCCCCATCTTACTGCAAAGACTTATTCTAATACCTATTTTACAGATTTCAATAATTACGATGAATACTAAGGGGCTTGTGTATTTTCTTGGCCTTCTGTAACTCCCCAGTCCCTAAGGCCTGTGCTACATGACTGCTCATGTGATTGAGGCTTCAGAGATGAAGCGCAGAGACATTTCAAGCACGATCCAAGCCATCAGTGTCCCATTGCTGCCAAAACCCCCAGACACCTCTTTGTGACCTGATGTTTTCATTGCAGGTTGGCCTTCAGTACAGGTTGCAGCTTTGGCCCCTACATGTTTCTGAATCTCTCCTGAGGAAGGCATTTCTTCACTCAGTTTCATAAGCATTCAGTCAGATTTCTCTAACAAGGGGCTAGCTGATTTCAAAGTTTTTAGGAAAAAAAAAGTCTGTTACCCCTGAAGATTGTGCCAGGGGTGCAAATCTAACTTTATTTTGGGCATTACATTTTAATTTCCAGGAGTTAGCAATGGAGCCCTCTGTGGAGTCTTGCTGAAAGTCCTACCACCAAAACCAGCTCACGGAGCGTTGAAAAAAATGTCAAGAGGAAATCTGGTTGTTCCGTGATGTTCTGTAGCAGGTTCACGCTCTCCAGAGCTAATCTTTCTGGACTGTGTATCATTCAGGCTAGGATTCTTTGCTCCATTCAGCTCTGTGAAGAGTAAGAGTGTGAAAAATAAGGACATACAAGCGATACTACAGTTGTAGTGAAACACAAAACTTTCAGGGTAGATGGCTTCCAGTTGCGAGTCAAGTGACCTCTGCCTGGTTTACTTTATGGGACGGTGTCAGAGAGGTAAGGAGGACAGATAGGAAAGGCGCATTGGGTTGTTTCTGCATGTTGCTGGGAAGCCAGTTACTGTAGCGTGCAGATTGGGGTGAGTCGTGGTGGTCCAGAGGCTGCTTCTCCTCAGCATGTGCGTGCAGAGCCCGCGTGCCTGGTCTGCTGCAACGCTCCCAGTCGTGCCGCTCGGTGAAAGGGGTGATTGCACCGTGTTCTGCTACTGCCTCAGGCTCTCTGGGGTTATGTAGGCGTTATCCTGGAACTGCTTTTCTCTTTCCAGCTTTGAATTCATATGTACATTTTTGACAAAGCAAAGCAAAATCAGAAAATGCGTATGCGTTTGCAAATCATTGTCTCATCTTACCAATGTGTTTGATCCAAACTAATCTGCCTGTGAGGGAATATTAAGGCATTTTAAGTGCATATCTTGTTGGACCTTATTGATGTAAATATTTAAAATACTGTTAAGTTTTAAATGATCAGTTTTAATTTCTTTCCTAGTGGCAGGTGAGGAAACACAAAGGTTCTTCACATTTTTGTACCATTTCATTTTGTTCTCTCAGTCTTCATCTACATTCATGACATTATTATTTTTGGAACTGAAATTCCACATGTACAATTAAATAGTAAGGGCAGAGATTTGGGCCAGAATTTACTGAGTATTTTTTAGTAAAGTGACATTTGCCACTCTCAGAATCTCAGAGGAGAAATTAAAAATGAATATTAAGGATTAAAGAGTTGGATGCTTTGTTTTTTGAACTTATTTGGTACAAAGATCATAACCACAGAATATCAGGAATGTATGCAAGGAGAAGCACAGTGCAAATGTTTCCACTGTATCAGATCATTAGGTTATGCTACCGTAGACAAATAACAGGAAAAAATGAACAAATTATAATAATTCCAAATTTTGTTAAAAAAAATGCTAAAAGTACCAAGGAACATGGACAATGTGAGACAGCATCAGAGCATGACTTTGGTGATCCAGCAATTTACTTAGCAAAGATAAACACCATACCATACCTATGGTGTTTATCTATACCTAGCTATGGCAGTGAGTGATATTTTTGAGTGGGGTTAGCTCCAAATGTGGTCCTATGCTGCCCATTTCTCTTTTGCAGTAAAATGAGAAGAGTGCAAAGCAGGGGTTCTCTGAAAAGCTGTAAAGTGGCCACACATCTACCATCTATGAAAGTAATTGAGAGCACCTTTCCAATTTTTTCCAACTGAACAGTTACTGAACAGTATGATAACACTGGTTCTCTATAATTTGTGATTGTACTGTACATTAGATATATTTTTCCAGGAAGAAATTACCAGATATGCCAATTGCCTTTGGGTAAGAGGGAATTTTCTCCTCAAGGAAACTCAGTGACATAGATAGAAAAGGAAAAAAAGTCTCCAAATGGTAACCAGCACAGTATCTGAATCACTCTGTTCATGCCAAAAGTTAGAATTCTACATTTTAAAAAGTATAAAGAAAATAAAAGCTATATTACTATCACTGCCAAGAAAAAAAAAAAAAACAACATAGGGATTACACCAATGTATTTACACACATAAATGCAGAAAAAATTATTCCTCTCTGCCACTGTACTAAAAGCACATTAGTCTGGCTTCTGGATTTTATACTTAGACTTTTAGTTATGAGTCCAATATTTTAAAAATATTTAAACTGTGTATTTTGATTTTAATCTTTTTTTAATTAAAATTATCTGAAATGAGCATTTTTTAACTCTTTGGTCGTTCTGAGGTGTGCCTATCTCTATACCGATCAATTTTCCATTCCTTGAACAGGTAGGTTCATGTGTTAGAGACACATTTTATATATATGGTGATAATACCCTAGGTTAAGTCTGCACAGTCATAGGCTTAAGTGCGGTTAGCAGATGCCCAGTCTGCTCATAATTCCATCTCTCATAGGAGTGTTTCTGGAATTCCAACTCTTTGACTAACTCCAGTGGGATGTCATTTAAAGATCAAGCCAACTTGTCAGAGAAGTGTTTTTTTTTTTTCCTTTTTTCGTCATTAGCTTCCTAAATTACACTATTCTGAATTGCGGGCAAAGGTACATTCAGACTTCTATCTAAAGCAGCTTTAGGTCTGATTTTCACATTCCTTCAGGGTAAATGTGAACATTTTACAATTTGTCAATGAGAAACATTGATCCCAAGATCTCCTTCTCAAGCTAGGTTCTTAGACAACAAGTTTTAAAGCCATTAGGTTTTTATGTCTTTGATAATTTTAGATGTGCTATTATCAGTATTTGTACCTTGTGACTTCAGCACAGCTGTCCAGGTAGTTTGAAACAGTCTACGTGGACCCATGCAAAATTCAATTTTCTGTTAGGTTTAAATTTGCTTTATTTAGTGGTTTTGCTTGTTTATTTATTTGTTTGTTTTCTAAAATGGGCTAAACATGTTTTGGGGCAAAGTAGTTTTCTACATGAGAACTCTTAGGGGTTTTTTTTGCCAAAAATGTAACAAAGTAAAAATCTTTCCCTGCAAATCTTATTTAAGGCAATAGCATTTGTACAAGAGTAAAAAAATAGTTCTTACAGCATTAGCTCTTGGAAAGGGAGAATTAACACCCTTAACCCTTAAATGCCCTGTGGTACTAGCAGGCATGTATTTTTGGCATGGGGAAAAGTGATCTGTTCTAGGTAAATAAACAAATTGCCTCTGATGCCAGTATCTAATAATCCTAAACCACTTCTGCAGTTATTACATTAATTTTAAAAATTTTTAATTTAAAAATTCATGTGAACATGAATATTGTGCCAGGTCAATCTAAATTCTCAGGCTACATCTGTAGCATTGCAAAGTCTGATCCTAGACAGTCTACATTGGATAATGCAAGTTAGAATTGCACTTAAGTACACTTTTGGGGCTTAACTGAGAGCCTGATACATACAGTCTGTTGCTCAGTTGCTTCAAAAATCTATGTCTGTGCTTGCAGATTTATCTTGTACTTTACTTTGAGTCTGATGACCTTTGTGCTCATGCAGTTACTTTAGCTGGAAGCTTTTTCAGCCAATCGCACTTACCTGCTGTTGAAGCAGTGTGGTTTGCCTAAAACTAACCCGGAAATTTCTGACTTGGATTTGGGTCTTCATAAGAGCAGCAGAGAGAAAGGGGGTTAATTGGCTTTGTTTTCCATACTATAAAGCAGTACTGGTTAAAACCTCAGATTGGTATAGGACAGTGTGTGTTTAGTTTGCTTTATCAGAATTCCACACTAACCTTGAGGGAAACACCATGCCAATATACGAATCAAAAGCTACCACAGCACTTACATGAAATAAAGAGAGTTCTCAGATCATGATATCATATGGCTGTTCAAACCAGAAAAGAAAGTAAGAGGCCCCAAGTGCAACAAAAATGTCAATGAGAAAAATGATTGAAGACTTTTCCTCCTAAATGTAGAGTACATATGTGCACTTCTTTATCTGTAAATGTGGGACCAGTTTTATTAAAATCTGCATAACATAATTACATTCCTGAAGCTAATTGTGTGCGTAATGGCTTTGCTATATGAGATCCAATTCTGTAAACACTTGAGTCTGCATTCTGCTCTCGTTCTGCTTGAGGCATCTGGCCAAATTACAGTTGTAGCTGCCATCAGCACCCTCTATGTCTGACAGACATGGGACCCTTCTCTTGTCTAATATAAGAGCATATCCTTCTTTGATGGCCAGAGTTGCCTCCTGGAGAAGGCTTGTGTCTCTCCACTAACAGTATAGGAAGCTTAGAGAGAGACACTCCTAATTTTGACTGCTCTTTAGATGCCTAAATTTAGGTTGACAAAATCTAGATTGACTCTTGAGGCCAAGTGTGATTTTGCATAAGTAACAACACAGAATGCAAAGGTACAGAGGTAAGAAGCTGCTTTTTATAATGTGTGTTTACAGGATTGAGCACAAAATCTATAGCTTCTGCACAAATCCATGTACAGTACAAGATGACTGCAGTAGTGGCAAAACTGATTCATTTAAAATTGTTCACAAGCAAATCTGCATCTCGATATCAGGGAATAGATAAGTGTTCATTGTGTGGGGTATTTGAATTCATTCTTTTCTTTGCTAAATAAATGAATGATAAAACCAGGCTCTGCTTGATTTCATTTAAAAGCTGTTCTCCCTGTTAATGAATAGGTTTGGGGATGTTTTCTCTTCCTTGCTCTCCACTCCTTCTCCACCAAAGTGAATCCGTGTGTGGTTGAATTGTCCTAAGGAGACTTTTTAGTCTCCTTACACAGACTGTTCTGTGTAACTGAATGAAGACTTTCCTTCACATTGTCAAGAAACAAGAAGTTTGCAAGTGGGACAGAACAAAAAGGGAAACATGTTAACCTGGTAGGTTTGGCAAAAATTGCAGCTCCAACAGTAGCAATGGAAACACAGAAAAATCTCACTGGTGGCTTGGAAAATTCAGCAATAAAACTACACACGTACTTCAGCCTGGTTAGGAACAGTTAAAGGCAAGCCTTGCCACCCAGGAGCTCCTGAATAGTTCAACTAATTTGTTACTCAAGCAAAAAGCAGGCTAAAAGGGGCACGCAAGACAGATTTCAGCAGGTCTTCTGCAAAGGTGGGAAGCAAGAGAGAAATGAACAGGAAACATTCTCCATATCCAATTAACCAGAAGGGAATGAATTCCTGTTCCCAGCAGCAAGCACCACAGCACAGGTGAGATTCAAGCAACATCTCTGTTGGCAGTAAGGTAGGGCAACGGCAGCAGTCCTGTAAAGCAAAGGAACTGGTGCTCAGCACGTGGATTTTGGACTAGTGTCAGTCTAGTCCTGTAGACTGGCATGGAGGAAGTTGTCTCTACATGTTTAAAGTGTGCCTGTCTAGTTTCATGCATGCATTCAGGGAAAAATAATCAAATAAATAAGTCCAGTTCAAGCCCTCTGAGATTGCTGCATGATGCCACTGAACGCACAGTGACTGGTGCACCAGGAACAGATAAACATTTGATTTCCAATTAACTCTCTGGATCTAAGCTGGCCACTTTTCTGCCTTCTTCTCCCTTGGCCTATTCTGTGCATGGAGAACTGCTTACAGTGCTACCCGGCTGAGGATTTATCTTAACTATGAGAAGTTAATTCAAAGGTGATATTTTAAACCAGTACAAAAGTCTGTGAAAATATCCAGTGCAAAACTGATTAAGATAGAAGCCTGAAAACTATTATACCAAGTCAGGCTTATTTTAAGGCTTATTATTTTATACTGATGCCCTGAAGAGTGCTTTCATACTTTCCGTTGTCACAGCCCTATGAGGTGGCCTCTACTGCAGAAAAATTGGTTTTAGAAGTGATGTACCCAAGGTAAAAGTAATTGAGGTGCAGCTCACATATTTTCAGAAAAAGCAAACACTTTTGGTTTGCTCTCAGGAAAATGCTATTGCTTATTGCAATACTGGAGGTGAAAGTTGCATGTCCAGAACTTTGCAGGGAATGAATTTCACTTGCCGTTAGCTCCTTCATAAACAGTTCTCCTAGCAAAACTTGCCAGGAAAGCTGCTGAAAAGGGCCATTTCCAATGGCTGAAAATGGCCAGGAAGAAACATTGATATATGCCTAAAGCATGAGATCAGGAAGACAGGGTTCTCAGTCAAATGCCAGTTACTGAGAGTCCTTCCGCTGACATGAGGTTTATTTTCAAATTACACCTATGCAGACTCATAACACAAGATGTATCCTGAGGTCTAATCTTAAATTGTTCACTGACTTGTTTAGTGTGCCAATCTACCAATGTTCCTATTTCTGAAAATCAAGTGCTTGTTTAAAACTGCAGGAGGGCAATCTAACAAACTTCATCACTGATCATTGCGTCAATGGATCACAATGACCAAATGGCCAACAATGGTCAACAATGACCAAATTTTTTTTCAAACCTATGCTTTATACCCTGCATTTCCCTTTCCAGGGACATTTTGGGTTTAAATGTTTTAATTTGATAGGATTTTTTAATAAGTTGGATTTTAGTTTGGGGCTTTTGTACTTTTCTAGTCTGTATCGTTCATTTTGTTATTTTACTACTTGGTTATCATTCATAATTCCTTCCCCATTTATTGTCTTCTCTCAGCCTCAGTAATACTTTCCTTCCTTTTTCCTATCTTCAGTGTCAGCATTACCTGAGCTGAATCCCAACATACTTATTTAACTCTTTCCTCAGATCAAGACACTTATCCTTAGTATATATAGTAAAATTGCAGTCACGTATCTGAGATTCATAGCAGAGTTCAATAAAAAAATTCATAGCTTCTTAAAAAAACACAAGGCCAAAGAATCGTAAGGAGAGGGATGTTCATCCACTCTACTCATCTGACGCATGGTAATCATAATACTAGCTCCCCTTTCATAGAAATTAAAACCATTTATCAAAGCACCACAAGAACCAGGTGAAAAATTGCATAAGCAGAAGTGTCCTAATGGTTAGGTGAGCTGCCATCCTGCCTTATTAGAAGAGCTGCATGACGAAATCTGTAGGGTAGGGAAAACTATACATAGGTAATTACATTTAAACATAGGTGGTTGTTTTCAACTACATGAAAAATTTCACTCAAAGTCTTCCTGGAAAAACAAAGACTTTTGCTTCTGAGCAGGACAGTATTTATTTTTCCTGCCCACATTTCCCACAGTCAGAAGCAGGTGAGATTTTAGGTTGTTCTTTTAGCAGCATTTATTTTAGCGTCAATTTTAGCATAATTATTGGATACGTAGCTCTGCTCTTTTAGATATATGTGTGTTGTTAAAAGACCCTGCTCAAGGGACAAAGTACTGTGTAATTACCTTATAGCTTTATGTTTTCTCTGTTTGATTTTTTTTTCTGCTCTTTGCAGTGCATTTATGAAAAATCTCTATATAAATATACTTGTATACCTGGATTCCCATCCTCTCCCTCCTAACAATTCCTGGATACCCAGCAGGGTAAAAGAAGACTGAGATCCTCAGAGGTCTGGGTGCTCTGTTTGTTACTGCTACCTGAGATCTTGCATGCTCCGTGAGATCTGGACTATAAAAACATGAAACAGAAAATCAGGGTTTTGTGTAGGAGTTCTCTGTGAGAGTTGCCTCAGTATTTGAGAAGTAACTGCTGGCAGCCTTTGGCTTGAAGAATGTGTTACTACCTCTGACTAAAAGTTGTTGAAAGGTTGCTCAGCCTGTCTATACATAGAGTTAAATATCATCCTGATTTCTTCACTGAAGAAAATATCTCCAGGTTTGCAAGGGTCACTTAGTCACCATTAAGAGGATTGTCAAATGGACCGGCAGCAAAACTTAGACCGGTGTTAGACTTGCCTCCTGAAGCATCCCTGTACTCAGGAGACTTCAGGACACGGCAGCTTAGAGCACCAGCTCCCCTGGTGTGGGCCTGCCAGATCTTTTCCCATGCTGGAGAATAACACTTGTGTTTACGCTCTATGTAAACAGCTTATCTCTCGGTTGGGTGTGAGGATGGAAAACAAAGTTGTATAGCTAGGAGATGCCCTGGGCATCGTGTAGTTCTTCCTTATTTATTTATTTGTTTATCTTTCTGGATGTCTGGATTTTTCCTTTCCTATAGCTGTGATATTAACCACGCTTTGCTGCTTTTGGACCACTGTCTTAAAGCACAAGAAAAGCAGAGAACATTTTCTCCCTCTGCAAAGAAACCTGCTTTCCCTGAATACCTGAAATCTCTTTTCCTAGACACTGAATCAAAGCTAGAATAGTGGTTTTGCAGAGAAAAAAAAAATATGCCACCCAGCAGCAATGACACATCTCCCTCGTGGGTGCTAAACCAGAAGTCTTGCAAGTTTACAACAGACATGGCAAAATGACCTTAACGCTACCACGAAAAAAGTGGACAGCTGTTAGGAGCGTGAGCCCCGTGGTGGTGGACAGACAGTACCACCACCGTCCCATTTTTCCCTCCACCCTCAGGCAGATACTGCCTGTTGAAGAAGGTATTTGCTCAGAATGATGCTCCAGATGTTGGGCTTCATTCTCCCTCATCAATATGTTAAGAAACTGCTGGTTCCTCTGCACCAAAGGAAATGTCCCAAAGAATTAGTGGAATAAGATTAGTGACTGTAACCCATTATAAATTTGAATTAACTTCAACAGTAGCACTGGAACTAACTTTGTGGACCTTTTCCAGATGAAAAACCTGAAGTAATAAAAGTAAGGAAAAGGAAAAATATTATTTCACTGCATGGATTATATCCCTTTTCAGTATTTTGTTACACTATTTGCTTCAGCCAAATCAATCGGTAAAACAGGGTATTGTCAAGAAATTTTATCTCTGCAAACAACTGAAATAAATAGAACTTGTTTAATTTACTGAGCAAAAATTGTGAAAGCCCATTTAAATACACCGATTGCCTGGTTGCAAAGAGAGTTGCTGAAATAGAGTTTGAATTAAATACTAAATTGCATCAGTGTTTATGCATCATTTTCTTTTGCTGCATCTCTATACTGGTGGGAAGTACTATTGTAAGAAATTGAGTGAAAATGACAAAAAGAAACAATCAAACAAACAAATAAGAGGCAGTCCTATATAGTGTTATATAGAAATAACCACAGTGTTTCTCTGGGTTTGTATATCAAATCCACGTACTTCCAGCAAAGGAGAGAAGCCTAACTCAGGTCTTTCTTTTATTTATTGAATTTCCTTTACTTCTTTTGAGACATGTCAAAGTGAAAGGCCAGTTGCTTGCCAGATCTCAGGGCAAGATCATGAGTCATTGGAGACAGCCTTTACTTATTCCAAAATATAGCTGATGAAAGAAAAAAATAAATTCAAAAAAGTAAAGATGGAACACACAAGACTTGAAACTACCATCTTGAAGAAGCCTCTTTAACTTCTTGAGCTTCTTGTTTTTTCACCTGCAGCAAAACATTAATATTTGCCTGTCTTATGGTGTACACATTAACATGTTTTGCTCCTGAATTCTCTTTCTATTGCCAGATTTAAGACTGATGGTTTCATGATGCTGGAGCCATGCATATATTATCAATAAAGTTAATCATATGCTTCAATTATTTATTACTTGTTGGTCTCCATGTTAAGCAAATGACTAAACTGATCATGACAGTCTGTGCTAACCAGATGAGCAGTAATACAGGACCAAGTAATTGCAAAGACAGCACCAAAAAAATGAACTGTCAGATTTTTTTTTATGCAGCAATTTGCAAACTTTTTACAAGTGTGGCCTGCGTGTAAGACAAAAACTCTTGTGCGCTTTCTGAATCCTGACATAAATATCACTGAATTTCTGTATGGCTTCTGGCCTTAATTTGAGTAACTATGCAAACTGGGATTATCCTCTGAAGTATGGGGAACTTTATTCCAGAAACTGATTTACAAGATAGTGTGAAAGGACTTCTTGCAGTCAGTGGGAGAAAAAAAGAAAGACTTTGAAATTGGTTTTGTATTTGAAAGCAAGACAGGTTAGAAAGCCAGTGCAAGCTGTGTGCAGTGTCTTGTGTAGCCTGTCCCAGACACACAGTTTCACACGCAGCTTGATGACTGCAACTGGATGTACCTAGATGTGAAAGCAGAGGTCCTGGGAAGCTGTGGCCAGTTGCAGTTCTCCTTATCAAATTCAGTGACTACCCATGGTCAGTGATGTGTCTGGGTGTCCAAGGAGATACAAATACCACATCAGAGGGGAATGGGAAGATGCGAAGTGGGTGTTTTTGACGCTAGGATTATCCAGTGCTTCAATAAAGCAGGAATGTTCAGAGATGCTGTTAAAAATGCTTCCTTGAGGTCTTAGATATTTTATCCCTTGTCATTACCCTTCTCCCAGTTGAAAGAATGGATTGTTTTTTCCACAAGGAATAGTGCAACCTTGGAGGCCTTTATAAACTCTAATCATGTTCCCCTTGAGTCTCCTTCTTTTGTAATAGCAATTGCATAAATCATAGAAATTAATATAATTTGTTAAGTGGACAATAACTGAGGCTTGTAGTCTGAGCTGTGGAGTCATTCAGCATTCTAATGGGGTAACTCATTCTGAGTACTCACACAGAGGTGGATGGTGCCCCATAAAATATTGTCAATACAACACTGTAATCTTGGCTTTACTTAATGAGTATGTCCTTATTTTATGTCCTTAATTTGTCTCTGCTGTTTGAAACTGATATCCTATAAGAAATTGAGAGGCACATTTTTTTCCCCCCATTAACATTCTTCCTTACTGCAGATGCAATCAATGTTATGGGGAAGTCTATAAAACATACTATTTTTTGGATACCTTTAGACATATGATATCAGTTTGGAATGCAGGTGTTCTTTAGTGAATGACCTAAAAAGATATATTTACAAACCTTGGAACTGTGTTAGAAACAGTGGGAAGGATGGTCAACGGGGAGAATTAAAAGTTGACTACTGTATATTATAGACATTAATACACTTTGAGCATAAACATAATAAAAGGACCAAAAATGAAGTTCTGGGCAGAATAGGTATAACAGTAGTCATGCAAGAGCTCTGAAAAGGCTGTAAGAGCAAAAGGATGCCCCCAAGCAATGAAATTCTCAACAAGAAAACATACTTAGATGTACAGCTCTTCAGAGGAGCCATGCTACTCTTATTACCAAGGCCTTGGATTCTCCAAAATCTGTACATGCAAAGCAAGGGGATTTGTGCAGTTTTAGCATCCAAGATTTCCTCCCCTCAGCCAGGCGACCATGCAACAGGCCCCTCTCAGCTCCTGACAGACGCTGCTGGGTGGGTTGACCTTGCCTCTCATTTTACAGTCAGCCTGGTGTCTGAATGTAAAAGGCTGCCAGTCTGATCTGGCAGCAGATTTCAGTGACTTCGTGCAGTTGTCAATGGCAACAAGTGATGGAAGAGTAGCAATGGTGGAGATGATTGGCAGAAGTATTTTCTACAGGCAGAAATGGAAATCCAAGGGAAAATGAAAGGAGGCTCCTGGAGTGATTATGAAGTTCTCGGACTTTGCTGGTGGAGGCAGCCTAACACTGAGCATTCAAATGCAAAGGCTTTACATTCAGCTACCATACAAACTCTGGAGAGTCTGTCCTGATTCTCAGCACTGAGAAATCGACTTTAATTCTGATGCCCATGCAGAGGTTTACACACACACAGGGTAGAAGTGGTTGCCGTGAAGAGCTGGCAAAGATCATGTGAAGCAGCCTGTAACGGGGCCTGGGGAACTCTGTTAGATCCCTTTCCCTTTGACTGTTGGTGACTGTTTTATGTAACATAGTTTACAGAACTGCCAAACATTGTGCTGTGAGTCTGAGCAGAGCAGATGACACAGAGGTCTCTGGTCCTTCTGTCCCTGCCCTCAGTCTTTTCTCACAGATCTGTAGAAGAAACACAAATACAACAAAGGCAGTGAGAGAGACTAGTGGACACAGACAGAAGATAACAAGAAAGCAAGAAAGGGGTCAAACAAAGAAGGAGGGAGAGACTGTTGTCCTTATAAGACTTAGCAGGAATTTGGACGTGCTAGCTTTTCCAAAGAGTCTCTGTCTTCATTCAGTGTATGCTTGGATCATTTAATAAAAGTGAAAAAACACCAGGAGGAACTGACATGTTCCCAGCAATGAAGGCCTAGATCAGAGCTGTCAGTGCAGGGAGCAAGTGGCAAGGATTATCAAATCTCAGTCTGCAGAAGGCATGGTGGTTATCAGCTGTGGACCAGTTAGAATGAAATTTCTCCTGAATTGATGAAAGTCACAGACATCCTCTATGAGCTGGCTTTTTTCTTCACTGTTTTGCTCAAGATTGCTGGGGTTTATAAGGATTCCCTCTATATGTGACCAGACCAGGAAAAACAGACTAATTAGGCATGCATATCTATTACAGCATATTCCTATGTCACTAAGACTTTTGGCATGATTTTTGTATAATAATACATAACAAGGACTGACCTATTTGTTTATTCTGCCTCCAACAGATCTCCTGTTGCTACTTATGTGGACAGATGCATGTGTCAGGTTAATATGACAATTAAAGTTTACTAAGCTTTATATAAAAGAAGTTCTGAGATGAAATCTGTATCCATTCTGAATGGTTTCTGCCCAAGTTTGCTCTCAATATTACTCTTGCTTTAGTTTGGAAAGGAATTATTCAGAAACCCCCACAGTTAAAATAAATATAATACCAGCTCCTGTTGTTCTTAGGCAAAAGTCATTAGACTTCTATCCATGCAATTCTGAATTACTGGAGACTTACACCGAGAGATTCTGAAATCTGCCACCCCTGAAAAATCTCAAAACTCTAGGGATAACTAGCCTCTTCGTATTTAGCAGGTAAAAAACACACATATATATATATATATAAATTCCTTTTCTATACTACAATATATCAGATGCAGTAATTCATATTGACAATACTATATCATCCATGGCCTTTTGGGAACTGTGGTGAATGTACCTCACTTAAAGATCCAAAGGGAAAGGGACTAGGGGCAAGGATATCAACTATATCTATTCTGAGAATATATTGAAACAAGAGGTTACCAAAATTGGTGGCATTCAGGTGACTTGACCTTGTCAACTGTGTCCTCATTGTGGCGGTATCAGCTGAACCTGTGCACATGTGCCCATGTGAAATACCAGCTCAATAGGTACTTGGACAGATATGTAGGGAAACTCATTCCAAGCACACATGTAATCCTATGGCTCCCGAGTTCTTCCCTGGGAGCAGTAGCCTGAGTTAAGCACACACACTCAAGTTTCTGAAGGAGCAATTTTGGGGGAGTAGGGGTAGCTGCAAAATCAAAGACTTTTGCAGGCTAACATCAGCTGTGAAGAAATAATTTGACACAGAAAAGAAGATTTGAAGTAGAGCAGCAGTTTGGTTCTGACTTAGACTCTTAGAATTTGGTTTTCTCAAATTCTTTCAACTCCAATTTCATTTCTGCTTATGCAATTGCTTTTTCAGCTGGCCTACTTGCACTGTGCATTTAAAATTGCGCAGAAAGAGTTTTGCTTCAGTGAGACTGGTCAGTCTTGTTGCTGTTTGCCCTGTGCCTTTGTGTGCAGTTTCCAGTTTTGCCCATTTTACATGGGAGATGTCCTCAGAGCGGGTGGCAGCCAGTGAAATCAGTGATAGGTATCAATGTGCATCTGCATGTGTGGCAAAACAAGCTGGGGCTGCCAGTTCTGTGGCTGCCTCTCGTGTCGGTGCTGATATGAAGCAGTGCATACGCATTAACTTTACAATAAAGTCTATCCTCCCCTGAGGGGATGTCAAGCCCTACTCCGGAGTTCTCTCCTAGGCAAAAATTTCCTACAGCACTTCCCTTTGCTGAGTGCTAGTCTGGTTGGGCAGATCATAACCTCTCCTGCCCTCCTCCGTACAGGGAAGGAAGGAAGGAAGGAAGGAAGGAAGGAAGGAAGGAAGGAAGGAAGGAAGGAAGGAAGGAAGGAAGGAAG
>JAUBNY010000002.1:5651844-5674084 GCA_032275445.1 Crypturellus soui | reverse complement strand
AAGCTTTGCTATTTTTCAGACTGTTACTGATAAAGTTGGGAATTAGAAAAGCAATGATAAGGTAATGGAGTTTGAAGGCTGACTATGCGATGTGAAGGGTTTTAGACAAGAAATCAGGAAGGCACATTTTTTTTTAATCTCTCTCCCCCTTTCTTACTCACTCTCTCCATTTTTCTCCCTGTGCCTTCTCCCAAACCAGTAATCTACTTCAGTGCTGCTTCAATTGTATTCAAAATTCCTGCTTTGTATATCTGCCTTTTTTCCTCTCTTCCCATAATCCCTTCCTCCACTTACTGTCAAGAGGTCAAGTGGGTCTACTGTTTCCACAGGCTGGATTGCTAGTAAAAAGTATTAAAAAAGTACTGTAACTTTTCAAAATTAATGGAAGAGAGTAGTGAAATAGAGTCTTATTATTCTGTTTTATCATCAGTCTTCTGACCAGAATAAATATGGCGCTACCTCAAATTCAGAAAGATGTACCTGATAAGACATAACTGTGGTAAGGCAAAGTAAGATTTTTATTAAAATAACCTTAGCCAAAACAATACAAGTCCAGCATTAAAAACCTCTGTGTGGAGTCTGTGGATCATCTAAACTGGACCGTGACATCTTTGCAGATGAATGGCATCGTCATATCTTTTGTTCATGATACCTGCAATTCTCAAAAAGCTGCATACAAGTTATTATAAGAAATTCTTTAAAGTCTAATGAGGTTCACTGCCTCTACTTATATATTTAGCATGAGCTACTTGTTACTAGAACAACAGGAAAAAATATATACATAGAAATCTCCAAATATAAAAAATAGTTTATGCATCTGGAAACTGCCATTTTGTAAAAGCCTTTGAATATCCTTGTAGTTGGTTGTTTATACATACGAAGAATTTTAATCAGCATAAGAGAAAATCGTTTTCTTTAAAGAAATCATGGATACCATGCTCATAATAAGGTTTATCATTCTTTTTTTAATGATTGTTTCAATGAGTTTAGCTCGTCTACATGTTTCAGAGACTAAACAACTGCATATATTGAAACAACACTTGTCTTCATTCCTCTAGTATAGGAAGTACCTTTAATGAGAAATTTATTTTATTCACAGCAGAGCTGACAGAATCTTGCATGCTTTCAGAATTTCTGGACAAATACCATCAGTCCTCACTGTTTTTATGATATTCTTTAATTTACTAACACATTCTATTATTATGCAAGTAGTAAACTGAACTAAAAGAGGTTGCTCCCAGAATAATGTCCTGTTTGACTAACATCCTACTACTTTCCAGTAAGAGCAATAGAATCTACCTCTAACCTTTTCTGCAATATTTTGACCCTCCCTTTTTGGCAGCCTTTTTTTCTCAATAGACTTATTTCATCCACATTTTATTAGCTGGATCTCATCTTCTTCTATAATAATCTGAACTTCACTATGGTTTCACTTTCCCTGGCTTTCTATTTCCTTTCATGCTTTGCAGATGCAGTTGTGTTTGTTAGGACTTCTCAGTAAAAGATTTTTTTTTTCCTTTCTTTTAGTTTAAAGATATTTTTCCATCCTTTTCTTCTAGAAAATTTTTAAGCATGCCATTGAAATATTTTAAAAGTTTTTGAAAATGAGGTAGAACAATGAGATAAATTTTTAACTGTATATGAGTAAGGAAATGTATAAAATAAGAACGTGATTAGAATATCTATGCAGTGCAAATTTTGATGAGTTATTTTCTTTTTTATTGGAAACATATTGCCCAACATATGAAATTCTTTGAAGGTACAAGAAAGTCATTTTCTGAGAAAGTACAAATAAGATCATTTAATTGTCATTAAAAGGAATTAACAACATTTCTTAAAAATAGTACTATCAGTGCCAGTATCTTGTTTGCCCTGAATTATGTTAAGGTGAAAATAAAGATATTTCATATCCCTCTGTGCTAAACAAAATAATTAAGATAAATTGAGGTAATGATATCTAGCTGCTCTAATGATATATTGGCCATAGATTAATTCCTGAGCACCTTAAACATCTTCAACAATATTTTGGCAAGATACCTAGATTTATTTGTCACATAGCATACTTAAGTCTACTAACAAGAGGGCTAATTGAGAGGAGAGAGCACTGACAGATAAGTTTAGTGATCTTTCGCAGACGTCTTATCAGAAAAGTTGTAAATCTTTGTGGTCCACATCCCATAATCTGAAAACCATTGGTCCTGGGCTATATAGAGAGCCAGGGCAAAAGGGAGGTAAACTTTAAACTGGACTTTTGTGGCATCCTCAAGGAGCTACTCAGCTATCTCTACAGCTAATGTGTATGGAGCTTTCACAGCTGGAGTGATTCAGCCATGTGATAAAGCCACGTGCAACAAAAGCTCCTGGAAAATTACTTGCTTGAGTAATCCCATCTGTTTAAAAATTGCGTTTAACTCCTTGCCACTTTTGCCTCAGCTCTCCTGATGAGGAGGCTAAATGCATGTGAAGGGCCAAACCTGCCAGCGTGCTTTACCACGCCACGTCATGACGACCTGATGGATGACTTGGTCTGTGCCTGCTCCCCGCCCAGCAAAGCAGAGCCCAAGTGCTGCTCTCGGCACGTGTGGAGGGGATGTGCCTCTAAGAGGTAAGTGGGAGAAGTGGAAGCAGATGGTTTTTTGGCTGGGAGACTTGCATGTCTCCCAGGACTTGGTCGTCTGCTGCCTCCCAGTCCTGCCACGGTCATTACTTCCTTGAAGGCTTTGCAGGGCTTGGCTACTGTGGAAAATCTATTCACACAGGTCAGCATTACTGAGTTATTTTATACTAAATGTGGTATTCCCATTAACGTTCTTCTAGCATTGGCCTCAAATACCATAACATAAGAATTTCAGGATTTTTTTTAAGTGTTTATGAATAACTTTCTTTAATGGCAAAAAAAAATGGCACCAAAGCAGTAAGGAACTGGAGGAGGAGAAAAAAAAAAGCCCCAAACCATTGAAGAAATACTTAGTGAAGATAAATACAAAATAGTATATTTAAGAACAAGAAGAAAAAAAGAATAACAGATCAGAATACAGTTGACGTGGAAAGTGTGAATGCTTACTATGGACTAGAGACTGAAAATGATCTGAATAACACAACAGATGTTAAATACAAAAATTGCGAAGATATTTGATATACTCAGCACTAACTCATCTGGATGGGCAGCATCTGTTTCTAAGAGGAAAGCTGCAGAAACTGCCAGAGAATAGTAAGTTTAAAAAGTGATGAGTGGGAAACAGATTAACAGTTCTCAAATATCTAAAATATGCCAATGAAGAGGACAGGCTCAACTGTACTGCATGCCCATGCAGAGTAAGGTAAGAGGTAGGAGGGCTAAACCAGCAGTGGGTAAAATAGAGACTGGCTGGCTGGAAAAGCTTTTCATCTCTTTCACGGGTCAGCAAGAAACACTGTCATTGGGAAAGGGCTGAAAGTAGCCTCATTGCCTTCGTCGAGCAGAAGAATGGCCTGGGTAATGTCCTGATGGCATATCTACAAGAGGAGCTTCCTACAGGTGCTCACATAGCACCTTCCAAAGACAATTTTTAGATATTTCTCTGCCAGATGACATTCCATACGGCCACAGTCCTATTTGAAACACACCAGATATCTGGCATGGGGGCAAAAGAAATGCAAAAAAAACCCATGTTGTATACTTTTGATACAGCCAGGAACCATAAACATTAATGCTTAGCTTCGTAATAAGCTCTTTGAGGTGTCAAAATTGCAATATTCTATATTAGCATACTTAAATTTCTGGTGTTTTGTACCTATGGTAAACAATACTACAGGTAATTTTTGTCTATTTCTTTAACAGTTTGCATGACTTAAACACAACCAACTCCGAGTACTCTCTGTACAATATGATGATGAAAGAAAACACATTATGGGAAAGTTTGCCCAAGTGCTACTGTGCATCACCAGCTGTTTCATTTCATTTGTATTCAAAGGGCATATAGCTCTCCTGTTTTGATTACTCGGGGTATTGGCTAAATGGATGGACTGGGGCATGCTATTTGCATATTGATTTGTTTTGTATGGAAATTATTTTGATGAGTTTTTGCCATTTTAGACTGTGCATTGTTAGAATCTGTATATAAATACAACAATCTCAGTCTGGGGAACAGTTCTGGAATTTGAAACACAAACAAGTAAACTCTATTTAATTAATGCATGTAATATCTTTAATTAATAATATCTTCTGAATTTAGAGATTGTGGGTGGGGAAAAAACAGAGATACTTGTAGCTATCAGATGCAAGTAGATATAGCAGTTGTGGAGTTATCTATAGCAGTTTTGGAGTTATCTATCCCCGTCTCAGTGCAGTGTTAGTAATCTGGTGGACATGTTAGCATACGGAGTAGTGGTTGCATTAGTCTGTCTTTGGAGACTGACTACTTAAATCTTATGTAACAGCTTCCTGTACTCTACTTCTTGGCAATTAAAAGCTTTCACTTAAGTGTGTAAATGTAACCCATGCTCAGACATAGGCAGCTCCAGAATTCTATGAAGGGTAGTGTAGGACATAGGGGTTGTAGGAATGGGACCAGACTTAATGAAGAAGCTGCTCCCACAATTTTTTATAAATTTATAAACAATGTTGCTACTCAGCAACATTTTAATTTTACAGGTAATTATCTTATATGCATGTCATACTACTTTAATTCCTTTATTTCATTTTTGAGTGGAGCATGCCATGTTTAGTTATGTATGTCTTTCCACATAAAATGAATGGGATGCTTTCTTGAATGAATATTAACTCAAGGATTTCAAGATCTCATCCACAGATCTTTGTATCCATGGGCACTGTTGTCAAAGAGGCCTCCTAATGGTGCCGTGTCCAAGGCACAGAGACATCTTCTCAAGGAAGTTTCAGTGAAACCTATCTTACTTTAAAGAAGGAAGTCATGTTAGCAATGCCCATTTTCTTGTTTACAATGCATTGTAATATGCAGATATTTTACGTTACCTTATTTATGTCACCTTCCAATGCATCTGTCTGTCATCAAGGGGAACCTGATCCATTGCATTTTACTTTCTTATGAAAATGCATTGCGGAAAAAAAATCACAAATATCAACCAGCAAACGTAGAACAAGAATGTTATTCCCATTTAACAAATCATTTTGTCATAAACGAGAAGCCTCAGCCTTTGTAAGTAGAACCTCTCCATTCCCATTGTTCTATTTTTTAAATGCAGCAACTAATCATGTCACTGATTAGATTTGAGAGAGATTTTTTTTTTTCCCTCTACCTCTCAGGATGACTCTGCAGACCAACAAACTGCAAAGCTCAGAAATCTGCCAGATGGTCAGGGAAGAGAGTGCATCACTCTTGCCTTTTTAGTAATTAGTGTTGAAATAGTGGGATTTGCAATGGATCTGCATTCACGCACTAGCAACATGCATAGATAGACATGCGTCCGTGGCAACATACACTTTTGTCCCTGAAAACTCTTGAGAGACCTCAGTGGTTACTCAAAGCACTAAGCAGTACCTACACACCGTGAAGATTTTCTCTAAGAGAAGCTGTTGGTTCTTTCTATCCCAATGCATTCAATGGAATTGAATAACTTTGAACCCCCTTTTTTTTTTCTTTCAGTTTCTCTTCAACTTTTTTTTTTTCTGCAAAGGGCTATGTTTCTCATTTTGCAAACAACAAGCCACTTCTGAGTGGGAAACGGAGGTGAGAACATCACTGTATAGAGAGTTGCCAGAATTTCAACTTTCTTTGAGTAAAATCAAAGAAATGAATGACTAAGAGTTTGATTGTCTCTTCTAGCAACCTTAATGCTATCAGTGAGATTTGTGAAAATGAAAAATAAAAAAAAAAAAGGAAGGTAATGTGCTAGAGAGAAATTTATTTTCCCCCGTCTTCCGTATTACCCATTAGCTGCAGGTCAATAACACTTGTTTGATAAGAAGCTCGGGACACAAATACTTGTAACTTGTTAGACATCTGCATCAAAATCTTACAGTTTATGCGTCTGTACACTTGTTTTGGAGTGTGCTTATACTTCTTGGCAGGCACTCAGGAGCGTCTGTGAGAGGAGAAATGAGGAGGGAGGCAATGCAGGATCAGTGGCAGGGTTCTGTTTTCAGGGAGATTTCAGTGTTTTTATTCTCTCCCCATGAATACAAGTGTAGGAGTTGTTTCAGTAAATGTTCAGACATGGAACCTAAGAGCCTGGAGAGCTTTGGGACCTAGTCTGCCACTCTTTGAAATGCCTGAAAAAGGCTCCCATTGATTTCAAAGGGCTTTAAATTAAGCCCAGGAATGGAAGATGATCATCTTCAATAATGCACAGATTTCTGTCAGTCATCAGAGTAGTTCTAGAAATGTGGCCCACTTCTCAGGTCACTGTTACCTCCTTTTGAAAGAGCAATTGGGATTTTATAATAACTTTCTAGAATAAAGAAAGGAAAATTGCAAAGGCCCAGATTCCAGAAGTGGCTAGTGTGAAGAGGTAGTTACTGCTTTTCTTTATTTCAAAGGGAAAGATGTATTTTTGGTTTCCAAAATGTGTTTTGATTTCCAAACTAAGGTAGCCTGTACTGGAAACAAAAATATGAGCTAGCAGCCTTAAGGTATCAGAACAAGTCTAAAATTTAATTATTAACTTTAGTTCTGTCATGATGTCATTTCAGAGACATACTTGTGTGATCAAAAATTACTGATACGGAAAATTGCCAAAATCTCTTAAAGAATGTAATCATTCAATGAGCAGTCTAACTATTCAGATCTGTGTTTTTAAATAGCTGTAAAGTGGTAGTGGTCACTAGTGCAGGTATTTCTAAGCGCAAGCCAATGCTGCTTTTGCAATGTAGCACAATACAGAATAGAACAAAAGATATTCAGCTTTCCTGTACAAACTCCGAAACCCAGAATGGTTTATCACTTCTTTCTTTAAATCTGCTTTGACAGACCTGCTTAATTGATCGCTGTGCATGAGTCATGACAGTCCTGTCTACCAGTGTGAATGATTAGTAGCATGCCTGAATCTCTCCCCTATATCAAATAACATGTAGGAACTTGAAGGCATTATTGATATTTGAAAGGGAAATAATCCTCAATCTTTTGCTTTCAAAAGGTATCCTATAAAGCATTTGGAGACCTGCAGATTATAGGTCTCAGGGCTTACAATATTTGCAAGCAGAGAAAGTACTTTTGACATTTTACTGGTTGGAGCTCTTTTTTTTTTACTTTTTACTTTTCTCTGTATTGCAAGTGTAAAGTGGTATTGAGTCAAAATAAAATAACATTCTACTTACTATACACAAGAGTATAAATGCACTCAAAGGCTTGATGTGCTGGACAGATTGGTGGGCAGATGGAAAGAAGAAATATGAATAAAAGCCATAGCATTAGTTCACACAAATGTGTGTGTGTGTGTATGTATACATATATATATGTATGTATGTATGTATGTCCCCTCTCCTGAGAGAGAAATCTACTAGCATAAGGAAATGATGGGGAGGCATGCTACCGTAAGCTCTCAACCTGTGTTTTTAAGAATGGGAGTAAACCAGATTTTGTTTTTGAAACCAGTATTGATCTACATGAGGATTAAGACCTGAGCAGAGTGAGCGTGTTGGCTCAGAGGAGGTGGGATTCTGTGCTGAGGTTCCTACTGAGGTTGCCAGGGGCTTTAGTGCTCCTGTGGTTTACGCCCACTAATAAGAACAGCATTGATTCCAATCACAGGCTTCCTTCCTTCTGTTTCTTTCTCCCCACTTCTGTCTCCCATAAACTCCCATGGGATTTTGCTTTTATTTATTTATTTTTAGCTTTAAATCTGTAGAGTCTGTTTTCTTTGGGAGCTAGAAAATAAGAGAAAAAAAAAAAAGAGTTTAATTAACATTTTGTGCATAGTGGTCCTTCTCAGTAGTTTGGTCATTAACGGCCATCTAAATACACTTCAGTCTCTTCACTGCACTTCAATAGCCAGGGTCTGCAAAGCGCTACGCTTTTCTTTCTTACTAGAAAGTGCTATGAGCATTTCACATTTTCTTTGCAGGATTCTACTTGTTGCTTTATGGTCAGGCAATATATCTGCGTAGAGCTGTAAGTATGGATGTATATGCATATTTTAACTTGTTTTAATGCCAGAACAGCAGGTCATGGAGTTTGTGCAGCATGATGAGAGCCCTGACTCAAGCTTCTACTTGCCTCCCCTCAGGGATGATAAGGTAGGAGATGCCAAGAGCAGCTTAAAAGGCCAGGGCCATCAATCACAGGCAGCAAGCTGAACGGCAGATATGCAATGTCTTCATTCGCACACCTGTACCCTGCAGTCAGCCCAAATCTTTTGGCTGAATTAAGCAGTGATATCGGTACATCTGTCTCCTCTACTTTGGCATGGTTTCAGCAGGCTCCATTTCAGAGTGTAGATTTCTGTTGAGAGTAAATAAAAAAATAAAAAACAAATAAAAAGATGAATAACTAGGGATATAACAGGCAAAGAGAGAGCCAAAAGTATTTTAGATTCCCCTTCTCACAAGGCTGAATTTTGATCTCCTGATAGAAGACCACCCTAGATGGAGTCCTAGGGCTTTTCTGTCCATAATTGCATGTTTTCTCACTTGGATTTTATTTGGAACATAGAAGTAGTAGTGTTCAGAACAACTAGATTATTTCAAATCAATTGCAAATATGCTCAGCATCTTGACTGGAGACCTGGGTAAGAAATCTACTGTTTTCTTACTCTAAGCTTCAATATTGTGAGTATAGTGCAATCAAGCTTGTCCAGTCTAGAAAATGAAGCTTCTTAGCATGTGTGAGTGACAAATATAAAAATATTACAATAATGTGGTTAAAAACACTTCATAAAATTCAATGAGAAGACGGATTCTTATACAACCACTATAAACAGTAGTGCTTTGATTAGCAGAGCAAGATCATTCCGTAAAGAAAAAGTAGACATGAAGAGACAGCATCTACTTGGCATTGGAAGGACAACTTACCTGGCTTTAAGGAAGCAACAGTATTTGTTTTTCATTATTTGCTTTGTAAAATTAGAAATAGTTTTCGTCTTTTGTTGATTTTCCCCAAGGGATCTGTATGCTTTGTTTATCTTTTAAATCATTTTAAACATTTGTTTAGTAGTTTTTACATGCGTATTTAAAGTATGCTTGCTTGTTTTCAATAGTTTTATTTAAAAAACCAAAAGTGTTTTCTTATATTTTAAAGTTAGTTACTTGGAATTTGTGACTGAGCGCTTTGGCTTGTATTCATCTCAACTAATGAGATGAAGCCTAAAAGATGAGCGTACCCTGAGCATGGGCAAATCCACTCAACATCTGCACATTTCACTGACAATGCTTAATTGCTAAGGGAAGTGCTCAAGTGTGCAAGTTAGACTGATACTTTTGTTTTTTGTACAGTCTTGTCATTATCCAAAATTTTCATTGAAGAATATTTCCTTTGCCTGAAGAATTATTGGTTCTATTAAATGCCAGTGTTTTTTGAGACTCAAAAGTTTCTATTAAGCAAAGATTAATGCACAACTAACTTTCATCTTAGAAGCTGAGCTTGCTTTCCAAAAGGCCATGGCAGTGTGTATCATGGCATAAGTATGCAAAACACTGACAAAAAGGGGGAATACTGATCATTGAGAAATTTAATTATTCTGACATTTCCTCTGAAAGCACTAATGGGATTAGTAATGCAGGATATATGTTTTTCCACAGCTGATAACAATAAAGTAATTAGTTAAAGCAGGATATGGGTGGACTTTAGGGGGACAGTTTTAATTGCAATGAATGAGTAGCAAAGTACTCACATCTCTTTAATAACAACATATACTGTGCCTACTACTCTTCTTGCACATTATCTTAGAAAAATGTATGCCCAAGTGCTTTGTTCTCACTGATTTTTCATTTCAGTGGTCTCTGGAAGCTATGGTATGGTTTTGCAAGACCTTTTGCAAGACCTTAAATCCCTTGCCAATAATTATTTTAACACTGCACAAAATATACAGCTACCTTTAATGTCCCATGTTTCATATTGGAATACAAGAATACATCATAAATTTAAGTGCAGTAATGTAATCTCTATAAAAGCAGAGAGCAGAAAATAGTGAATCTAGTGTAAAATTTTGCTCTAAATAATTTTAATAAAAATTTAAAAATTTATAAAACCAGGATTGTTTTATGTTGATCGCATAAATCTACTTTGCATAACCTTCTGACATTTAGGCCATATGGCCAAAGGGTTTTTAAGAAAGAAGAGACCTATCAGAACAGTTGGTGCATCTATTGCTTTGTAAATAGGCCTCTAATGCATTGTAAAGGCGCTTTGGAAATATCAATATTTTACTCAGATCTCTGAAGTCTCTCTTTTTAATTCCTGATCAGGCTGTTTTCACATATCACCTCCCTCATGGTTGCTAACCCTTTTCACTATTTTTTTCTCCATGTTCCCTGCACCGACAGCACAATCCTGGAGAGGAGGCACTCTGAGCTGGGTGCATCCTTTCAGGTATAGGAGTATGTTGAATCTTGGCTCTGCAGCTCTGATTACACTGGCTCAAAGCAGCTTGTGTGTCACTGGCCAAGTCCGGGAGGCCTCCTCACATTAACCTTTGTGGCATTTCTTTGTCGAAATGGATGTGACAGGAGAACTTTTATCCCTGCATGCTGCTCTTTTCCACACTTTGGAAGATATTCTAGGTCTCAGTGGGCAGCAGAAACCTGCTGAGCTTGATGAAGCAATTTAAGCACTAAAAAGAGAGAATGGGGAGGAAAGAGATGTGCCACTGCAAATATTTAGTATAGCTATGGCTTTTCCCAATAAAGATATTGAACTTTTAGTTCTGCTCATCTATACTGAGAAGGATTATCTTCCAGAGAGCAAGAAGCATAACAGGGAGGGAAGGAATACATGGAGAAAGAGGGGAAGGAGGACTAAGAGCAGAAGAAGAAGAAAGAGCATTTGGTGGCCTAAATCCTTTCTCTTAAAGGGGGAAGAGATACAGAAACTTCAAAAGAATGGAGGGAAGTAAAAATGCGGCATAATCAGAATTATCGAAAAAGATTAAAACAGGACAAAGCAGAAAAATAGCAGAGTACACGTCATGATTATGAAAGGGGAAATGAAAGACTGATAGTGGGATGTAGGCAGCAGCAACCACCAAGGAACACGATTTGTGAGAAGGAGGAATGTAGGGACACAACATCATGGAGGACCCTGAGAGAATACCCCAAAATAACAATAAATTATAGATATGATGCAATAGGCAGAAGGGGCTGAAGGTGATGGAGAGGAGGGTAGCTGGGAAAGATCTTGTGTAATAAAGCGCAGAGGGATGCAAGGACCTTTTGAAGTCCACAGTGTTCTCAACCACTGGAGGTTAAGAAATGTGCAGTCTTCCTTTTATTCTGAATTTGCTATCTATACTTTCTAGCTCTGCTCTTGCAGAGGACTTAGTGAAGTTTAGAATGGAAATATTTGCTGTTTGCTAGGTCCTTGCCTGACTGTGCTCAGAGTTTCCATTCCTTGGCAGAATTAGATTCATGGAGTTGAATTGATAAAGTTTTTGGTTCAGATCTAGTTTGAGTAGAGCTGTGATTTACTTTTTTTTTTGAAGAGAGTCAATTAGAGACTGTAATTGACTTGATCAGTTTTTGAGGGAATGTGAGCTAATTCATATCAGATATCAGTTATCCAGGTTCTAAAAGGTACTTAATACCTTATTTGAAATTGAAAATTTGTGAAGCTGCCCAGAGGACAGTAGTGTAATTTAACATTTGTGAAAAGTGCAGATTTCTTCATACCTCATCATCTGAAAACTTGGACAATAGGGCCATTTTTCACTCATTTTGCTGAGTTATTTGAAAAATCTACATTTTTTGAGCCTGTAGGATTATGGAAGCACCATGGAAGTTCAGTAGAGGAAATGAACAAGTGCCGATTTTTGTTACAGCTATCCATGTCATGGTTTAAACACATCTTCAATTAAACTGTCAGCAATCCCTGTGCATCAAAGCACTGAACACTGTCTGGATGCAGCCATTCCAGAGGGATGGAGATGGTGATGTGTACTGTGCATATAACTGAACTGGAGAGTACAGTGCAGAGAAAAAAAAGCACACATTTCTGCAGTAGCAGAACTAATTGATGAAAAAGCAATGGCTGCAAAGACATCCTGGTGTCTTCCAGACCCCAGACTGCTGTGCAGGCAGCTTCAGTAAGCCGTCAGGAAGGCTTATGACAAGCTAGGTGACTAAGGGCAGGGCTTTCTGAAGCTGCACATCTTGGTGGGGTTTTGTCCTGTGTTCTTGTCACTGTTCACGTGTTGAGCCTTTAATAGGCAAGGCAGCATCCAGGCTGGTAGCTTAAAGCCAAGGTCATCCCATCTCGACACGTGTCGTTCCACAAACACATCTTGATCACTATTGCAAGAAAGAAATACTGTACTTGAAGGAAATAGCTCATGTTCAGTTGACTGAAAACCTGTTTAAAAGGTTAAAATGTTCACTGTTGCATGTCAATTTTCAATTGAAGCACTTTGATTGATGAGCAGAAATACTTTGTTCAGTTTGGTCAAGGTTCAAGAAAACTCCCAACCAAGCTTCATAATGAAAGTTTAGAATCAGACTGGGAAAAATAGCAGACATTTTTTAGGGTATGGGTGATCAGTTTAGCACATCCCTTTCTAATGCAGTGTGCTAACTCTTCTTCAACTTTCCCTCTTCTTTGACTGTCTAGCTGAGTTTCAGATAGTTTCTCATTATTTTTTTCTGTTTGGATTTTTTTTGTTTCCTCACACTTTGTGTATCTGTAATCCCATTGGCTCTCATAGGTATTCATAATTTCTATCCGTTTATTACAAGCAAATTTCATTACGGTTTTTTTTTGCTCTCTTTCTAAATCACTAATGCTAACTTAACATATTTACACTGCTTGCCTCTCTCTTTGCAATGTATTCCTGCCTGTCAAGGCCTTGCATAAAGAGCTTTCCATTATATGCCAGGGATCACACATGGACTCAATATGAATTTTCAGGAATTGTTTAAATGCTACCACACATACATACTTTTTATAGATCTAGCCAGTTTTGCTACCAATTTTTTTCAAACAGAAAAGAGTCAAATTTGCCCTGAGGCATTTCTTCTTCTGCTCTGCTCAGCGATTCCTGTGCTTGCCCTTCAGCCAGGCACTAGGGACCCTAAAAGAGAAGACTGTGATTTTTAGATTTATTTATTTCTTAGTTTAATTTTGAGTATTTTTTCCTTTCTCTCTCTGTATGTATGAATGTGTGCTTTATTTTTGTCTGGATTCATACCAGGGTCAGACCAGACCAGACCTGGTGCTCCTGTTATGGTCTGCTAATGGTCCAAGACAGGTGCCTAAGGACTGGTGGAAGGGCAGGGCAAGGATGCAATATTGATTTTCCCTCTTGCCCTCTAACGCTCCAGCAAGCTATTCCTCAGGGACCTCTGGAGCCGGGCAGCTGTCCTTGGATTGAATTATCTTGGTAGGGTTCTTCTCCACAGCTTTGGCTGGTTTCTGTTTGAGCATATGTATGCTTTTATCATGTGCAGCCTCCTGTAGCAAGGAGAGTCAAAACTTAGATACATATCATGTCTCAAAGAATAATGTTACAATCCAGTTATCTTGGATAGGAATGTACCAGGTACTCAGACCAGTCTTTCCTCATGTAACATAAGCTAGAACTTGTTTGTTTATAGAGATTTTTTAATTTGTCTGTAAAGACTGATTAATCAGTTCACGGCAAAGTATACATTCTAGAAGAAAAAAAATCTTTTCCCTGCATTTATGTGAATTATAAAATATTTTTCCATTGTCAATCCTGATGTATTTGTGGGTGAGTGGAAAAGAGAAGGGAAGAGAAACAGCATTAGAATAACATCAGAGATATATACAAAAAAAAAGGATGTTTCTAACAGGCAAGAAAACAAAAAATAGATGAAACTTTGCCTATACTGATTGAGTTACTTCTA
Organism: Crypturellus soui; assembly: GCA_032275445.1. Taxonomy (NCBI): domain Eukaryota; kingdom Metazoa; phylum Chordata; class Aves; order Tinamiformes; family Tinamidae; genus Crypturellus; species Crypturellus soui. The sequence goes on along the minus strand of JAUBNY010000002.1, from coordinate 5,660,118 downwards.
AAAATATTATGACTTGATGTAGGTTCTAATTTTCACTGCTTGCAGGAACTTTGATCTAATCCAGTCTTTCAGAAGGGGTTTACAGCAGCCACTTTGAAGGTACTTTGAAGGACCTGAACAGAGAGACAATAGACTCATCCTTTGAAATACTAAGTATAAATGTTCTTATCAGATTAGCTATAAAACCAATATGCATTGATGAACTTCTCTCAGCATTAATTATCCACTTGATCATGCAGATTTTCTGAATGACAGAATCAATTTTCTTTTGAGTGAGCGTAAATCCTTTTCTGGTAATGAATGATACTGCATAGTTAGAATAATAAGTGATTTATATGGCATTTTAGCTTCTTATCAGATAGCATGAAAAACAAATCCTTCAGTATGTTCTTTTTCTTGTATAACAAAAACAAATTTTAATGGATATATGAATTGGTTATGTCTATTTAGACATAGACATCTGTAAGGGCAATAGATTAACTAGAGAACTGAACTGAATCTGCATAACAAAGGTGAATCTCGTTTTCCAAAAGCCAAAATCGCTATTGCACTGAAAGACTTAATAGCTGTCAGTGTTTTGATGAAGTACGTGTATCGGCCTATGTATATAGGTCAGTAAAAATGTTATCTTAATCGCTGTTATGATGTTGACAAAGATTTTTAAAAAGTAAAACAAAATTTTATACTTTTTCCAGAAAAAGACAAAGTTTCACAAAACAGGGGCAGGTCCTCCAAAGGAAAGACCTTCCTTGCGGTGAAGAATGCAATCATAAGTTAATAGCAAAGTGAGTGAGTGACAGAGACAGCCCCTCAAATCAATGGGCCACTTTATTCAGAGAATATACAGAGCAGTCAGAAGTATTCAAAAGTGCATGGGAAAAATAATCAAAGTTATTGCTTATCCAAACACTTATTCAGCTCAGGGGAAGCCATCAAGGGTAGGAGGATGTCTAAAGACTAACATATTACTGTTATTTCAGAAAGCCTTGAGTTATTCCATAAAATTGCAAGGGAGATCTATGAGAAGCTGCACTTATTTTTGGAAAGGCCTGCCCTTGAAGCCACTAAACTATGGGTGGTGAACTGCAGTAATATATTAATGTTCACTCAGTGTCAAGTCAGTAAACTAAACAGAAGCCAAAGACTCTTCTCTATGCCACGGTAGTTACAGTAAGGAAAATGAATCCACTAAACAGATTTATTTTTCCAACAAGGCATAAATAGCAAGAATTAGTCTTTTTATGGTTAAAGTCAATTAAAGGGGTTGTAATGTTCAACTGTTCCCAGTTGAGCCTGTGTGATGTATTTCCTCTTTTCATGCCTGCTGGGTATGTATAGCACTGTAGATATCAGGTCCTGAAAGGCTGACTGGGGACCTTGGGCATGGCTGAAGTAGGAACAATCAGGCCAGTAGAACTAGGTTGAGAAGTCTGGGAGTGCAGGCCCGTGCTGGACTGGGATGAGGTGCCCAGGTTCAGATGGAGAGAACTGTAGACTGTTCCTACATTGTTCCATTTTTATAATTTGTATTTTCAAACCACAGATGATGGATGAAGTTTTTAATAAGTTTCGTATCTGCTTTTCAGCAGTTTTATATAAACCATATTTCCCTGGCTTGTTGAGGATATCATCACCTTGAAAAAGTTTTCCACTGCATGACAACATATTCTCTTTTTCTGCTGTATTTCAATTTCTCTTTGCACATAGACACCTACTCCTGGGATGAATTAAGGCTATGTAATGAAGGATGCCAGTTTCCTGAAGGATCCCTGTTTCATTTGTAGCAAAAGTGTGTATGGTAAATGGAAAAGGAAACTGAGGAGAAGGATGAATAATGGGCTCATGGCATTGGATTTTAAATGTACTTCTGCCCAAAAAAAGTTCTTAATATGCTGCAAGACAGGTTATTCAGCTAAACTTCTCACAGGTGTTTGCTGGTTGTGTTTATAAATCTGATGTCTGAACAGAGATCCTGCTGTTTGATTTGCAGAAGTGCCAAGTACTCACAATTCAGAATGCAAGATGTCTGTAATTTAAAAGGTTTGAAGATTTTGAAATATGGATTTGTTCCAAACCATCATATATTCCTCAGATTAGAGAACTGCTGGTAGGCCAAGTTTTGTTAAACAAGCAATTTCAGGTTGTTAAAACAGAGTAATACATTTTTAGATTACATTATAACATACAATGAGTCTATCGACTATTTGAAAACTTGAAGCACCATAAAAAAATCAAACCTCAAATTAGGCATTTAGACATTCTCAAAATTCATTCCTCCCATCACGATCAAATTTCAGTGAGTGCTGAAATATAACCTCATTTGCAAAAAGTTTGGTTCCAAGAGAGGTGATTCCATTTTTGTTTCCATCATTATTCCTGTTCACAGGTAGGGGTGGCCTTGAACAAAGTACTTTGCAGGGCTGATGTTCAGGAAAACTAGGCTCCAGGAGTCTCACACTAGCCACTGTAATTAATGGCTATTTTCACCTTAGTGCCTCTGTGCCTTGGTTCTGCAGCATAAAGATGAAGATAATAGACTCCCAGGAGATATGTAGGAATATTCGGCGACAACAGTAACAAGGGTAATGGAACAGGCCATGAAATTGATATTTCCATCTTTCTAGAATGGTTTGAATGCTGCGCAGTAAATAAGACTTGATGCCACACAAAGCATAACAAAACAAGTAGCTCATCAGTAATTAGGAATCATTTATTCTGGGCTGATGTGGCATAGACAAAGACATATCTGATGATGCAGTTATAGACTAATAAAATACATTAACACCAAGGCCCTGACCTGAGATTTCACAAGCAACAATATTCTGAGATTTGCTAACTTGGATCTGTAAGGACTTGTAAATGAGACCGGATTGTAAAATACAAAGCTTAATATTGTTGACAGGATGATAATTAAACAAAACTATTTCAGCTGAGTTCATGTTGTTACAGACTCTCTTGTGCTTAGAGTAAATTTGAAGAAATAACTATGTTTAATAGCACATGAATAATATTGGGAGACAACAGTCTGCACTTATTTATAATTTACTCTAATTTTAATGCAAATTGAATAATAAATGAATCTTGCTGAAAACATGCTCCTCTAATGATTTCAGTGCCAGTAGCTTCCAGAGGTCTCCTCTGTCTCCAAATCCATAGCTCCAAATTCAAGCACCAGCAGCAGGCTTTGGAATTCTGCAGTGATTTTAGTATTTCTGATGTGCTGTAATATCCTAAGAAGCAGTCTGCTTACATAACATTGGAAGGAAATCACTGAATTCTGGTTATTATGAGTTTCCTATGAAGACTTTCACCAGCTTTTAAAATCATAAATTGTGAGAGGAGAGCTACTGTAGAGATGGTAAGAACATGAAAGAACCATTACATGCAGAGTGAGATACTCAGGAGAAAAGCATCTATCCCTAGTAATAAGAAAGTAATTGTTTTGGATGACATTTCAATGCTATTCAAAGTTATAGAAGAGGGGCAGACAGTTTTCTGCTTTCCCATTGCTTTCTGTAACAACAAAAAAATTCAGTTTGAGCCTTACAGAGCATTTACAAATACTGTGTTTAGAAAATGGTTGTTTTTACAAAAATGCTCAAGATTTGAAAAACTTTTAGGAAAATATACGTACATATATCTTTCAAAAATTTAGGCACTCTAAAAATATTATCATAATCGTTACTCTTATTATAATACAATGCTCACTGCTCACATGTAATTTTAAAAATAATTTCATGTAATACTTACTTATTACATGAAAACCTGCTTCAGTGTACAATATTTATATTTATAGGTATTTGAGAATTAGCTGACTATAAAGCATTATTTATGCAGCTGACCTTCAAAAAGGAAGAAAAACAGCACTCTCCTCTTCTGAATTTTAAAAATCTGTTTGTATGTCTTCAGGGATTGTTTATGTGAAGGAATCATTAAAGAATTGTGCAAATTTAAACATAGTGCTTGGAATGACTTATTTATAAAAGCAGATATGTTTGGATTAACTTGAAACAGAATCTAAGCTTGGAACAGAATCTAAGCTTCTGTTAAAAGATAATTCAACCAAAGAAATATCTGAGGAAAGGGAGCAAATACAAGAAAGTCTTGATATTTGAAGGGTATTTTTGGAGTTCCTTCCTACAAGCCATGTGTGTCCTATTGCATGTATGTGCACTAAAGAAATTACCAGATTCTAGTCAACAGGCAAAGGCAGTGTTCAAAATCAGGTTAGCCCTGAAGAAGGGTTTTGCCTCTTGTGAAACTAGGGAAAGAGGAAGGTAAAAATGCCTTTAGATGAAAATAGGAAAGCAAACATCGTGGCATGAAGCACTGTAGAACAACTGCACGTATCGCACCAACAATTGTATTTAACTGTTTCTTCTAATAATATAATGGAACAATAAAGTGACATTTTATTTTAAATAGCAGCAGAACTTTCCTCTTGAATTACGAGAGAACTTAGACTGTAAAGTTCTGTAAAGAGGCTTACAGTAGATTCACTTTGCTGACTCAAAGCAGTTCCTCAGATGACTAAATAACTAAGTTTAAATACTTCCTTTGACTTTATGTGTCTTATTTATGATCCTTCCATCTGGGTTTAATAAGCCTTTGACTGAACATAATAGAGGAGAGAACTCACCAACACTAAAAGGAATTCTCTTGACTCTCTACAAACTGTGCTATTAAACTTTAAAATAGAAGCTAGGCATTAATTTGAATAAAATATATTCTAATGCTGACTTAATAGAGCAAAATACCCCCTCAGAGGTCACATCATTTTCCAAAGTTTAATTTGCAGTATAGAGAGAGAGAGCCAGCAACAGATGTATTGTCTCATTTCTAATCATTAATAATAAAAGAACTATAGCTGATGCATCGGATCTTTTTGCTTATTTTTCACTTGTGGTGTCCCTTCAGATATGGCAAAGAAGTCATGTAAGTGAGATAGTGTGTCTCACTCCTGAGGGGATTTTGAGGACAATAGTCCTTAAGATTCAGTCTGAGCCATTTTGTTTCCCTAAATGGTACAGTGAGATAATTTCTTTGATATAGCACAAGCTTCAGACAACTCTTTCTGCTCCAGTGTGTTCTTCCAGTATGATGTTGTCTATGTGTAATGTACCCAGGGGCTGGGAGAAGCGCTCAGAGCAGGCCCACTTGCAATTGGCTTTACGGAGTGAGCAGTGCAGCAGATTTAACTCTGCTGGGTTCCGTGGAGAAAATTGCAGGGCTTTCTGACAAGCGCTTCACAGTTGTCTCTGCTATGTCCAGCACTAATTGGTTTCTGGCACTTTGGAGGACGTTTGAATTCAGCTAAGCACCTTGTAGGCTTGTCTGGGAGAATACTCCCGAGCGCTGCGTGGTCTAATAAGACCACTAATTAGCTTCTCTGAAAGTGTTTTCCCATGTGTGCAAGCTGGACATAGTGCTGTCTGTGCAAGCAGAAAGTGTAAGCAGAAAGTTTCATGGCGATTTAAAACACATTTTTCTCAATATAGCGAACACTCACTTTTGCTGCACAACTGCACTTTGCTAATAAATTACAAAAGAAAAAAAATAATTGTAAGAGAAAAGTCTAAGTTTTTAACTTGTGCTAAAACCTTCACAATACTTTAAAGACAGGACTTGCCAAGTTAAAATCAGACTACCTAATCAGATTACCTTTCATCTTTAATCAACACTACATAAACAGAGAGTGCTAACTAAAGGACAACACAACCATGTGATAATGTATGAGCGAGAGATGCTCTTTATGATGAATACCCAGACGTCATTTGCCGCTTACAAAGCTCACGAAAGAGTACAAATTCAGAGGCTCAGCTGCAGCAATCTAGAGCCTATAAGGAGCTTGTATTTGTAAAGCACTACTGGCTACTGCCAAGAGCTGTTCGGATCACACAACACATGCAAGAATTCTAGCAAGACCAACCTCCGAAAATGTATCATATTATCTAGCATAAAGGTCAGTTTTCCCTCTGTCCCCACACAGTGTGAAGGTGGAGAGACTGCTCATTCATGCTGAAAAACAGTCAAAAACATGACCTTGCTAGCGGTGAGGATGAAATATTATGGGACAACATGAGGAGAGCTCAGAGGGTGGAGCTCTTTCCTACAGCAAAAGCGCAATATCAAAGGAAAAGGTAATGCATGAAGCAATGTTACAAGTAGATGGAGGGCCTGTAGGATTTGTCAATCCTCTATGCTGCATCCATGGCATGTCAAAAATTATTTGGGGAGAGAATATAATAAAGAGAGAGAAAATAATGAGATAATTATATATTTATTTTATTTATATTCCCTTTGGCCTCTGTTTACCACTCACAACTATCTTGGAAATGCCTACTGCTGAGTCTGAAAATTCAGTGGTGCATTCAGAGATCCTGCCAGTCTGATCACTTCAAGTAGCCCTCCGCCCACGCCCAGATCAGGTTAAATTCAGACTGAATCTTTGATTTGCAATAGAAGCTTTATGTAACAGCAGGACAAATTAAGCACAAAAAAGTACATATGGTGGAGGAAACACACATCACCAGGACAGTAAGGATCACAAGTGCTGCCCCAAAACAAAATAAGCAAGTGGGTTAGGCTCCTGCAATATCTTAACTGTAACAGTTACTTCCAGCATGGTCCACCAGAGCACAACAGAAGGCAGAAGAAACTCTCTGTAGAACAAAAATATATTTTTATATATATTTTTTAACACTTTTCCTGACAGGCAGGGTTACTAGATTATAGGCTCGTGCCACAGAGCTAGCTACCTGCGGGTCTTGCTCAGCTGAAAAGGTGTACTGTGGATGACCGAGTAGAGCACTCTACAAAATGTCATGTTCTCACACCACCACAGCACCTCCTGGAGCATAAATCTGAGCCCTTGCAGGACTAGGTTAACAGGAGGTGGCTGTTAGCGGTGGGGTGGGTCAGTGGTGGTACCTCTGGTGATAAGCATACTTGGCTTGAGGGCATGTTGCGGGCACAGATGCTGGAAAATCTCTTCATAGATAAATCATCTGCTTTGTACTGGAGAAGAATCAGGGTGGTTATGAATCCATGCTGACCTGCTCCCTGAGCAGACTTTCAGTGAAGTAAGCTTCTCTTATAAATCAGCTCTTGTTCTATCAATCACTCCTCTTCGATCCCATGCACAACATGAACTGCATGCTGTAGGAAAGGAATAGAAGCAGTCTGTTTTCTTCATTTTAGTTACTATTTCCATTTTGCTACCATGGAATGCAGCTGCAAGTGTAGATACACTCAACATGAAAAGTGAAGTATTGTAAGTATTGTACTCACCATATTGTAAGTAATGGTGAGTCTTCTCCCTTATCTCTGTAGAAAATGAAGCAATAACAGCATGAGGAGCCCAAAAAGAGTCTCTGCTTGCCCTCTTAACTAGAAGATTGTAGAAGCAGAATCAGCCCAACACAAGTCCTGAGAAGGGTATTCAAGATGTACAAAGCACCAGGGAGACAAAAGAATGAAAGCAATAATGAAGAAACGTGGTTAAGATATTTAAGCTATCTAAGAAAAAAAATTGGAAAAAGCTTCCTCATTTGTTAATACTTGCTTTCCTCCTTTCACTTCACTTCCATTATCTGAGCTGAAATTCTTTCTCATTCTTAATTTTACTTTAGTGTAAAGAATATGACTGTGATATTATCTGTGAATATTCTGAATGTAAACATTGTCATTGAAATACCTCAGAATTTTTATGATGCAGGCAATAGATCAGCTATTTACAGAATAACTTGTTGTCATCATTCAAAAACCTCATGAAGCAACAGAAGAATTGAGTTTATTTTCACAGTGGTACAGTGGAATAAAACAGTCTTTAATCTAGTCTTCTCAGAAGAACAATATGACTTTGCTCAGAGGTCAAGTCATTCCAAGAAGAATTAAGAAATGTTATTTTTACTCCTGGACAGTATCTTTTTCCTTCTTTCCATCTCAAGGTTAGTGGAGGGGAATCTCTTCTTCTCCTTCCAAAGTGTAAGGATCTCTTAGAGCTCAGGATCCTCACTTAGGATCTTGTACACCTGAGACGTGCTCCCTTGCTCTGTTGTAAATTTATTGTACGGATTTACATAAGGTACTCAGACTAGACTTGAAGCATGAAGACCAGTCTAATGGGAAAATGCAAGTAATAAGCATCACTAAAATTCATAGTTGTAAGCACAGAGAGGCTTGGCACTATTAACTTATGCTTATGTATATTGACATTCTCAAACCAAGACTGACATCTTGAAAGCAAACCTGACTTGAAGGAAATGGACAACG
>JAUBNY010000002.1:5627351-5651744 GCA_032275445.1 Crypturellus soui | reverse complement strand
CCTTCTTAGTTTTGTACCCAGCCTATATTTCCACTTGGTCTTTTAGCTTCTCTGAAATATTTTTTGGTCATTATAATGCTCCCATAAATAACAGGGGTCTTTCATTAGCTAAATTTTGATTAATTGTTTCATAGAGCTTTGAAGGATCGATTTCACTGTTAAGGTTTATCTAAACTGCAGACTCCTTGTCTACTCTAGCTGCATGCTGATTCCATGTCAGTGTGTGATGTAAATATACACTTATGCTCTTTCTTTTTCTGCCTTCCTCTTTCCTGGTGTCATTTGCATGAGAAGAAACACTCAAGACAGAGGCTAGAACAACCCCATTTATGAGGTGAGGATAGTACTACATTATCAGACAAAAACACTTGAAGGAGTTTTCCATGGTTTTAAGCTTTACGAGAGTCTTGAATCAGCATTCACTTCTGCTTTTTTTTTCCAGTTGTAATTGGTAATGGAGAATAAATGTAACAATCTCTTTGAAACACCCTCTCTTTCAGAACCTGCAGACGTGTGTAGGTCTGACTTTTGTGTGGTCTGCTTTCCATCTCATTTGCAAACCTCATTGCCCCTGTATATGTGTGTTCCACCAGGAGATAACGGAAGGGCCATAAGAGGGGTCTGCTTTCCCTCACTTTTGCCCAAGCTGTCCTGTGACTATGCATTCTGCAGTGTAGTCACAGCCTCTTCCAGGAAAATCAGCGTAGGATTGTCCCAGCTTCTCCCAAGCATCACTGGAAGAGCAACAGAGCATTTCTTTCTTCTGAAGATAACCGTCATTATTTCCAAATATTGCTGCTGACAGCTTTGTACGTAACATACTGTAAATCTACATAACATTGGCCAGAATGCAGTCTCAGAGGAAAGGTCATTTTGTGGGAAAAGGCTGAGAGCTGTGCTCTTTCTCAAGGGAGAAGGAAAGATTTCATGCTGAGCTAAAAGCCTGTGTTTGTTATTTTTAGTTTAGCTAATAAATCCTTCATGTTGGCCAAAAGTAAGGACATGAAAAAAAGAAACACACAGACAACACCATATCATGTGAAAACAGTCATATAAGAAGAGACTCTAAGAAAAAAAAAAAAAAACAATTGCTTTCTTATGTTACATGGGATTCTTCTTTTGCTTCATTTTATTCCAGTTCTGAACAAAAATGGAAACAAGTCAGTTTTTGCTAGCGGAAGAAGCCTAGCATTTCTCCCCTTTGTAACAGATTCAGTCAGCAGGACAAGATCCGTCTATATTGATTCAGATCAACTAAATGAAAGGCGAAGGGTGGAGAAGGGAAAACCACCATCACCACCTTGATCATTGACTGATCCAGTCAAAGAAGGGAGGTGTTACCACCAAAACCTTTAGCAAATCTATGAATCCAGAGAAATGGCAAAGAAATGCTTTAGAATAGCCAGCTGCTGGATAGAGCTAGGGAAACCTCTATCAGTGCATAAGATGCAAGATGTTTTCTCATTGAATTAGTACAAAGTGAGAGGGAAGAGGGCAAGATCATAGTGATATCTTCTATACTGTACAATATGAAAAGGGAAAGAAGTCGCACAGGAGAATGGCAGGAAGAAGTAAATGATGGATACAGAACAAGGCAAACAAAAAATGAAAAAAATGTTTGTCAACTATATATGTCAGAAACATATGTCAGAAATACCTAAGAAGTCCTGTCTTGTTAGGCAGCTCTACTGCTACCATTTGACACATCATTATAATTATAGTTTATACCTATGTCATTATAATTTATTTTATAATCACAAAGTAACTATGGGTTATTAACATTTGAAATACATATAATTCAGTTTCACAGGGTATGACATACCCAAATTAAAGGTTCACAGATCAGAAGAATGAGAAATTGGTCAATAGCAAAAGCTGAGATCCATATATCAAACTGTTGTTTGTGAAGGTTCTATAAAAAACCTTATGGATTCACTACTGTTCATTGTTTTACGTGTTACATTCTACATTTACTTGAAGGGAAGTTTATCAGGAGACTTTCCAAAGCTGACACAATTATACATGCTTCAGAAGATAAAAGTGAATCAAATAAATAATTAAAATGATATTCAACAAAGATAAACATAAGTTCTCCAAACAGAATGACCATTGAAAGGGGTTCACTCCTAATGAATTTCTTTCATTCATCAAGTATTCCATGTTACATCTTTTGCTAGAATTGTCTACAAGCATGATCATTTTTTTTAGCTAAGAAGCTGCAATTGCTAATAGAGGACATGTGAAGAATTAGTGCTTATAAACTAATTCCATGCAAAACTCAGGCACTATTTTAATTACATAAAGTTCATTTTCAAAAGAAATGATTCTCCAGTCTAGATGATCTTGGATTATTTATGTACCTTTTATTACTAGGTGATGGATGGCAAAGGAGTTAAAATGGTAAATAAGAAAGGTAAAAAAACAGTAAAATCTGACATATACCCTATGCAGAGAAAGCTGGAATTAAAGCATTTGTAAATTGTAATGCCCAGGAAGTAGAAGCGAAGGGGGATTTTTGCCTGGTATCTGCTAATAGCAGAGTGGATATATTGTGTAGAGTTGAGAACAATCCATATTGTTTTGATGTGGTCAAAAGAATAATATAATTTATAATAATTTCTTGCATCCCCACCTCAGGCAATGGGCCCATTTAATCTTGTTTAAACTTGAATCTGACCCTACCTCTTTCTAATGGATATAAGATCTGATCCCAGAATGGACATGTCATAAACCTCAGGGCAAACTCCTCTACAGGTAATTAATATTTGTCAAAGACAGAAACTTTAAAATATATATTACTCAGATGTCACTTATTTTCTTCCTCCAGTATTTCAGAACCTGTGTATTTAAGCACGAGTAGGATGATGGATACATATGCTACTCTCAGCCCTTGCACTCAGACAATGATTGATTAGACATGAGAAGGAAAAGAAGAAGGTAAGGTACAAATGAACAAATCAATTCAATACTCATTTAATAAGGAAGCAAGGAGAAATTAAGTTGGACCTTAATTAAACTCACAAAACCAAAAGGTTACCAGTCTACATTTGAGACAGAGGAAAGTCCATGCTTTAAAAATAAGTACAAAATTAAATCAAAGGCATGTTTATGTTGAGATGGAAGAGGGACTTGCTAAAAATGAACTGCTTCTAAAAGACAGTCGGAGGAACCAAAGTAAAGACAGTGAAAAGGAGCATGAAGAAAAGAAAATTGCAAGAAATTTGAAAACAAAACTGCAAAAAGAAAGAAACACTGTGTTTTTGCTTCCCCTTATTTTTTGTGGTCAAGCTGTAAGAATTATTTGGGTCAGCTAGACAAAGAATTTTTCAAAATATTCTTAGTTTTTTTGTTTGTTTGTTTTCACTCATTCTCTCTGGACAATTCATGAGCAACAGGAAAATGGTAAAATTATGACATCAACTGTAAAGCAGTTGTTTCCTTGAGAGAGAAGTAACACACATTCACAGTATTTAAATTCACTTTTTTATCTTCTAAGTCAGAGCCATTGCCATGCAGGTTTTGAGGTTCTCTAAGGCTGAAGATTCCAGAAAGTCCAGGAAGTCTTATTATTAATCCATGGGAGAGGTGTTGATACAGATTCAAAATATGTTTTCCTCCACTTCCTCTCAAGTATAGTTCATAAACATTGCTTCCAGCTCTGACTTTTAGATATACACAGAGTTGGAAAAAAATACCAGTGCAGAAGTTTGGTACCCACACAACTACCACACATCTGTGTGGGGTAATTTGCTATCACTCAGCATTTAAGGGGTACTGTCCCCATCTTGGAGAAGGGCACAGCAGACCCATCCCATGGGAACAATTTGGGTTAAGGGTCAACTGTGCTTTGGAAATCCCCACATGTTTCTCCAAACTTCTGTGGTTTGGCACTAAACTTCAAGGGTCACTTACTGCAGTCCAGTTTTGAGACTCTTTTCCACAGGCCCCATGGGCACTGTGCAAAAAGAGGTGATTAGTCATGCTCTTAGCAAAACACAACCGTGTCATTCTGGGGTAAGACATTTGGTCCATTGTTCAGAAGCAGCTTCTTTTACAGAATTTATTGGAGAATTTATGTAGACAGAACTCATTGACCACCTCCTCTTGTCTTCTCTGTCTTTCTCTGAAATAAAGGTGGATTTTGTGTTTCAGTCTCGTTGCCTGTTGTTAGTCCTGTTTCCAGATATCTCATTGCACGTACTGCTCTGAAATTCTCTGCTATTTATTTCCTGTGCTGTTGAATGACTTCTGCCTCCTTATGAATTGCCTCAATTATTTGAGACAGCATTTCCTTTAGAGTTTTCAACGTGTATGTGCGCATATGAGCATGAGTGTTTAAGCCATAGTACAAATAACTTGCTTGTTATGGCTGGCCATTCACTGAAGTAGGACTTAGTAGCACCAGTGGAGATCCAGCACAGTTTTGCTATGGCGTTAGATAGCATCCTGTTCTGTTCTTTACTGGATGTCCTTTTGTAGAGTAGTGCTTTTGTTGCTACTTCCAAATGCTATTGATTTTTAATCGCTATCTAAAAATGGTAAGACCAGCACCTCTTTGCTTCTATTCTCGTCCCTTGGCTGTTTATACACTACAAGTCATTGATTTGAAGGGAAGGTGGCTAGCAGCAGCATTTGTTTTTTAGATCAAGAGGAACCTTTCCTTCCTGTTCAGTGACACACAGAGAAAATCTGTGGTCTAAAAAGTAATACAATCATTTATTTGCCACAGTACTCTTGGTGAAAGCTCTGAGTCATTTGAACAGCTTTTGGACCATTTGGACTGTCATAGCCCACACTCCAGATATTTCTTTAGTAATTTCTTTTTAGACTATTCTTGAGGAATAGGGCAAGTGCTGATAATTGAACAGGCATAGTATACTCTTAATGGACAAAAACTATTATGCTCATAATGAACATAATTTTTTTGGTGTTGTTACATAAGGACTTTTTTTTTTCCCCTCTAATAATAAGCACAGCTGTTGATCTCAGATGGGGGTAAAGAAGTGTTAGTGCCTACTGGGAAGAAATCACCAAAGCAAAGTATGAATGAGGGCCACAGCGTGGCTTTCGAACTGAGATCCAAAGCGGAGCAATACAGAAGCACTTAGCAAATAGAGAAAAGTCATTTACAGTATCTGATTGCAATTGTGCTAAGTAGCTATCAAAAAGCTTTTAACAGACAACAGCCTTCAATAGGCTGACGTAAATAAGGAAGAGCTGGAGTTCACATAGCTGGTGCTGCTTTTACAAGAAATATCGTGATGCATATTGCAGTCGAGACTGTTTTCTGCTACTGTATTTAACATGAACCTTTTACCAACTTAAGAGGAAGCCAATATCTGCTCTAGTGCTTCAAGTGCAGTCTATTGCTAGGAATAGGCTTAAGACTTCCTTCATACATCTGTCACATTGGAGCTTTGGGCCCCAGCCATGAAGTGTGATCTGCTTTACATTTTTGGTACTTTAGATGGAGGAGGGAAAGAGGTGACTACTTCATTTACCTGTTTATGTCTTTCTTTTATAGGAAAACCATATCCTTAACATTTTTAAGCATTTGTAAGATCTGAGAGCCCTGTGATATTATTTCTTATAGTGTCTTATATCACTCAAAATAGAGTTGCACATTGAAGATACCAACTAAATACTAAAGAAAAAAAGCAAAATGCCTATTTTGCAGAGTAAGTTAAAAGTAAATGTTATATCTCAGCAAAGATGTATCCCTTGTGTCTTGCATTTCTCATTCTCTCTCTCTCTTTTTTTTTTTTTAACCAGGCACCCACAATCATATTTTCCTTCTTTACTGTTTCCTTTAATGTCTGTCCCCAAAAGACTCGTCTCTTACACCTCAGCATATCCCTTACACCACAACACTGGTTGCTACTGGAAAAGCCAAGGTAATTCAGGAAGAACCGTACCTTTCTGATGCACATGATACTGTGTGCATCAAAAGGGGTTGCATGGGTCTTTGTGCAATTCTGGAGTAGCTGAGACTATTCTAGCCATCTGGACAAAATCTCTAAACAGATGCTTGCTTTCAAACACTCAGATTTCTTTAAAAATTCTTTAAAATGTATCAAGTAGTTAATTCTCAAGCAAATACTTACATGAGAATGAATTATCTCAATTTATTTACACGTAGATTTCTTTTTCATAGCTTTTTTGGCCGTATCATAACTTTATTACTCTCATTTCATAGCAATATGTCAATTGCTTCTGCTGTTTCTATGTAAAATCGTTTGTCTTTCTCTCTCTGTCACAAGAAATTATAGAGCTTTTTGAAATTTCTGTGCCATTTATCCCTTGATAGACTATAATAGTCCTAATCAATACCATGTTGGAGTCCATTCAGCCTACAGCATTGTCATTTTTTTTTTAGCAAATGGGAGTCATTTGCTGTCTTATACAAAAATAAAAATGAAATTTAGATTTTTATTCTTGTAATTATTTTTTCCTTTCTTTGTACAGAAAAGAAAAAGTTATAAAAAGTTTTTTGTTTTTCTTCTAGAAGAAATTAGCAGTGCATTTTCCATAAAAGAGTGGGATGGGAATGGAGACGCTTAGGGACTTCCTTATCCTTCAAAGATTCTGACAGTGAATGTCATCCATAAGGACAGTGCTCATAGGTGGAATTAGCACAACAAAAGGCCTTTTCTGCAGTTTTTGTTTTACAGGCTTGTACATCACTCTGGATTGGCATAAGTTTACCTGGATCTTAGCTTTGATATCAATTAGACACATTATAAGCACGTCAAATGAAAGATGGCACCACATTTCACGTCGTTTTGGCATACTATTCCTATTTCTTGTCTTATTTCATACAAAATGTGTTCACCAAATGAGTTTTTAAAATAAAGACTAGATAGGTCAAAAGAAATAGGAAGGAAGGAAGGAAGTCTAGCTACAGTCCTTATTCAACATATCAACTGCCAAAAAGAGATAGAAGAATGTCGCTAAAACGCCAAAAAATGCTATTCTAGGGTTAGCTGTAGTGTCCTTCCAGCCTTTTTTATCCTTAATTATCCTCTGCAAGTATAACAACCACCAAATATAGCTAAAGCTTGCAGATCAATTTCCTTCATCTCTCTAGCAATGTAGGAATTGTGCACAATTGTGAATTTCAGAAGCCCATCCAGATTTTAACAGCTTGGAAGAGGCAAAAAAGGAACAATAATTCAATCTCTCTTCTGGTGGAGGAAGGGTTATTAAATTTATGAGTAGGTGGCAAGATTAATCAAAGGAAAAGTAAGTTGTTCTTAGAAAATGGTGTTATACTGCGAAACACAGGGTGTTATGGATGATAACATATACATGAGTTAAGGCAACTCTAGAAATCCTTGGAAGAAAATATGACTCAGAGCAAGCTTCAAGATAAGATCTCTGGCTCTCATAGTTCCTGAGTTATTCTGTGGAAATATCATTCTGTGATTCCTCTTTTCCATTATTTTTTCCTTATCAAGTACAGCTGGACATAGCTGGTGACAAGATATAGGACTTTACAGCTCTTGGTCTTACCTAGAACGTGTGACAACAGAACTCTAATGGGGATGAGCAGGGCTTAGGTACTGCACCTCACTACACCCCTATGTTTAGGTACTTACTTCAGACAGAAATGCCACTTTTTTTTTTTTTTTGAAATAAATAGCTTTTTCCCCCCTTTTTGAAAGAAATACTCTTCCTCTCCCCGCTTTTCAGTTTATATACCGCTCTTAAGTATTTTTTAGACTTAAAAGACCTGCCAGGGCGAAGGGATGTAACTTCCATTCAGAATCATAGCACCTTCATCCCGGCCCATTTGGACCTCGTTAATTTTGCAATCGAGCCAAAGCACTACCTACTAGAAGGCAGATTGCACTCTTCTGCTCCAAGCTCTTTGAGAGGCGCTATCATGTCTGTGAATCTTTTCAAGCCTTTTTCTGCTCTTTCACTGAGTTAGGAATTTTTCCACTGTCTGCCCTCTGCTACTGCAGCAGAGAACCTTTATTAAATGTTTCCCAGCTCAGTCAGCCTCCCTATCGGCGTGTACATATGAGATTAACTATGACCCATATTCCCTGGTGATGCAGGAACGTGCAGGGTGTGCAGCGCGTGCAGGGCGTCACTGAAAGGATCCTGGATTCTGCATCCTCACAAAGGCAAGTTATTGCAGTATTAGCTTCCTACCATCAATTAGATTATATACTCTTAGTCATCACCTTGCAGATCAGAATTTCACTGTTTTTCTTTTCATTGTGTTCTAGCTCAGGCAGAGATCTCTATTCCATCGGAAAAAAATAGTTGCTTTTCCCCTTTTTCTTTCTCTGCCTCTTCTAACTCTAGTGTATCATGTAATTTTATTCAAAATAAATATCAACAGAAAATGAAGACTTGTTCTTTTTTTTTTCTTCTTCTTAGTTCTGCAAATAGGTAACATTAATCAGTAAAATACACACCAAAATTGTACCTAAGTGGCAGAATATACATCTGTCAAAGAAGAGTCAGAATATTGTGATCATTTCTTTTTGTGTTTTAATACTGGTGTCAATGCTGCAATCGTTTTCCAAATTTTAACAGTGATGAAGCTTTTACTGTCTTTTCAGATGGGCAATGTTGCTTTTGGTATGAATTGAAACAGATTAAAACAAAAGTATACTAAAGGTTTGCGAAGAGGCATGCATGTTTCTAAAGAGTTCTTAAAAATTCATTTAGCTTTTTTGAGGGACATATGTTTGCCATAAAGGTTATTGCTTCTGAATAAAAGAAGGAAAGGGAGAGAGAATGAAGGAAAGGATAGGGAAAGGTACATATTAAAAGTACTACAGAAAAAATCTGTGAAGTGAGGGTTGTTTTCATAGAAATTTCCATAGAAATGATGTTCTGAGAGAGTTTTCAGGCAGTTTCATCGAGAGAAACACTTTGCAAAATTCCTAAACATTTTTGAACCAGCTATTTCCTGAAAGAAATATTTTAGAGCTTAGCACACATATTCAGGAAAGGCCTTTTATCATTTGCATGTAACTGTTGCATTCTCAGAATGCCTTTCTGCCATACTATTGCTTGTACAATCTACAGAGGAACAGGAAAATAGCATTCAGAGTTAAATTGAAGAAAATTATTTTCCATTAAGTGATAATGTCGAAATGTCAATTTTGAGGACTATAGGAAGACAACTAAAAATGAAAATGAGTGCTTCAGGCCATTACAAAGAGGAGGTGGAGAGTAGATGCTGCTCAACATTTGCTGAACTTCACCTATTTTTAACCTTTCTAGATTTGCAAACATCAGGGATTTTATCAGTCCAAGATTGAGCACCTCTGTCCTTAACTGTCAGAAAGCCTTCTTTTTCCCTTTGTCTTGAGGGAGTAAGGAAGGAGAATAAGAATGGTAGTATGTGATAATAAATGATACTACTGAAACTTCTCAGAGGTTTTAAGTGTTCAAAATAATCCTGCCAGAAGTGGATTAATGTGCAGAGAGGTGGCCAGAGAGTTAAATACATTCTAAAACCTTCCTTGGCCCTCAGCACTGCTTCAAGTGTGTGCATCTCAGCAGGCATGTATAACTAAGACTGTTTATTTCTAGATTGAAGTGATTTATTTGCTGAAAATGTTGCCAAAATTCTAACTTTGGGTGGAAAAAAAAATGTTCTTCATTTGGTGTCTGACTATGTATAGATTTATTTTATTTTTCTTGAAGAGAAAACATGTCAGTTATATTAACAGACTAGCGGCAAAATATTTTGCCCCTACCAAGCCTCACAATAATTTGTTTCACACTATTGTATTTTGTCAATTAAAGCAATCTTTTTAAAATAATCACAAGTAGGGGCTGAAGTTTGCAATTTGCTTTCAGCCTGAGGCAAATCAATTTAAAATTGCAAATGCTAATGGACAGAGATAATTTTATTTTGCTATATATCTCAGTGGTGTGTTGGATAAATAAAAACAATTTAATACTGTGTTAACGTTATATTAAAAATAGAGTAGTACAATGGAAATTCATTGTTGTACTTCAGTTAATGTTGCAGATCTGTGATAATTAGCAATTCTGTACTGTCATTTCAGTTTTTGCCTTTTTTTTTATCCTTGTGTTACTATTGTAACCAAATCTCATGGCACCAGCTTCCTGCTGTAAGCTGCTAAACAGTGACAAAGTTTACTCTCAAAATGTCAAATGCAATGTGATATTACTACAAATGAGAAAAGTGCCCATCAGTTCCTTTTATAAGAACCTTAGGGATTTATCAAGATTTTTCTTGTCTACCATATGCATATGCTTACGAGGAAAAAAAAATTATTGTCTTTGACTGTATACTATGTGATGGTGAATCAAAAAGAACTTCTGAAAGAGTACTTAAAGACCAAATTAGCTTTCTAACATTAATATAATTAAATCCCACTTATTCTTCCCTTTGTCCTGACAGTGCAAGAATGATGAGAAATCACTTGACTTTTCCTTGAACTAATAAACTATAGCTATTCATGTATTACATTTTGTAATGTTCAACTTATTGATGGGTTGACAGGAAATGAACTTAGCAGCAAGATGATAGAATAACTATTGGAGAGACAAACCCGAAGGTCAGACAATAAAGATGATGATTTTGGATTAAGTAGAGATAGCTATGCATGAAGGTCTATACAGTTTATAAATGGTAAAGAGAAGTGGTGTCAAATGGCCCACAGATAGAATACGTTAATGGGTCTTGGGTTAGAGGAAGGGAAAAAAGGAAAAAAAAAAACAGGAACAAAAAAGAGGAGAGTCAAAACTTATCCTTTGAAAGAAGAGATGTAAGTATTTTGTAATAGAGAGATCCAGAAGAGGTAGAAATATTCTATTCATTTTGTAAGTGGGGTAGGTGAGCCAGTTGAGACTGTGCAGAATTCAAGGGAGATGATGATCTTTGGTTGTGGAGAGCAAGTGGAGGATTTTATCCTCAACTAGCAAAACACACTTGTGGTACACAGCACATGGAAATAGTCTGTTAGAAATACACATTGGCATGTCAACAACAGTAAGGGAAAAATAAAATGGAAATTTTTGTAATCTGTTAGTGGATAAAAAAAAGACTGACAGTGGGAATAGCAACAAGAAAAAGAAGCAGAAAGGAAAGAAAATTTATGCTGTATAACAAAAGGGTAGCAAAATGCATGGAAAAAGTTCTTTGCAAAAGCAAAATGTGGAAGGCTGTATGTTAGAAGATAAATGTGTTTGGAAAGAATGGTAGTTATTAGTGATTCATGGCAAACAATCAGTAGCATTCCGATGACAATCAGATAATGGCAGAAACAGAAGATAATCATTAAAAATAAAGCAGGAACTAATTGCTAACACCTAATACTCAGTTCCAAATCAATTAATTACTTAGAAAAAAACAAGCAGTTGACAAGAAATTCCTATTGTTTAATTGTAATAGATAAAAAATAGATGGTAAACCAAAGCAAAGTTTGTATTGCAGCCATTGTACCTTATTCTTTAGGAACCCACAACAGCTTATCTCAAATATCTAAAGGCAAACTAGAGTCTCAAGAGAAGCAAAACATTGATTAAAATAATAACACTTCCGGAGAATAAATCAGCAAAACTTAAACAATATTTTATTTACAATCTTTGCTTATTGTCATTTTCAGAGTCCCAATACCATATTTTAAAAACTACATTATTAAAAAAAAAAGACAAAGGTAACAAACTAGGTTTAAACAATAATTTTGTGCATCTGTTATTGTTTGTTTTTTAACTACCCACCCTAATTCTCTACACATGGCTTCCATGAATGGAAGAAGGATTTTTGGCAAAATTAGAATATGAGCATAGAAGAGTTCTTCCTTCCTGCTTCTAATCTGTAACTGTGTCAGATTCTCTTCAGAAAACACAATAAGTAGCAAAAAAGAAGATACTAAAAGATAATAACAGCAGAATGATTTTGAAATATTAACAAGACAATTCTGGAGAAAACATGTGACAAAGGACTTCTTACTTTATTCTACTAATTTGTTTAAAGGCAGTATCTATGTGCTTTTCAATTACTGGCAGACAAGTAAGCAAAGCATGAGGAAAGGGACATTCTAATGTATTTTTGATTACAGCCAGCAATGTCCAAAGTGTAGACTTTATTAGCAAATGATTAAACAATCTCCCAAAAAAGATTCAAGGTCATTTCAGACCTTTCTAGAATTAGGACAAGAAAAGGGTAGACTTGGAGCACATAAAGTGTATTTAGTTGAGAACTCTGAAGAGTTTTCTGTTTGCAGTCTATAAATAAAACATTTAATAACGAACCTGTAGTCCCTTTTGAAAAAAAGAAGGTATATTCAGTGCAATATACTCTGATGGCTAAATATTCTACTTCCAAAAAGACATTAGGTGTAGGACAGTGGCATCAGATTGACAGGAAAACAAATGAATATTCACAAGTTTGGTGATGGTGTACTTTGTCATTTACACCAAAGGGAGAAAGGGAACACAAGTAACTTCTGTTATAATGACTAGACACATGAAAAGAAGTTCTGAAAGTCAAGGTTTTGTCAAGTTCTTTCAAACTTTTCCAGCACCAAGTATGTCAGTGTTCGGTATACAAACATATTCCCGCTGCTCCTGAGTGCCGGGGTGCCTGGGCTCAGAGCCAGGTTTGCTAATGCAGCTTCATGGCCTTGAGAAGCCTCAGTGAGGACCTGCGCTTCCTTCATTCAAGAGCAGCTGTTAAGCTCAGACTCTTGCCCTTGCTCTTTGCTTGAGTTTATGCTGCTGCTAGGCTGGCATCTTGCTCTGGGCTTCGCTGAGCCAAGCTCGACCCTGACCTGAGGAGTTCTGCATTTCCTGACCTTGGACCTGCCTCATCACTCCTTGCTGGAATCCCTTGTTATCATCGTGGCTTTGATCTATAACAGTTTCTCCCAACACCCCTTCCCAGGAATATGATCTCTATATCCAGTATTGGAGGTGAAGAATGGTTTAGTAGGCAGGGAGGGCTGGGAAAACCTCACCCCCAGAGTTCTACAATTAGCACATAAAGTTGTGGGTCTCAGAACAAGAATTTGTAACCAAACTGTGGTTAGTTCCATATCACTTCAACAACTGAAAATGTAGTGCTTATTTTTAAGAAGGAAATTAAAAAATGACTAGGACAATTATGGCATCATTAGTGTAATCTCTACAGGAAGAAAAAGGAGTGATAGCACATTTTGAAAGAAAGTATAACTGAACTCCTGAAGGTGAGGTGCATATGGAGACAACATAATGGACATTTACCAAGGTGGCATACATCAGATAGATAACCTAGAAAATTACTTTACAACAGCTGATTTTCTAGACTGAGGAAACCAAGAACTAAAGGAAGGATTTAAACCAAAAGGCAATACTATTAAAAAACAATTAGCTAACAGACCATTATTAAATTTGAAATGGCAACTAGATTGTTTCCTAATGTTAAGTTGTCTAATGAGTAAAGTTCAGGAATTGAATTTTTATTTAGGACTTAAATCTTATTCCTTGTTTTCCTTCCCACGATCCTTAAATATGCCTTGCATGGCCATTTCAATTAGCAAGCTGCTTGAGCAGTCAGAATATAAATAGCACATAAAATTTCATAAGATCTTTTATCACTCAGTTAGAATTTCTGTACTTTTTTTTTTTTAAAGAAAAACATAGCATCCCATAGTGTCAGTCAGGGTAATAAGCATTTCCCTAAGTGACAGCTATGCCCTGGGAGGCTCTTGCCTTTCCATCCTCACCCACTCTTCCCAGTCATCTGGCAGAGGCTTCCACGTTCTTGGCTGCTGTGAAGGAGAGAACAATATTTACCTCAAATTGACAACCACTTCTGCTTAAAAGACAAATCGGACAAACCTCCATCTAACTCACTAAGAGGTCAGCTACTATCAGATTCATATTATTTTCCTTTCCTGCGATATCAAACTTGGTGAATAGCTGAGGTAGAAAATCGTTCAAACTTTGAGAGTTTTGAACTTCTCTTTTCCATTGCTTGATGACTTGTTCATCTGCTTGTGCCTGAAAACAGTATATTAAGAGGAGTCTGGCCTTTAAGCATTATTTGAACTAAAAGATTGAGACCAAACACTTTTTTGAATGAGAGTACAATAATTTAGAAACTACACGCAAACCAGTATTTACCAAAAAAGAAGATGGGATGAGATTTTGTTTGGGCCTGTGATTAGAAAATTAGATTTGTATATCAATTCTAGATCACTTTTCTTAAGTAACTCTAAAAAGAGTCCTGGATTAACAAAATCTCAGTTAATAAATATCTGACATGCTAAGCTTTAGTTCTTCTAGATTCAAAATTTGAATCTTCTCTTTTGTCCTTTTTTAATTATAACACAGAGCACAAACATTTTTGACCACCTGAAAG
The DNA here is from genome assembly GCA_032275445.1 of Crypturellus soui. Lineage (NCBI taxonomy): Eukaryota > Metazoa > Chordata > Aves > Tinamiformes > Tinamidae > Crypturellus > Crypturellus soui. The sequence continues at coordinate 5,637,400 of JAUBNY010000002.1, read as the reverse complement.
ATCAATAGTTCAAACTTTTAACAGGTCAAGGTTTATATCCCAGGGTGACATGAAAGTGGTAATTGAACTTCAGAGAGAGTGAGTATGCATAAATAAGATGATAATCTATGAGCAAAGTTGCCTGTGAAATAGCTCTTTTCCTTCTGATTATGGCTTTAAAATCCTGTCAGTCAATTAAGAGTATATAAAGATTAAAATTGCCTACTCTACCTGAATGAAGTAATGGTAAAAAATCTGGGGCAAAAGAACAAGCACTTTCCATCAAGTTAGCAGAATTAAAAGGATATATTTCCTTGTTTATTCTAATTCTCGTTTATTACTTGATGATCAGATCTTTTCAACCTACATATAAGGATATTGTTAAAATGATGATTCCAAATTTTAACTTGTTTTTGTTCTTCTAGTGAAACAGATGTTGTTTTGTTTCTTTTCTCACTTGTTTGACACTCATCTTCACTATCCTTGCTTCTTCAGTTCATGCTTCAGGTATGTAAACTGGCTTACCCACTCTATAATATTTATGAGGAACCTGAGTTTCTCATCAATTTGAAATAGCTTCCATTTGGGCATGCTCATTTTGAAGCAGCTAAAGCATTTAGGAATAGTTACCAGAAATAATGATTCCATTTCCCTGGAACAGTATTTATCTATGCAATGTTTTGATTTATTTTTGATGTCTTTCTGTACTATGATGGTGACATTTTATCATGACATTCTTTTCTTTTGTTTCTATATGAGCAAGGCTATGCCTTCACCCTGTTCTAATACTTGATTGTGTATGTGTTGTATTGCAGGATGCAAAAATACTACGTAAAAGAATGCATGGACTTGAAAAGTTACTAGATAAGACTTACTAAAATATTGTATTACTGCAGCCAATAAAGTGTTATTAGCTTCTTAAATTATGTTTTGATAGTCAATACTTTCTAATGCTGCAGTAATACAGTATTTTAGTATGTCTTATCTAGTAACTTTTTACACTTCAAGGACTTATTTCTGTCAAACAGTTTGTTTTTTCTCTGCTTTGTGTGTTGTTTTTCTTTTATAGTGAATTCTTACAAGATCAAATGGGCTAAAGTTTGTCCCTGGGATTTGATGAATTAGTCACTGAAATCTGTTGCAAAGATGTAGCTGAATTCAGCCATTTACTGCTCAAAATGTCATTTCCTAATGATAGACTTAAAACAGCAATGCTTAGTTTGAATGGCTATAGATTGGTATAGACAGCTAAAATTCAGGATGAAAAGACATATATCAAAAGAACATCTCCAAACCATCTGACAGAACTTTCTCTCTAAAAGTGTGCATTCACTATCTATCTGTAGTGTTTTTCCCTCTGATTATCAAATAATGCTCCGGTCAGCAATTAATGTGATTTAATATCTGACATTGGACTTGTGAGGATGAAGGCAATAAAGCTGCAGCATCCTATTTTCAGGAAAACTTATAAAGTCCCTTCCAGAGAAAATCTGAGGTTAAAAAGACCAAAGGGCCCTGTTAGCATGAGCATCAGGTGGCTGCAAATCAGAGCAGCACGGTGCATTGATTGTGAATTTATCCAGTATAAACCAATTTCACTGGTTGGTAGCTCTTCAGAAAGAGTGGAGTCATGAATAGTATATCATAATGCTCATGGCCTTATCCTTCCCGAGTGTTTTAGTCAGGACCGATTTCTCACTGTCAAAATGATGATGTAACAGAGACAGTCAACAATGATTTTCTAGTTTTGTCATCGCTTGACAAGGTAAGATGTGAATCAAATACATTCTTCAATATATTTAAAAAGAAGAGGTGGCTGTTCATTCTCTAGTTCTCATGAAACACCTCCCTCCTATAATATGTACATGTATTTATGTGAGGGAAATGGAAAAGCAAAGGTGAATACCAAAATCTGGGCTTACCTTCCTTTAGTTTTCAAAAAGTCCAAATTTATGTGTGTCTGAATCATACTTTCATTTCGCTTTATGTAAGTAGGAAGGTGCAACTGATCCAAAATGATTCTCCTTTAAATTTAGACTATCTGAAGTGAACAATTTTTGAATCAGGCCCATTTCTAACCAAAGAATTCAACTGCTGTGGAAATGAAACATCTGCAAGACAGTAGGAGACAGTGGATAAAAAGGATACAGGACTATACAGGCTGTGACAAGAGCCAAACTGAGATAGGAATAGATGAGTATCAATAAATACCCTTCAAAGCACACTGCCCAGGAGAAAAAAAAAAAAAAAGATAATTGTTCTCATTTTCATGAAGGAATAGGAGTAGCCTGAAGCAATGTATGGAGATATATAGCTAAGTAACATATTCTATCATCTATTCTCAAGATTTGAAACTCTGCACGAGCCGATTAATTTCTCTGCAAGACAGTGCATGCCACAAGAATGTAAGAGCAGCTTATAAAGTAAAGAATCTTTTCAGGATGAGGAAAGAAAAAAGAAAAGGGATTTGTTTCTTTGAAACACCTTCCCTTCTTTTTCTATGAGGATCATTTTTATTCAGACCAAGAGAAAAAATAAGCAAAAAAAAAAAGTAAAAAATCTTTTCTATCACAGATCATCTCTTGTACTCACATGTAAGCTTTAAGGAGTTCCATATCTCCCTATTCAAGGATTGCACTGTTTAACTTCTTCAGGTGTCAGGAAAGATGTGCTTTTCTTCCAGTCTTTACAGGCCAGTTCAATCATTGGATGAACTGTTTTCCTGCTTTCCTCTGAGCATTAGAAATCTGGTTATATACTATAAATACATCCTCTCTGGTGCTGAATTCCAGAGTTGGTTGTGCAGTTATCATAATACTTGACCATTTGATCACAAACAGGCCGGACTTCTACAGAATTGTGCTGTTTGAAACCATGGCAAAGATAAGAGCAAGTGTTAGGTGTTGGAAACAGTTTCTAATCATATATGAAAGCAGCATTCTTCCTCATCCTTGATATTGCTAATTGCAATGTTCATTCCCATGAGTAATTTGTGTCTTTAAGAATATCTTAAGTCAAACTAGTACTTATACCAGAAAAAAGGACTAAACTTTATTGCAGCTAAACACTTGCAGCATAAGAGTTTATATTCATTAAAGTAACTCTTTGATCTGTCAAAACACCTTTTTTGCTCATCAAATGAGCATATTTAAAGAATATGGAAGTTCAGTGCTTTACTGTTAACAAATGAAAAACAAAGCTAAGCCTGGAAATTCTCTTAGTTACCAAGACGTTGATTCAGTGTTTGTAACAGTAATTCTGTTAACCTTATATGTTAAGAACAGCAGCATTTATTTTAAGATGTATGAGATAATTACATTCCATTATTTTTTCAAGGAAAAAGTAGATTGAATTAAAACTAGATTGATGGCTTAGAAGCTGAGAATCTATGATAAATGTCTGCACTGTGGGACTGGGATCTTTGCAGAGTTCCCTGGGCTAGAAATGATAAACTGAGAAACTGAGCAGTACTGATGTCTAACTGCAGTGCACTGTCTGAAACAAACAGTTTACAGAACAACTAACAAAGCAGTTAAAATGGTCCTTTTTTAGGCTTTGCTACTGCTAAGGATCCTCAAGCAGAAAACGTGCTTTCTTCAATGGACAGATGAGTTGCATTGTATGTGCTCACTTACTCAGTACATAGCCATGGGTAGTACAAAAAGCTGTTGCTCCTGCTTTCTCTGTTGAGGGCCTTGGAAATCACATCTTTCTTCAATTCTCTGAAAGAATTCTGAAAACAAAACTGCAGCTACCAGTGCCACAAATAGAGTCACAGACAACCGGAGAGAAATCTTTCTTGCTAAGCCAGTGTGGAGTGATTTTCTAGGCTTCATGTAGTATCTCTGTTAGCTCTGGCTCCAGGAACTACTGCGTACCTTAGGGGCATTACCAAAGTTTTCTTTGGTAATTTATAAAGCCTTGAAGCTCTTTTTGCTCAAATTCTCTCTTTTTTTTTCTTTTGCAAAACACCTTTGATAGTCTTTCTTGAATAGCTACAATGTTGTGAGAGACAGATGTCTCAGAGGAGAAAAAAATGAATCTCTACATCCTAAGTTAAATCTACTGAGGTCTAGGAAACCACCTTCTTCTCTCCTTGTCAGAATGATGAAGTTTACTAGACTGTGCTCTAGAAATGAAAAGAATTATTCTCTACAAAACCAGTAACCTAATGTTATATAAAATTGTTTTATATATGCTTTCATATGTTTTGTATAACTCACCAAGTTATATATAATATATATATATAATTATATAATTACTAACATGTAATTTCTGCTTAGTAAACCAATTCACAAAATATGTTCAGTCAAGATATTCTGACTGTCAAATAAAATTTTGCTTTCTTTCAACTGATCTGTCTCTCTGACTACTGCTCTTTTCAGTGAAAGACTGTGAAGTATTCAGAACTATTTTCGTTGGTTGGTTTAGCAAAAGCTCAATATACAGTCATAATGACACGATTGAACAAAGTGTTCTTGCACACAGAAAGTTCATTCTATTGTCTTTTTTTTTTTTAGTTTCAGCTGCTTTATATTATGCTTTTTCTATTTGAAAGGCAACTTAAGGATCAATGATTCAAGCTTAAAAAAATGATCATTATTCTCCATTTTCCCCCTGTCTTTCTGCACCAGTACAGAAACTGTTAGAGCTCTGGTCCAGCCAGATTGAATGGCCCACTCCCGTTGGTTCAGCTGTGCTGGATGGGGTGTAACAACTGAACTTATGTTCCTGTTTTGAACTCCTGCATGCATGTAGAAGACTTGACAATCTTCACAGTCAGGTTAATTAATCTGGTTTTCTAATTCTACTCTGGTAAATAGAAATGTCTAGCACATAAATTCTTTTCCTGTCTGAACTAATATTTCAGTGTGTATCATTTCTCCATACCTTTTAAAGTAGAATAAAAATTAACTTGTTTGAAATGTGTACACACTGACAATTTGACCTTTTCCATAACACTAACTTGACAAATCTTGGTGCATTTCCTCATAAGAACTGCATCATATGGAAAGATCATGGCCTCACTTTCACTACACTGTGATGTGCAGTTCACACCCCGCAGAAATGGAAGTGAGTGGTGATTCAATACACATTTTATAATTCAATACACATTTTTAATCTAAGCCACTTAGGAGTTTTCTTGCCTCTCTCAGGTCTGTGATGTCAGATTTGCCCTTGGATGGCAGGATACACCAGGATAATATGTGTGCTTGAGTGCTACCCCATTCATCCTCCAGAGCTAAGCTTGGAGCTCTTCAAAGCTGTACAAAGCAGCATGACCTTTGCAGAACACAATCACAAGTTAAGTAGATGGAAGAAAGATGTGCTGCATTTTGGAAGAAGTCACCTAATCTATTCTGCTGCACTATAGGAATTGTTCAAATTCACCAAAAAAATCTATGACAGAGTTTTGACAATGAAGACTCATGGGCTCCCACAAATTACCAGCAAATAACAATCTTTTGTTTTTTTCTTCTTTTTAACCTTCTGCTGGTTGAGGAATTATTGAATAATTTTTCTTGTTGATCAGCCTCGATGACATTCTTCAAAGAATAAAGTGACTACAGTAGTTAGTAATGCTCCTCAATACCCTCCTAGAATGTACTGAGATACAGTAAAGGCAAAGTAGGAGAATATTGTTTATTTAGAAAAGGTAAAACTTTCTTTAAATTCTGCATAACGATTCATAGCATGACTTCAAATCCCTGTGATTCTGTTTTCAGCTGGAATGCACATATTTAAAATATATCAATATACACCAGGAAATGCTATTTACAAATAGGCAGGTTAATCTGAACAAGTACTATAGCTCTGCTGGCAGGCTGGCAAGACACAGTAAAACTAGCAAAGATGATTGGGAACTGATGAAACAGCAAACAGGGTTAGAAGCGGAAACTGTATCCTTGGAAAAGACTAAATTATAGTTGGTTGTGCTTTTCCTTAAGAAAATCTGCTCAGTTCAATTTTCTTTGACTTTGACTGATATTTCTAAATGGAAATCTGTCCTGGTACATCTAAATACAAGCAACCTGTAAGAGTTCTTCAAGGCAGGGAAAACTGGGGAATGTAAAATTCTAGCATGGGCATGTGTAGACATTTCTTTTCCACACAAATGCAATGTGGACTGCATGGAAACTGAATTAGCAGTAAATTGCATGGACAGTTTTGTGTTTTATGGTTTTGAACCTTACTGACCAGCTTGAAATGCATTCAATTTTCTCTGTAAGTTTTCATGTTTTTCAGGCAATTCAATTCCTGGTATGAGCAGCACCTTTATATGTGTATTTGAATTAATTTTAGGACTCACAAGCAGATTTCCTCCAATATTTTCAGAAATAAACCTGAGATTCTAGGAATGCCTTAGAGCCCATTTTTCTTGTAAATATGAATCTCTTGAATGAAATGATAGCTTGATATTCCTTCATTCAGTACAGGATTATGTTTATGTTTCCTCCATTTGTCATTTTTAAGATTTATAATAATATAAGCAGTACCAAAACAACTTAATGGGGCAATTGTCAGACACTAAGGTCCTAGACTCTTAAGACAATGGTTGCTTTAGAAGAGATAGAAATTCATGATTCTTTGAGAAAATGTTTACAAAAATAGAAAAGACTTCAGATGACTGAATGAATTTATTTTACCTAGTACATTCTGCTAGAAACAATTGCAGATGGCTATTATAGACTGAGCAGTACAAAAGACAGCGCATTGTAAAAGTATTACACCTATTCCCGCCGTTTGCCAGGCCTTGAAATACCTATTGATATGGCTGGTTGCTGGTGCATCAAATGTAGTCTAATGCAAGTTAAAATGAGCAGTCTTTGCTTTGCTGTTCCTTTCTTTTTGGCACAAGACAATAAGTAATGTACAGGCACAGTGAGAGCTGAGAAGCAATAAACAGCTGGAGTAAGGCAATCAGCAAGTCTGGCAACGGATGTAAAAGTGTCTTTATAAATCACCTCCACCATCCTGGCTGAACTATGCAAAATTCCATAGCCATTCTAGTTATGTTGTTTTATCTAGCTTGAAATATTCCCTATTACTGTTTCCTAACAAAGCCACTTCTCTGCCCATGCCTTTCAGAAATATTTTTTTTCTAAAACTTTGATTGGGTTAACGTGGTAGAAAATAACAGCTACATGAAAATACATGGGACAAATTACTATTATACAACTAGAGGAGTCTGTGAGGTGACCTGCTACTGAAAAAAAAAAAGTTTCATTTTGCTGATTTTAACATTTGAAGATAACTGTTCAAAGATTAAGTGTGTGTATTTTCTCTCCAGCAATTCAAACTAGGACTTAGATTTTAATACACCTTCCTATTTTCCTGATTCATCAGACTTTTTCTGGTCTTAAACTGTGACTTTCTCTCTTTATTTGTAGGATGATGAGTTATTCTTTTTTTAACTAACCCTTGGAATGGATTTATTTCTTGCAGTAGATTTTGATGAGGATATTAAGTTGCTGAATTGTCATAGTAACAGGAAGTATGCAGTAGCTCACAGAGTAGTGAGACAGGTTTGTGTTATGCTATCAGTATGTACAAATCTATTAGATTTTAAACCTTTCCAGTTCCTTTCACAGAATGATACTGTGTGGTGGTTTATGTTACATGGCAGATTTATGCTGTGTAGGTCATAACAGATAATAAATTTCAGAGGAACAAGTCTTTTATTTTTACAGGGGGAGAACAATATACAACTAGCTGCAGCAGCTCTTTCTCTGTCTAATGTTGTATTTAAGTGTGCAGTTTTATGTAGTGGAGGCATTACCTTTCATGATATCTGCTTGGAGATAGAATCATCAAAGAAGTCATCCACTTCCTTCAATGAATATTCCCAGAAACTCATTCTTCTACCGGCACTGGTTTTCTAAGTTTCTTCCTGTCCACTAAATAAAATCCATCAAACATCTTCTTATCTTTTTCTGGATTTGGAAATAAAATCCACTTTCAAAAACTGTTCAAGACCCTTCATGCTTGTGAAAGTAAAGGCTGGTAAATTCTACCGTGCTGCAGCTGACTTTGATAAACTGAATGTGACACACCTGCTAATCCAAGCCAGAGCCTGTACGCAAGCAAGCTCTGTAAATCACAATGCTTCATTGTCATGCATGCTCATCGAGTGTTTGCGGAAAATCTTATATGCATGTGAAATGTAGGAAGAATTCACATTCTGAACACGGGAATCAAGTATTGGTGGATGAAATGCCTCCACGTATGTTTTATGTATTTATTTATTTATTTATTTATTTATTACAGTTTAAGGTTTGGGGCAAATTCTGAAGACTGGCGTTTAAAGGGAGAAAGCTTTATTCGAATTAAGCTTAGCCAAAATGAACTTGAAATACCAAATTCTTCAGGTGGTCCCAGCAACTGTGCTGTGACACTTCGCAAACACAGGAAACAACCCTTGCATTGATTTGCAAACATTAATACAGGCAAAATGGTTAGTGACTTAGCCATTCCTTAGAAAAAGACAGTTACAACTCAGCTGAAAATTGGGAAAATCATATTTGCTATTTGGGCAAGCTAGAAACAAATTAATTGAAAGGTAAACTAGAGCCACAGGCATTTTATACAGAAGGTGCGGGTGAGGAGATCCTCTGAGCCTCCTCCTGGGCTGAGTAGAGGAGAAGGACCAGTCTCCTGGTCAGCCGGCAGTGCTCTTCCTAATGCACCCTGGGAAGTCACTGGCCTTCTTGGCCACAAGGGCACCTTGCTGGCTCACAGTCAACTTATGGTCCTTGAGGACTCACAGGTGTTTCTCCGCAAGGGGTCCTGCTGAGGGGGTCCTTCCTCCTAGGGGCAGGACTCTGCACTTCCCCTTACTGAACTCCATGAAGAAGCTCCCTGGCCACCCCTGCAGCATGTCCCTATTGCCCAGGTGTGCACTGGCCGGCACCCTCCGTGACGCAAGGGGCCAGGGTGCAGTGCATCACTGGTGGGACAGGCGGTGACCCCAGTGCACTGGTGCTGGGCACGGCAGGAGGTGGCTGCAGAGAGCAGTGCCCTGGGTGCGAGCCAGGGCTGCCCTCGACCGCGGGGCTCTGCCTCCGAGGCCTGGGGTTTCCACAGCTCCTGTAAGGACCTCCAGGTAGGAGTGCCTAAGGGCCTGGAGGGCTCCTGCTTGCCTTGAGACACGTCCTCCAGCTCCTTCCTTCTCCTTTGCCCTTGTTTATCGGAGGGCAGGTGCGGAGCTGGGAGGTGGCTGTGCAGGACGGTGCCTCGCTGCCCACAAGGTGCTCGGGGGGTAGCGGCTGGAGGAAGGAACGCCAGGGCCGCCGTGCTGCGGGCGCTGTGCAGTCCGGGTTTCCCTGCCACTTGCGGTCCCTGTCAGCGCTCCCGGTGCCCATGTCCACTGACGCCAGCGGTAGTGGTGACCCCTCCATGAGGTGAGGGGCAGGGGTACGGCATGTCACACCATCAGTGGACAGTTGTGACTTTCTCTTCTAGAGGAGCAAGAGCATTTGTCCTCCCCTAAGCAGCAGCCAGGTTCCAGCCTTCATTTGCTGCGGTTCTGCCTTCCTGTTCCATATGGACCAGATCCTGTCTGTATCTCCACCACTGCAGCGCTTTAAAACTCTTAATGTAGTAGGGTTGCTGAGATTCTCTTATTTCTCACTCATCTTTTTGGTGGAGCCTGCTTGCTTCCTCCCATCCTTTATCTGGAAACTCAGCTTGTCAAGGAGAGCACACCTTGTGCAGGCAAGCTGACTGTCACCCCCGGCCTCAGAGAGAGGCCCCAGGTGCTCTCTGCAACCTGACACCGCAGAGCTTCATCCGCTGTCTGCCTCTGTTTAAGCATGAAAAACCTTAGTAGCTTACTATGGAATTTAAAAAGAAATATATGCAAGGTCCATTGTCATAAGTATTAACTGTTTTTTCTTCATGCCAAAGAATTTTACATCAGATGGAAAAGGTTTACAACAGAAAAAAAGGCATTTCTACTAACAGCAAAGAAAAACACACTGAGATGATTATCCTTATAGTCTTGGATATCTCAGATAATTTTCTATTGCCATGGTAATAACTTGTGTGTAGAGATGAGGAAAAAGTAGAAA
>JAUBNY010000002.1:5582807-5607592 GCA_032275445.1 Crypturellus soui | reverse complement strand
TGCCTGGAGACAACGACCAGTATGAGCCGTTCTATCACTTTTCCAGGTACGGAGGTGAGGCTGACCGACCTGTAGTTGCCTGGGTCCTCCTTCAATGGAGATGGTAAATATCATTTCTATTCTGAAATATGATGAAGATGCCCCCTTTTATTTACTTGTCTTTGTATTGGAAATGTGGTGGTAGCCCTAGGGAGAACTAATCACGGAGTCTACCACATTCAATAAAAAGACAGTGCGTGACTCACTGAACTTATAGGATAATCAGTGAAACTCTCTTCCTTACCAACATATGCTAAAGAGTAGCTATGTCAGAGAGACATATGTTAATATATCAAGTCAAAAAAGGGAAAATCTTTCATTTCTTGTATTTATTTGAATAACTAAAGTAATACAATTTTAGTGATCTATCAAGTAGCAGCTGACAAGGACTTTGAAGCAAATCAAGTCTTTTGGGTCACCAGGGAAAAGCAGTTATACTCTGTTCTCTGTAGTGTGAATGAAATTGTGGCAGGAATTATTTACAACTTCAGTGCTCTGTATCTTGTCTTATTTTGCAAAACCAGCATTTTATGCATGCATCCTTATAACTCACTTGATGTGGTATTTGTCTCCCATTCTTAATACACTCTTTCCTTCCTAATCTAATCTGTTAAAACTGCAGCCAATTCCCAAATTCATGCCTACAAAAGCTCTTCACTTATCTGTGCATGTATAAAACCTCAGCTAACTATACAAATGTTACAATCAGATATGCATGGCTGTAAATACCTAGGCAGCTTTTTAAACATTAATTTTATTTATGGTATTACTGCAGAAGCTCTTGTGCATCAGAGCTGAAAGTTGTTGGTAATTGTATAACTCACTAGCCAGAAAACATGTTTTACTAAGTCAAAACTGTGTTCAGAAATGGTTCAGCATATGATATTTTATTTCATTGGAACTATTTTACCTAAGAAACAATGAAAGTCTATGACTCTGCAGGGTGGACAGATTCCAAGTTATAACCTCTTGGGCAGTAGCAAATGAATCAACTTTTGAAAGCTGATTTTTGCAAAGATTTTTGCATGTACTCAGTGAAAAAAAGGAGCCAATTTAACTGAATAAATTATTTGTGCATAGTCAGTCTTAAGTGGCCCTACTAAAATCTTATTGTTTCTTACTTCACAAATTTTAAAATTGGTAGGTTGACAAAATGATCTTTCTGTTCCCATTATACTTGCATTAATCTTCTCTTAAAATCAGCAACTGCATCCAGCCAAACGGTTTACTGTTGTATGCAAATAGAGACCTTATATTTTGCCATCAAGAATTACCCTTAAAAACTCCATGTCTAGAAACTTTATGAAGTGTAGCTTTACTGAAATTGAACTATAATGTTTATGTATACCTTTATTATTTATTATGAAAATGGACTACCATTTTATTAACTGATGATTTTGATTTTTTTTTCCAAATATAACAGGACCACAAATCTATGTAGGAACATTTTGCATTTGATATTTTGTGTATAGCAACATGTGCAAAATATGTGATCTATAAAGTCTCTTTACTGCAAATATAACTGTTAATTATCAAGCGCCCAACTTACTTCTAATTAATGGTACTCAGATCCCAGAAATTTGGCAGGTTTTGAAGCATGTAAAGAGAAGTATTTCTGTGAGAAATGGTCACCCTTTCAGTTCTAGAAACAAGAAAACTAGAAATATACAGTTTGAAATATACATTCAAGAGAATGAAAGCACAGAAAATTGCAAGATTTTTTTTTTAAAAAGATAAAAGTATAGAAAAGTTTTTTCTACTACTGAGAATTAATGAATTTCTTCAGATGACAGCTAAGGAGGATAACAGCCAAGTCACAGAATCATTCAAGTTGGAAGGGACCTCAGGAGCTTTCTAACTCTTCCTAAAGCCGATGCCCAAACCTGGCCAGCACTGAATTTATATTGTTTTGCTCAGGACTTTGACCAGAGGGGTCTTGAAAACCTCCAAGGATGGAGAGTTTACAGTGGGTCACTTCTTCCAACACTTGACTGCTCTCAGATTTTTTTTTCTGTTATCTATCTGGGATCTTCTCTGTTTCAGTTTATGACCATTATCTCTCATTCTACTGCTGATGGTAAGATCCATCAGTCACTGATGGATGGACCACTTTTGGGTATATGAGGGCTAATCATGGTCTATCAATCAGACTTATCATGGGCTATCAGAAGGGGTTCGTGGGATTATGTAAAATCTACCTTTTAAAGTCACTGGGATCCTCAGTCTCCTGAACTTTCAAGGATAATAAAGAACACCTTTGCAATGAGAACAGGTGCTTCTTTTAGCATCTTTGGATCCATCAGGTCTCATGGGCTTGTATGAAGCAAGACTTCTCAAGAGATCTCTGGTCCTCCATTTCTGTTAGTTCTTCTCTTCCTTTGGTCTTTGAGATTGAAAACCACCTACATGATGGAAAGGAAGGCAAAGAATGCATTGGGAACCTCACCTTTAGCTTCCCCAAACAATCCACCTCATTCAGCAGTGGGCCCGTATTTTTTTCATCTATTCTCTTACTTTTAAAGTAGTTTTTTTTGTAGATCTTGAAATCCCTTGACAGTTTCATATGTAGCTATAATGGGCTTTCTTAGCACCATCTCTTCAAACTTGCTTCCACCTCTTTTAAATGTTCTTTCTGCATTGGAGTTCAGTCATGAGTTCTGCATTTGGTTAACTGGATCGTGAATTTTTTTTCTGAGTATAGGGATGCCAGTCTTGACTTGGAAGAAGTTGTCTTCAAAGATCTACTAGCTCTCCTGATTTCCTTTGCTTCTTTCCTGAGTTCTTCAGAGCTACTTCCCATTGGATCTCCACTACAAATTCCCTGAATAAGCTAAGGTCTGCCATTCTGACATCCACGGTCTTTATCCTGCTAATCTGCTTCTCAGTCCCCTCAAGATTTTGAATTCCACAGGACATGCAGTAAATATCGGTCTTACAAAGAAATTAAATTTATGTTTTACTCATCTGCTTTTATGGATATTGAATGTAGCTTGAACACACATACATATTATAAGAGAAATTCCCACCTTACTGGATGTCCCCATAAATACTTAAAAGCCACAGTCAGGAAAACATGCTTGTTCAGATTTACTTTCCTGTATAGGGATGTTCTCCACATAGTCACTGAATTCGAGAAGCATTGCGATGAACATTTACCTTTGCAATGATGTACTTGTTCTTTTGCTAAGAATATTTTATGTTATCAGTTCAGAACTTGCACGTGTATTTTTCAGATCAAAGAGAAGCAGAGCACAAGAAGTGCAAGTGAAAGAAATGTTAAAGTACACGGGGGCAACATTTGGATTAAGTTCGTAAATTAATTCATAAATTTCGTAAAACTGTATGGCCAATTATTTGGCTGAATTATTTGAAGTGTAATTATTCACTTCAAAAATGTAAAGGCAATCTTATCATCAGACAATATGGAAAACCTGTTAAAAATGAACATTTAAATGCTTTTATATACAGACAGAGCACTTTCAGCTTAAAAGTGAACTGTATTACTAGTTTGGTGTCCTAAAAAATACTAAAAAAATTATTGAATTGCCCTGGCTCATGCATTAGTTTTGTGCTCCATGCCACACATTGATCTAAATCTAACATATTTGGTAAAACTAAATATTCATAAAAATATACCTCTTTTTTTTTTCCCTGAGTCATTTATAAATTAAGTGATGGAATATTAAAAATGTACTTGAAAATTTTGTTATCTGTTAAGTATAGTATATTATTGTTCCATTTTGTCCTGGTTAATTTGGAATCATTTCACTTTGCATAACCAACTCAACTTCAAATCTTTCTTTCAGGCAAAAGGTGAAAATTTAAAGAAAGAAATAAAAAAGATTAAACCTAGTGGGGAAAAAGGAACTATTTTTCTCAGTAGATTTCCTTTTTTTTGAGTTTCTAGAATCTACAGATCTCCATGGGCTGATGAAGGAATTTAATTTATGAGATAAATGAAAGATCAGAATTTCACAGATTCTAGTTGGAAGAAAGTTCTACTCTCAAACATAAAATATATATAAATGTCAAGGAAGACTGGCCTTTTCCTACTTTTAAAACATTGAGCTGACTCACATCATCACATAGAAATATTAGTTGAAAAAGTCAAGAATGTAAAATATGGGCACACATGCACAAAAAGAAACACATTAACAGTACACAAGGAATTTCAATGCTGCATTAAATCTCAGATAAAAATCCTTATCTGAAGAGTAGACTCTAATCTCAGAGCATTTTTTTATGAGAGCATAGCATTTTCTATGTATCTCTAACAAAGAAGATTTTTTTTTCACACATTTGTAAAAAGAGAAGTTAAAATCATTTTCTGTCAGCTATGCCAAGGTTCACGGCAGAGCAACTTGTCCAAACACCTTTAATAACTCTTTTAATAAATGCCAGCAGGATGGATGTAAAAAGAACTCGTGGGATGATTATGTTGTTAATATTTTTATCTCATGTCATTTTTGTATGGAAATAAAGATATTTTAAACAAATTTATTTAAACCTATTTAAGAATCCCCTTAGAAATCCATCAATCAGCAGGGAATAATTCTGGATGGATTAAGTATTATTGGTTCTCCCTCTTTAGCATTTAGCAAGCTTGCAATTTTACATACCATCAAAATGGTAATTTCATAAAGCTGGGAGTTTCCTCCTATCTTTCCTCCATTTCACTTCAATGGGCTATAACAATGATTCATAAACCAAGATTTGCAAATGCACCTGTTTGGATATAAAAGCGGCAAAATAGGAAACTGTCACATACAGAAACATTTTTAATTAGGAAGCTAAGAACTTTGAATTATGATCTTGATGAATTGTTGCACATACTATGCATCATGTGAATATTATTTACTAAAGCATATTGAATCAACCTCAGAGGCATTTGCATTTAAATTCAGCTTAATGTTTGAAATTTACTACAGGGATGAGCAAAAGATGTCTAAAATAAGAAGTGACCTAAACAAGAAAAAAACCTTAAATTCTTTTTATTTTTTTTGTTTTGTTTTTAAAAAAGGTTTATTTAGCCTTTTCTTATATTCTTTGTTGTTCCATCGCATTTGTCCTAATCTT
Organism: Crypturellus soui; assembly: GCA_032275445.1. Classification (NCBI taxonomy): domain Eukaryota; kingdom Metazoa; phylum Chordata; class Aves; order Tinamiformes; family Tinamidae; genus Crypturellus; species Crypturellus soui. Next base: position 5,602,477 of record JAUBNY010000002.1, on the reverse strand, counting down.
TAAAGCACTAGAAATGGATGACATGCCTAGAATGAAAAATGCAAGAGAATCTCAGATGGTGCATATGACTTTGTCTTACCAAAATCAAAGGGAATTACAATTATTTAGCACAGTTGTAAACCAGGCCTTTTGTTTTTACAATGGAGCCTAAAAAAGAAGCATCCTAAATAATTGCCCACTACAAAATCAAATGCCTATATTTACCTATTATCTTTTTTTTACCTTGCATATTGCATTACCCTAATGCAATCTTAGGGAAAAAAAAAGAAAAGAGAGAGAAAAAAATAGAAAAAAATAAGATGAGCGTCAGTTTGTTGACCCAAACTGCACATGCAAAATGTCATCTCCATTTTCAACTGAAAGAAAACTGAATTCTTCACTCAAAAAATGATTATAACTGGCACAGATTTCCCATTTCTAGGTGGTATCTGTGGTTTTAGATATTAAATCCACAGGCCGTACAAAGGTTTCTTTTTTCTAAATATCAAACTCTCTACTGGTGATGCATGGAACGTACCTATCAATGAGATATTAAGCCCATCTGTCAGCAGCCTTGCAGTAATCAAACAAGCTTCATCACTTCCATTCAGCTACTTGGCTTAGCCAAAGGCCAAACAGAACTTAGCTGGATATTCATATCTCAAAGGAACTGTGGGTCATTACACATGTCTCTGCAGCTAATGATTCATGTAAGAAAATGCTGGCATTTGCACTGGCAGCAATAACACTGGTTCAAGTACTTGCCTTGCATTCATAATATTCGTAAAAGCCTTAATATTTTAAATATAAATACATAAAATTTATAATATAGTCTGAATACTTATAATATAAAAGATAGATCTAAGGAAGGGAAAAAATTCTCTGAGACTCTCTGGGCTATTGTAGTTCTTTGTTTCTGCAGGCAAATATGTTTTACCACTGAAGTATTGTTACTCTAATGCTGTTCTACAGATACAGAATCCTTACATTGTTAGCATGCTTTTTTGACTGATATGCTAATATAAATATTATTTTCTGTGTGCTAAAAGCACTGCGAAGGAGAAGGTGTAGTAGATGTATAATCGCATATTCTTAAAATGAATGCTTTTTCATGAAATAAACTGAAGAGGAATGCAGAAGTGAAATGCAAACAACTGCACAATTTTAATTTTCATTTCAGTAATAAAAGTTTATTCGTTCTTTTCTTGTATTTCACTCTTCCTGCAGTTCAGAACTGAAAGGGCTGTGCTTTGTTCGCTATCGTAGTCTTTTCTACATAATAATTAATCAGACCAGTAACTAAAGCACCACTAGGTCAAAGTATTTGAAGATAATCACAATCATCTTGTTCCTGTGGTTGCTCATGTTTGACCACACTAATTATGCCTTGCTTCTTTACAGATTTATACAGTAGTTGTCAGAGTGTTTTTAAAAGGACGGCTGCCATAGGAACGTTTGGCCTAGAAAATGCTAATGGCACCTGTAAGCAATAGATTTTAAGGGCCTTTGGTGTAGAATAGGTCACTTCTGCATCTTAAAGTGTGTGAGGGGAGGGAAAACTAGTTCAGCTTTGTGACTTGAATTAAAGAGAATTCTTTGGTACACAGGAGACAAATTTTATACAGCAGAGCTCACATTATCCACAGCAAGCAAGGGTGCTACACTAAAGCTCATTCTTTACATACTTTAATAGGAATTAATATTTTTTACACCTGAATTGATGTGATAAAAAGATGGACCCATTTTCATTTTAACATGTTTTTTTATAGCCAGTGAGCCCTTCCTTTTAAAAAAGAACCAGCTGATCCAGCTTTGTGAATACAAATGCTCATGTTTGAAGCTTGCACAACTGAATCATGCAGAAAGTGACACAGAGTTGAAATTACTAAATTAAATTAATAAATTATTTTCTCCCAGTTGTGGAATAAATTTAATTCCAAAATTGCTATTAGATCAGGAAGGGCAGATTCCAAACTCTTGAATTTTTAATAACAGGTTATCCAAGCTCGTGCAGCAAAGTGTTTGCAGTCAAACCTTAATCTAGAAACACTTTTGAAAAGATAAAAGAATGGTAATTTAAGTACCTACTAAACCCAAAGATATTACCTTTTGCCTAGATATCCTAGGGAAAAAAATGAGAGGTCCATTATTTATAGTATATTGGTTTTGTGCCCTTTAAGCACTCAGAGGTCCAGCTGAACAGTTCAACAATATAACAATAACTTAGATTTTCTGTTTTTCTGCAATGCTGACTAAATGACTGATGTGGCATGGTAAAAAAAGCCATTTTTAGAATTGAGTGCTTTAATATTCTCATCAGTACAAGCCTCAGAGTGATTAAGCAGCTACTATTTCCTAAACAAAGCAGACTCTCAGAACGAGATTCAAAATGTATTCTGATGTCTATCAGGGTAATAAAAGAGAATTTAGCTTTCTAATTCTCAAGTTACATTCCTGAAAACCTTAGTTTAGTCCTTGTATGAATTTTGGAGATACCCAAATGTCCTTTGCAAACTTAAAGATTTTTCATGCATTTTCTCAGAAGACGACAGTGTTTTGCACAGAACAGAGCTTAGTACCTATATTTACATCAGACCAGTGGAATGCTTGGAACTAAGGTCCCTTCACTTCCCTTTGGAGAAGTGAATATGATAGACACATGCTGAAAATGTAACACAGAACAATATGTGGCTCTAAACATGACTGAGTTTTAAAATTGTGAACTTGGTCTGTTTTAATGCAGCAATTTGTACCAGGAAAATCCTCCCCACTCCAGAATTATGGTAAACCTCAGTCCAGATCCCCTTGCAAAGTGACACAGTTTAAATTTGCTCTTCGAATGTTCTGTGAGAGTGCTCAGCTGTTGGCTGTTCTGGGTGAAAGCACTGAAATTGATAGTCTTGTTAAAAATATTCAAAATGCAGCAGAGCGGAGAGAGGAATTGAGATCAGCAGTGAACATAACTTTGAAGATATGATTAGGCAAGCAGGAGCAAAAGAATCATGAGTGCCAAGCCCTGCTCAAAGAATTGCTGATGTGCTTTACCCATTGACCTCATCTGAGTCCTGTGCTCAGATTTCCCACCCAGGACATTACCTTTGTCATGCTTGGATCCCCTGTAGCATTTCCGATAGCACCAAGGTGGAAACAAAGTGAAACGGAGGACATACTTTGAGGAGCTATCCCAGTAGAAGGTTAGCCAAGGTTCAACAGAAGTACATCTCTTGTGTACACTCTACAGGGATGTTCTTGTGATGAGCTGGTAGAGTAATAAAAACACCATTCACTATCTGTTTTTACTATCAGAATTGTAGCATTATCTCTATCATCAAATTACATAAGATCTTTTGCTTTACGTATATCTTTATGTAATAATTTTGGCAATATTTTGTATTCTGCAGGTTACACGAGTTACACATGAACCTCTAGTTTGTATGGACTTCATACTGTAGAAAGTATATGGAATTTTATGGTACCGAAACTGATGCTAGGCATCAACACTCAGAGTCCTTGGTCTCTCTTACAAGTTTTGCTTTTGAGAATTGCTTTCTTTGGACACATCACTGCTTTTATTCCATTTCCTTACATATCAGTTGCATGTTTAAGTGTTGAAATAATAATGAAATCCTCAGATTGTGAATTGGACTAAGGCAGTGAAAGTACTGACCAACCAAAAGCTAGGTAGAGATGAAGTGAATTTGTTTTTGATTTCACTGAAAATGATCTGCCTATACAGGGTGTTTGAGCTATAGTTTAACAGTTTAAATAGTTTCCCTATTAAATTACTATTTTTGACCTGTTTTGTACAGGAAATGCATTGTAATGAGTGTAAGAAACAGTTTGTGGTTTACTGTGATATTTTTAAAATCTTCAGGGTGATCATTTATCACAAATCCCAATTCTGATCTCATTAATTAGGGGAAAATAATAAACAAAGGGATAATTTTCCATTCTCAGTATACTGAGAGTCCAGTGAAACGGCTATAATAAGAGTAATGGGGTAAGACTACTCTATTTTTCAGAGAATTCTTTTCAGAGGATTCAGAGGCTATTTGCAAAGGATTCTTTCAAAATGGATCCTTTTAGCCAGACCTTGCAAGCCTTGATGACAGTATTACATTAACATGAATTTATTTGTTGTAGAATCAAGCATGAACAAATGCATAGATTCCTAAAAAAAATCTTTCTTACCAAGAAAAACTACCTGGTATTAATGAGCACAAGCTTGAGACTACTTATCCAACAGCTACAGAATATGGACTCTGTGGTTCATTCCAGAAGGGGCTAATCCCGCTCTGAGATCAGTGTTGTTACTAGTTACAAAACCCTTCAGGATTCTGGCAGAAAAAGCAGTCTGAATTTTAATACAGCCAAATACAAAGTAATACCTGTTTAAACGAAGTTATGCAGAGTTGATAGAAAACAATAGCTCTTAGCAAGCTTTGTTGGTCATGGTAAACAATCATGAACTTCGTTGTGATCTAGACAGTATGAAAGTATTATATAAAACTGCTCACAAAGATCAGAAAAAAAAGATAAGGCAGCTGAACTAGATTGAACAAAATGACCTACAGACGACATTCATAAATGATGCCAAGAAAACCAATTGGTCAATTAGTAATGAACTAAAAGTAATCAAGTGAGAGAAAAAAAATAGTGACAATATTTCTCATATCACACTTTTGGGACTGCTAAAAAGGGAGATTTCACAGCCTGATAAAAGCATGGTTTGACATGAGAGGTAGCCAATGATGGGAAAGTTGGCAGAAGCAAAATTCATTTCACAGCTGCCAAGCCAGCTACTTGAACTGCAGACTGCCCCAACTCAGCTAAGGAGAAAGACAAGGACCCGGAAAAGTTAGTTGTCTTTGCCTATCTCCCCAATGCAAGAGGCGAGACCCTTCCTTGCAGGTCCTTCTTCTTCCCTCCTTACACTGTCTCTTTTCTTTCATGGCTCACAGGTTTTGCCCTTCATTATGAAAAACCCTTACCACAGTCATTTGTCCAGACGTGCAGATAGAGAGAAGTTTAAGAACAACAACATTTATACAAATGCATCAAGTCTCAGAGGGCTTTCCTTGCAGAAGAAAAGTTGTAGATGAAGGTTGTCACTGGAAACAACTATTGCATATTTGATTTATGATTCATTGTTTTTTCCTTGTGTGTACATATTTATTTTGTTGTAAAGAAACAGGATGAGAGTTCAACAATCATCATAAGAATTACAAGCAGCTTATTTTTAAGTGGCTTTCTCATTCGGAAAGACTAGTTATAGTCTTTATTTTTTTTTACCATTTAAAGGCTGCCAAATCTTTAGTTTTCTATAAAAAGAAAGGAATAGTCTTAAAAGGAAATCCTGACCGAAAAAGGTAAATCTTAATTGCTGTCATTGGACTAAGCAAATTGAGACCTCTGCATTTGCAAGGCCAAACCTTATTTAACTGTTTAATGCTGTACACGAGTAAATTAAATAAATACCTTTGTCATTCTAGACCAGCCTATTTCACTGGAAGTACTACTATAGTTCCAAGTGCAATGGGTTGATCAAAGGAATAGTGTAATCCTCACATCTGTAAAGAGGGGAATCTCCAATGAGAGCAGCTTGATTCCATCACCCCTGAGCTTGGCAGAACTGCAAATGCTGAGCACAGTGCTGGTGTCACAGCTCCAGAGGAGTGTTCGTGAGGAAAGAAGCATGAGAATGATTAAAGGTCTGGGAAATATTTATATAAATATTTCTTCAAATTCTATTTAATGAAAAAAATCAATAGTTGTCTTTAATATAACCTTTACATACATACAAGAAGAAATTCTTCTAATTAGTAAAGGAATTATATGAGTCAGTGGCTGAAAACTCATACAGAAAAGGCACAGATCAGAAAGAAGTTGCTCTGCTGTAGCAGTAATGGCATTCATCACTAGAACACTTTTTTTTTCCCCAGAATATGGTTAGATTCTTTATCCCTAGCAATGTTTAAATCAGGAGAGAAATACCAGCATAAACAGAGCTCATCAGGGAAGATTCAATGCCTGCCTCAGTCACAAAATCAGGCTACATTATCACAGCAGTTTGCACCAGTTTGCCAAGCTGTGAGCTGAGCAATTCCCATTGCAATACACAGATAGGATGAGATTCAGAATTCAATACTTCCATTACAAAATATGAAGGCAGGGATGGGTTTTTTTTTGCTCAATTTCCTCACTCAGGCTCTGTTGGAAAAAAAAAAAAAAAAAAAGCAACAGTCAAGGTTGCTGGATGCAATGGAGGGTTTAGGGAAGGTTATTTGCTGCACAGAGGATTTTGTAATATTCTCAGAAAATTTGACAGAGATAAAAGATTCACCAAAAGATTCACCTTAGTTCCTTATGTTCCTAGTTTGAGTCATCTTTTCCTTTTTTTTTTCTTTCTTCCACTGCCTGCCTGTGCTTTGGGATTACAGATCCTAAACTTCTGTGAAGATCTGATGAAGATCAGTGCTTTTAATTAAATACATTAACTGATCTTTTATACATTACTTCAAGCCATTTCCTTTGGTATGGAAGAGAGATAATTCACTGAAACCTAATGGATGATATATTGAAAAGATTCATTATAAATAGTTTTCAGAACTTTATTTAACAACATAAACATATCCATATTATATTCACTGCGACAATTTATTTGATGCTATTCATATAGCATATTGCAATTTTTCATAGTTTAAACTGCAGATAATTTATAGCAGACAGGGCATGTTTCCATGTAGGAGGTAGTAGTCTCATTTACATAATTTGAACATACAGAGACACCTCTGGCCAAGATTAATAGCATATTTCTGGTGTGTCTACATTTCTATACAGAAAGATGCATTTTCCAAACCTGCAGGCAGACAAACATCTATTTCAGCTCAGGGAAACAGACAACACTTCATGCATGAGCTGAAGAATAAGACAACAACAGCTAAGTGGAACCAGAGGAGCCTAGCTCAAATAACTAATCAGAAAGTATTTTTCTCTTCCCTGTTATTGCTATATAATCCTTGCTTTAGCATCTAGACCTTTGATCCCATGGCCCATAGTTAGGACCTGCTGGCTCAGCAGCTGCCAGCCTACTCTTGCCAGATGATTATTCTCTAGACAAAACTTCATTGTCGTTTCTGAAAAGGTCCCTCTGCATCCTCTGTAGGACTACAAAGAGCATTGATCTTCACATATATCTCTCCATCATAATGTCTTCCTGAGCAAAATGTCTCACCACATGCATCAGCAGTTTTCGACTCGCATTTGTGAGCTGAATGTGTAATGGGCGCTCATAAACCCTGCACTGCAAGTGGAGCTTGTAGGCAATCGGAATCTGCTTCCCAGCACCCATGTATTAAAAGTAATTGTATTTTCTCCTACAAACAGCTATTAAAAATGTGTAATTAAGGCACCTTTAGGGCATAGCCCTACTCTGGGACACTCAATCATCCTGTTTGCCAGGGTATATAGTGTTTGGAGAGCATTTGAGTGACTGGGTACAGATAGCTGGTGTAATAGAAAACAAATCCAGAGAAATGTTTTCTCTCAAAACCATGCAGTTCCTGGCTCTGACACAACAAGGGTCCAGGAACTTACAGCTAGCTGAGGCAGAGAGGGAGAATAGTCCAGGACTACCCTCTTTCAGAACAGTTTTCTGTTTTATTGCCTTAGCATTAAAATCAAGCTGCATCTGGAGCTATGATATTGCCCAAGGCTAAGATATATTAAATGATATTCCCAAGTGGGAATAGCACAACAAGCTAACTAAATTCACATAGGAGGCTTAGGCTGCTGTTCATTATCACATTACCTGAGTTCTTACTGTCATATTCCTGTTTTCCTAATTTAGGTTTGGAGAGGTGCTAAAACAGACACAAGATGAGATTTCTGTTTTTGTTAGATTTTATTACATTCACTTTGCACAACTGGTTTGTGCAACTGAAGGAGGCTTAAATAACAGGTTCTTACTTTGCAGAAAATATGTAAACATTTAAACATGAGTTTTATCAATGACATGGATTGAGACTGTTTGACAATGCAGTGGCTTTTAGCACTTCATGAACAACAGCAAATTTGCTTATAGATATAATTTTGTATCATTATTAGTATAGCTTACTGCTTGTGGAGTGTTAACGCATTCCATGCACGCAACCACAGGCTATTTTAAACTTATTTACTAAGGCTCCTGTCATTCAAAGCATAGATAATATTGCTTTGATCTTTCATTTTAGAACAACATTTTAGTTTTTATTAGGAGATGACCTTTCCCCCACCATGCTCTGCATAGATAAATCCCTCTTTTTGGCCCTCTCGAAGAACAGTGCACAGAGTATGTGTATTCAGCTGGTTAGGCACAGTAAGGGTAGCCCTATCATTAATATCTAAAGGGAAATCAACAAATATCCCCTGAGTTCTTAACCTGACAATCAAATCCAAAAGAAATAAAATTGTGGGAAATACTCTGGCCAGGCTGAACAGGAAAAAGGATCAAATAAAGGGGAGAAGAATAGTTCAGCTCTTGATAGAAGGTAGTACAGCTCAATAATATCCTACCCAGGCCACCTTGCTGATTTCTCTACAGAAAATTCAGATTAAAACCATGACATTTCAATACAAAACTTTTCAGCACATGGTTGACAACAATTTCATTCACGGCTGCTGCTTCTCCTGGCTTTTATTCCAGGAACGTGTAGTCTCCACTGATTCTTGCCCATAGTGAGTGTCAAAGGAAAGGAGCAGTGCTCCCTGAGGCTAGGGTTTCAGAAGACACAAATTTTCCACACTGTCATGCTTGGGATGCCATCGCAGGTTCTATAAACATGGTGACAAATCCTTCTTTTGCATCTGAAGGCATCTTAGTTCATTCCTGCCTTTAGCAATAAAAATGAAAAACAGGTATGTCTCTAAATAGGTAGCTAACACAACTACCTACCTTTTTTCAGATGGGTTAAAGCATTTTTGTTAGCAGAGCATTCTCCCTCTAGACACAAATAGACATCTAGGACACAAATAGAGTCCTGCAACTAGAATTTGTCTCTTTTATTAAAATACTGGAAGTTCCTCGATCTCCTTCCTATCTTAGTGAGTGAAAAAAAAGAGATATTCCTCTTCTGTGTTCAATATGTTTTCTTTGACAATTTATACTACTTCGTGTCCATTAGTGGTATCAGGTATAGGATCTTAAACTTACAGTAGGAAAGCCATTCAATTTAGAAGTTCCACAGCGATAATCAGACAATCAGTAGAAGCAAAGCTTTCAACATAATCTGGTGCTGGGCTGCATCACCAAGCTACTGCCCAGTAAATCTACGTGATGTGATCACCAAGGAAAGAAAGACAAGACTGCAAATTATGATGCGTTGGACAGTAAATAGTTTCTCAATCACATAAAAAAAAATAGGCACTATAATTTTTTCTCTATATCTGAGGTATTATGCACAAATTCTACTTTTTTTCAAGATAGTTCTCTTAACTGTTGCTCTTTTCACTGTCTTCTAACATACTTCAGAAAATCTTGGAAATATATTTAAAAAAGAAGAAAGTTAATTAAGAATTCCACTGCTGACATTTCCAGAGCTTTCATTTAATAACAGTGGAAAGCCTGAACAGCATGGCTTTCAAATAACATTCATTCTGTTTAATATTAGTAGCATCCTGAGTGAGAGACAGTACATTAGTGCCCTGACTTAAAAAAAGGAACTGGCCATATGCTACAACTAAGAGGCTTTTTTTTTTGTAAAAAGTCAACAACAATTTTATCATTAACCTTACTGGGAGCAGGACTATGCCTAAATTTACAGTTTTATACTGTTGAGACCTCATTGACTTAATTTCTGTTTGTTTGCACTGCTTTTTACAGTTGTTTTAACATTCTTCCAGAAACATATTCAAAACTTCAGCACTGCAGGGAACATTTCACAGAGTATTTATTGATTGCTGGACTATAATACCATGATTATAAAACTGTTTTCATACAATTTCATGTCCCTTGGAAAGATTAATGTGAGTGCATAGTATGTCTCTGCTGCCTACAGCTGTGTAGATCTGCAAATTCTCCTTCACTTGTGCCCTCTTTCTTCAAGTACATCAATTTCCTTGACTTAATACTAAAAGTCTACTCATAAAGTCCTCAGAAAGAATTTTCCTCTGGAGCTATTCTCTGATTTTTCCAATTAAGTTTAAAAAATGACTGATGCTATAAAGGTCACATATTGTATCTCCTCTTCTGTAGCACACAATGTCAGAGAAGCGCTCATAGTCTCATACCATGGCATCTTTTTTCTCTTTTTTCCTTAAGTTTTTTAAAAATTGTTTTTATTATGATAATACAAAATTCCAGGACATAAAAGAAGTAATAACAAAACAAAAAAAAAAGGAGAGATAAGTAGAGAGCCTTTATCACAACAAAGACTATTTTATCCCAATGAGACCTCAACAAATCTATTCATCCAAGACTTGTATAGTGATCAATGTTTCATTACCGCAGTTATTTACAGAACTACTTTTTTATTTATATGTTTTATCTTTCTTAAAAAAATTGACAAAACAGACAAAATTCAGCATGCATACCAGTGTAGTCTTTCTAGATCTATATTGAACTATTCCAATAAATTTTAAAGACTCACATTTCATCATTTTGGGTTCATTCTGGAAAAAGGTGGAAAAAAATGTTATTCCAAGTCAGATTTTCTCTGTGTGATGCTATTGAAGAGAATTCATAACTTGAATAACCTGCTTTATTTTTGCACAGGGCTCTTCAGAAAACAGATAGTGATTCCTGCCAGAAAAAGCAGGGACTGAGAGGTATATGTTTTTAATTGAATTCTGCCTTTGATATCAAACCATAATGATATTTGTAAGTTTCAATATGGCTTGTTTTTCAGATTTACAGCTAATTTGTGTGGAGACTGTCACATAAATTAAGCTTCGCAAAAGGGTCACAGCATTTAGTAACAAAGAAAGCACTTGTGTTTAAGCTTGAAAAAGTTTCTTAAACTTTAAGACTTCTTAACTTCTTAAACCTAAAACATTAAAACATTAAAAACATTCTTAAGCAATGAACTATTTCTGATGTGGTTGCTTAAACTTTGTTTCAGGGTAAGTTTTACTTTGCTTTTTCTGACTGTAAGATTTTATCTGCATACCAGTCATTCCCACCCAACCAGTCTGTACTGCTTTCACAGGAGACAGCGCAGACCATCATATAATTAATCTTTGCTGCTAGTGAGTTCCATAGCTTTCAGCTCAAGGATGAAGGAAAAATCCTGTTTGGTGCCCAGTGGCACATTTTCTAGTATTACTTTTTGTACAGACTTTTAGATTTGTTTCAGAGCAGTTACGAATGGAAATCGTGGTGGAAGTAGTTTGGAAAGTAGCCTGCCATATTCAATCAGGATACATGCCGAAGGCGCAGTACCAGATCGTGCTTATGGAGACTAGGAGATACTTTGTCTAAGAGTGGTATATACCATCCATGTGATCCTATTGAATAACTGGACACGGTTGATGTTTTAGTCGGTATGACTAACCAATAAAACCCTGCAATGGAAGAAGGCTCAGAAAAGATGGGTGAAGTGCCCATGAAGCTCAGGCATGAAGGCAAGGTGTTGCACAGAAACATGTATTTATCTCAAACGCAAGGGGACTGGAGGCTAGCCTACGTTTTATCTATGTCAGTTGGTGGATCAAATGTTGGTGTAGATGTTTCTCCCCAAGTTCATCAAAAGAGCATGAATGGTCAGCCAGACCAGCATGGAGAAGTTCATACAGGGTTCACCCCACACCAAATATAAAAACTAAACAAATAAAAAAAAAAATTTGAAGACAGCAATGGGCTCGAGCTGGCTAAAACCCACACATTCTTTCATGGTATTTGGGGACATCAAGCATCATGACAGTGGCATATCACGGAGACCAGTAACAGGAATCACATTTATGATATTAAACACTATGTCCTCTATACGTGTGAAATATCAGAGAATATTGGACTCTAACAGAGAGACTTATAGAAAATATATTTGATGGTTTGACTCAACACTCACTAGTATAATAAAGCAGGTAGCAACAGCATTCTTTCAGTGATTTTCTAATAACGATACTTTCAATGACATGCTAAGCATTTATTGAAAAGCGTTCTGTCAAAAAAGGCAAGAGAAAGAATTCTGTCATCCACTTGAGAGGATGATGTTGCTCTAGTACTCCCATATCATTGAATGCAAGGTGACATAGATTGCATAATGTGTGAAATGGAGAAGGCCTCTGTTGAAAGAAGGACCAAAATATGGTAAATTCTCAGAGAATCATTAAGGCTTATTGCAATGCAATAGCTCAAATTCATCTGAGGATGAACTACAAGGTTAAAAAGAAACTCTCCAACCTTCAGATAAAACTAAAGGTTAGTGCAAGGCCATGAAATAATGCAGCAGAAGGTCTGGAAAGGAAAAGGAGGAGTTGGTAAAGGGTCTCTAGGTCTCTAAAGAGGAGGAAACAGAGACTGAAGGATTTTGTGTAGGATAGTTGCAAAAAGAAAGGTGTCCATGTGCCTCTTTGTTGATGATGGAAGAATTAAAATTGAAATGGAATATCTTTTTATAGTGGAAAAATACTACTTTGAAGAAACATGTTGACTGTTAGTCACTGATCATGTACCTGCAATCACAAGCATATCACAAAACCTCAAATGCTACTGCATTGATCACTATCAAGTTCCTATTGCTTGTGGAGAAGTAAAGACCAATCAATCCAATTTTGCCTATATATTGCCAGGGGTCCACAAAAAGTTTCAGGTAGTTTTAGCTTGGAAAAAAAATGACTACCTGTTTTCAGATTTGTCTATTAAAATTCTCTAATTGCTACATTATATGTCCAGCAAAACATCTGTCATGATATTAAGGATTACCCAGGGCAATTATGTTATTTTGAAAAGCAAGAGCATATTTTGCAGATGGTAAGTGGAAGACTGAGATTGAGAATTACATTTTATTACTTCTTCCTGAGAAATTGCACCATGAATGAAATGGATTTTTTTCCTCCGGCTCTTAAAATGACATTAATGAGAAACTTACTGATATCTTCACATACTCCTTTGCAGCTTTGCAGGTAGCTATTTCTCTAAACTGTCACAGTAATTTCACTTTTAATCACTGTAGACCATTCAATCTCATGTGAAATTATTTTGATGCTTTTTCTCCAACATGTATTGACAGAAGGAGTTATCCATTAGCCCATCAGTGAACACGAGAGAGCAATTTCTGAAACTGAACACATCATGAGATGCTGGAAGCAGTTCTTCAACTTACACTCCTTGATTGAATTTAAAACTAATAAAATTATCACTATGACTATGCAAGCGAATATAATGATATGGGTCATTAAACTTCATGCTGGAAGGAGGAAGTTAATTGTCTGTAGAGGTCAGGAAGGAAATTCCTTTTACTACAGTCTATCATATCACAATGGGTTGTATTATCCAAGAGTTCACTTTCATCTAACATCAGCTTCAGCCTAACTCTCAAGGGAGAATACTAGCTAAGATGAGCCTATGCTCTGCTCATTTATAGATAATCTCATAGTCCTGATATGACAATTTATTTCTTATCAGGTACTCAGTTCTTATCTGACAACCTCATGATAATTTCTCTACATTATGACCTTTTGCCTCACTCAATTGGACTGGAAACATCAATGTCTCTATGAACTGCCTGCATAGATTGAGAATGATGTTTAATTTAATGTTCTGCATATTCCAAAATCATGTACTGGGGCACTATAATCCTCTTAAAAGCTGAGTATTCAATATTACAGAAAGTATTTTTTCAGATGATTTTTTTTTTTGTATTATGTCACTTACAGTGATTTTTTTCTGATAGCAAACAACTTTGCTGTGCCATACCAACTTGGATCGCTTGCATACCAACCCTGTAGGCAAACATTCAAAGCAGTTCATTCAATATTCCAGAATAATACATTAAATAAAACAAACCATTTACTTCCTTGCTATATGTACCAACTATTGCTAACAACATTCTAAATTCTGACAGAAAGGCGAGCTAATTTAAAAACGTATGTTTATAAAGAAACATGTAGGAACCACAATATGCAGAATTCCACTGAGCTCATGAAAGGACTTGAAATACAGATAGTCTGTAAGACAGCTAGTATTTCTTCGTGAAATAATTTCTGCTTGATTTGATGTAATATCAATACTCCTCACTGTTATCTGCAATCTGTTTTACTTGCATAATGCTTGCAGGTGCCTGCTGTGCCAGCCGGCCTTAAGACCTCATTGTCTTTCTCAGTGGTGGTCAGATATGAGGGAACTGCTCTGCTTTTGATTAGCTGACCGAAAGAGAAGTCTGAATATCCTGCAAAGCAGGAAAAGAAAAAGTGCGAAAGTGCAGCTCTGATGCTCTGGATGCAATGGGAAGAAACAAACAAACAAACAAACAAACAGACAAAAACTCCCCAAATCCAGTTTCTTTTCCCCTATATGAGGACCTTCAAATAGGTCCTCATAATGACCCATATCATTGCAACAATTTGTTTGAAGCCTTCAGAAATAGGGAAGAATGTTACTCAATTGAGAAAGTATATCTCAGCTGAAAATTACCTTTGACTTCACTTGCCAGGTTTTGTCATCACCTATCATAAGCAGAACTAACTGCAAAACTAGGTGAGGTTTCTCAGCACTTTTTCTAGTGGAGTTTGAATATCTCCAAGGGTGGTGATTCCCAGTGCTGAAGCAATGGTGGCAAAGCTTTTTTCATTTTCTCTATCTAAACATATGACCAGCTTACCAGTTATTTATTTGTATTGCAGAGCCAGATCCAAAAGCTAACTGGCACCAAGCTCATGTCTAGAAAAGCCACATCTACCCACCCATTGAGCTACGAAAGAGGAGGACAAAACAAAAGAAAGACATCTGCTAAAGACTTAACTTCTGGATAAAAGTTGGGAACAGTTTGTTGTTCTTTTGATGGCATTTCACCTTTTGACATGGCTAGCTAATTCTTGGCTCTAACAGTGTTCACAGCCAAAACATAACTGAATCAGATCACAGGTTAAGATTGTCAGGCAGCTGGTATGAAATTGTGTCAACAGGCTGTGACATCCAGCTCCCAGTTCTATTGTATGTGCAATTTTTTCTTATAGTTGTACATGGTGTTGATTTCCAGCATAAGTCACCTTCTGCATCAGTCTCTCTCTTTTTCTCTTCCAGTGGAACACGTGGTTTTGCAGTTAGTGCTGAAAACATCATAAATTTGTCTTACTTCACTGCCCCATTCTGCCATTCTGCCAGCACATAGCAAATTAATCAGTATTTTCAATTACCTGTGATCAGCCTGTTTCCCACTCTAGCACACTTCCTAGTACTGTGTGAAACCACTCAAATGCTGAAGAGATGTTGAACAACCAGTGATGAGACTTTATTTATGAAATATCTTCCCAGGAGCCTGAATGCAACAACAATCAAAACACTGGTTTGTTGTTGTATATTTTAAGCATGTGCCGAAGCCACAATATTTATTGCTAAGTCATTTCTCTCAGAACCTAAATGTGGGCCTATACTGACCATTTATGATGCATCCCAAGGGTATAAATGCTGGCAGAACATTCTAATTTTATCTAAAATAAAATCAGGGCTTTCTTAAGTAGTACACACAGAAACAGTTCATATCTGCTTAATTAGCAATTGCCTGGAGCCATCTTTCACAGAATCACAGAATGGCTGAGGTTGGAAGTGACCTCCAGAGACCATCTAGTCCAACTGCCCTGCTCCTAGACACCTAGAACCTCTGGAGCTTGTCCAGAAGGGTGCTGTGAGGGATTGTGTCAAAAGCCTTGCTGAAATCCAGATATATGACCTTCACCGCTCTCCCCTCACCTATCCCACCAGTCATTCCATCAACTTTTATATTGTTGTTTCTTCAAAACAATTGTTTCTTCAAAACAATTCCATCCAACTTTTATATTTTCTTTTCTTCAAGAACGGTTATCAAAGTTAAATTCCAAGTAGTGACAACTCCTATTGCTCCCATTATAAGGAATGTGAAAACACCTCTTGCAAATACTCTAGCTTGTCTTCTCAGGAGGGACTCTTCACTCCTGAAAAGTGATGAGAGGAAGGTCCTGTCCCTCTCAGTCCCCTGTACTGGAATTTGTGCTTCTTTCATATTCTCTCCAACAACTTCTTTAGTGCTCCATACATTCTTCCCCTCTACTTCTGACTTAGTAGGGATCTCAAAGACACCACTCTGCACTCCAAGAGGGACTTCAGTTTCAAAAAGACAAAGAAACAGGGCTGCTTCTTCTCACACTGTTAAATGCTGATGGAAGGCCCATTGCTCAAAGCAGGCTGACCTACTTTGTTTTTCCATAGCCATTACCATCAGATGCAAGTTCTTTTCCTTATTCAGCTCTCCAAATTTCACCCTTTTGTAACAGCTATGTCCTGTCTGAATTCCCTCAACCAGTGCAGTTTCTTGTAAGAATGATAGATTTCCACAACAATTTGACCATTTCTCAGTAACATTGACATCATCAAATGACTTTCTTACTAACATAGCTATGGAAATATGGAAAACAGCCATCTACTTTACTCCAGGATGATACATTACCTGGCAGCTCACAGAAAGGGAAAATATTGTGTCTATCATCCACTCCTCTTTGCTGACTGGAATAATGTTCCAAGGTTCTTCCAAGCCCCTGCTGGCATCCTGATTTGACTACAGGATTAATTTCAGGCTGTTTGTGCTGAAAAACTTTTGCTGACAGCAAGCTAGTTTCTGTATCTCTGAAGATATAACATTGGGCTCTACCCACACCTGATGAAAATCACCACCTGCATGCAAAAGTGGATGCTCAAAAATCACTTTTTGTTTGTATCCATGAGGCAAGAAATGGATAGTCGTGATCCCAAACCTCTGCCCAGACCTTTTTTCTGCTTTTAGTTAGGGTCACACTTCAAAGAGCTTTTCAGATGTCTATCTTATGTATCTCAGTTTTTCAGTGTTACTGCTGCTCTACCTGTAACACCAAGCAATGCCTTAACTCTGTTATCAGGCACTGCCCTTGTAGATATGTGGCTCCCAGGTAATGCCTTCCTACTAGCTTGCCTGGCAATAAATACAAGGACAATGAACTGTTTCCTCAATCTGCCTGACAATTCAATAATAAGAAAATGAATAACTCTGTTTCATGATATATACCATAATATTTAACTTTTATTTTAATAGCCAGTGCTGAAGGCATACGTCCATGGACACTGCTGGACATTAGTTTAACAGAACAGGACCCCTTAAACCTAGTCTATCATACCCTTTACGTCTACTGTATTATCTTTTCAGGGAAGCTGGCATGATTGCTTCCTACCAAATCATCCCTCTGTTCTGAAATACTCTGGGAACTCGGGAAAGAAATCATAAAAAATAAACTTGAATTCGGAAAATTGCTGCTACATTTTCCTGCTCTTCACCTGAAATAGCATTAAACTTGGATGTTTTCCCAGATGTTTACTGAAGAGACACAGAAAATGTAACTTTCTAATTTGCTTTCCAATTTGCTTACACAATATTTGAAGAGACCGAGCTTCCCACGGCTCACTTAGAGTAAATATTCACAGAAAATAATTATCCACACGTTTGAGATCCTCCTTAAAGAAAAATCTACCCAATTTGGAGTATCTTTTTTTTTTGTTTTTAATATAGACTTGCTTTTATTTGTTTGTGAATGTCACATGATTGACATTCACACAATACCTTCCCACACACAGAGTTTTTCCTAGACAAGGTGGAGACTTTGCTTATATGAACAAGTTTATTTTGGAGAGTCTCCTGCTTAACGCCATTGGCTGTAAACATGCAGAAGCACAGGTCAAAGGATATACGACCTAATTTATGCAAAAACAAGATTCTGCTGTTATTGCTCATAGAAGGGTTCTGAATGACTCCCTGCTATTTAAGTTTCCTAAGACCTCTGGGCAGTCAGAAGACTCTCTATTGAACATTACGTTAACATTGTGATATGATCTCTAATTACATAATTACATACATTTTTTGGGGAGGGACATGACCCTGTCTCCCCCTGTCTCCCTCAATACACAACGTATGGGTAGTCTGTTGAATGTTTCCTAATAACGTCTTGGTGAATAGGAGCTTTGCCTCTCTTTTTTTAAGGAAGTTAAATATTTGTCTTCAGAACAGGGTTGACTATTGTAAGCATTTCTGCATAATGTATGGGCTTTCAGCTCACCCATACCCAACTCCATCTCTGTCTTTCCCAGGCACATTCATTGTCTCCTTTTTTCCTTCAGATCAGCATTTTTGGATGCCGGGCAAGGTACAGCAATATAAAATTTATGTGAAAATTATTAAAAATGCCACCATTATTCAGTAAGCATTATCTGGATTTTGAACCTTATAATATCAACAATTGCGTAGTTATTTGAAATTGAATACCTTTGGATAAAAAGAAGGTATACTCAGCATTCTTAATGTCACACTAATACACAATGCTTACAAAAACAGTGGCATTTAATTAACAATTCTGTCAGGTTGACAAAGAAACACAATACACACACATTTATGAGCAGAAAAAAAATATATATCTTATAAGCTGCAGAGAAAAACATCCAGCAATTTTAAGACCTAATAAATTTGAATAGACTAGTAAAAATAAATGAAAGATACTATTCACGTAAAATGGATAGCAGCAAATTTTTGACTTCTCTGCCTGTATTTTAATTTTGGCTACTCTCTGCAACTTAGATCAGTACTGCAAAAGTCTGCTGGAAGACAAGGACTCAGTTAAAAAAGAAACTGAAAAATGGGATCCAAACTTTTGAATTGAATGAACCTACATATCAGCCCCTCAGTACCCTGTACTGGGGAATCCTTTGTGTCTATAACCCACCTTTTTTTTTTCTCCTACCAGTAGTCACAGTATGGGGTTGGCCTTTCTGACTGTATTATTTTTGGAGGAGAGGGACTCTTGCCTTCACCATCCATTGATTGCTCTTCATCCTCCATGGCCTTGTACCTGTTGGATAGGGGTACCTGGCAGGTTGAAATGGGAGAAAAGGATTTCTCCTGCCACCTCGAGCCTGGACATTCTTTTCCATTAATTCTCATCCTGGTTTCTTCTCCCTTGTGTTGGGGGATGGAATCTGTATTTTTTGTTGTTGTTGCTGGGGACTTCCCAGTACCTGCTCATGTGTTTTGGAGGCCAGAGCCTGGCATCACCAGTCTATCTCCCTCTCCGACTTCCAGATACCCCTCGGCTTTTCAAACTCTTCTTGTAGCTCTGCTGCCACGCTGAGCAGATCTTCCACCAGCTCACACCTCACGCGGTTGATACTGCTCCGACGCGTAACTGCCGCAGCGGGTACTCCCGCTGCCTGAGCCCGCAGTCGGCACGCCCTGCCGCGCGAACCAGCGGCCGCGCCAACCAACGGCTGCGCCAACCAACGGTTGTGCCACACACCAACGGCCGCGCCACATGCCAACGGTCGCACCAACCAACGGTTGTACCACACACCAACGGCCACGCCACACACCAACGGCTGCGCCAACCAACGGTTGTGCCACACACCAACGGCCGCGCCACACACCAACAGTCGCGCCAACCAACGGTTGTGCCACACACCAACGGCCGCGCCACATGCCAACGGTCGCACCAACCAACGGTTGTGTCCA
>JAUBNY010000002.1:5569103-5582707 GCA_032275445.1 Crypturellus soui | reverse complement strand
GCGCCAACCAACGGTTGTGCCACACACCAACGGCCGCGCCACATGCCAACGGTCGCACCAACCAACGGTTGTGTCCACACACCAAGGGCCGCGCCACGCTCCTGGTCCCTGGTGCTCCGCGGGGCTGCTCTTGTAGGCGCAGGGCTTGGGCTGCTTCCCCTGCTGGTACCGCTCCCGCTGCCCCAGCGCTGCCTGGGGCTGGGGCTGCCTCGCTCCCCCTGCCCTAGTGCCCGCGTTTCTCTGCGCGGCTTTCGGCTGCCGAGTCAGCTCCTCTCAGAAAGGCCCCCCGGTGTGAGCCTCCGCTCCGGAGCCATTCCCTGCGAGGACAGGACCTCCTTCTACTCTACACTCCCCACTGTCCTTTTTCTGCTCTTTTCAAAGCCCCCCTTGTGCTGGAACACTTCCTATTGCTTATTGACAGCTATTTTGTCTATGAAGAATGCGATCACTTCCAAAACTCTCTGCACGGCCAGATTTTGTCATGCAGGATTTCAGTCAACACAATTAAGCATAAAAATTGATCCAGGAACAGCAGGAGCTATCTGGGGGAATTAAGTGTCCAGAATTCTCCTCAAGAATTCTCCTGTAATAACCAGTCAAATACCTAATTGTGAAGGTGGCTGGGAGTTCAACCACTCAGTTGCCAGTCACGTAGAGACAACTTGCAGTGATGTTCCTCTCAACATGATAAACTGAATGAGGCCATTCTAGCAAACCATATTTTTAATTGTGAAGCACCATGATGCTTTAGTGGTTTGCTGCCAGACTGGGAGATGGGGTAGGTCCCTCAGGATCTGTTGCAAGCCTGGTTCCACTTAGTGGATTTTCCTCTTTGAAAATTCCTGAGAGATCATACTCCTAAATGTGTGGATGCATCATCTGTCACTTGATGGGAAAGCAGCAAAATAATTATCTTAATACACTTGCAATAACTGAGACATTGAACTTGCATATGTGAGATTGCTCTTACACAACTGTTTTCAAAATGTGAAACTCCACTTCCAAAATTTGCCATCCAATTTTGTCATCTTCTGGTCTGAAATATACAGATTTTCCATGTTGTTTCCCTTTCTTCTCCCTATTACCATTACCTGGGCCAAACCTTTTACTCAGTTCACCATATTTTAGTCAGAATCATCATGCCAATCATCATGGACCCTGGAGCTCACTGATATGTTGCCTTGCCTTTAGCTCTTTATGTAACCTCTTATTATCTCTACCAGTGATGTGGTCGCCTTCCAGCCCACCTTCCCCCTTTGGAATAGCCCTGCAAAAGCAGGGTATGGCACCTACTAGTGTCATAGGCTAGGATACAAGTAGGAACTGTGCAATAACTATTACATCAGTTACCTTTCATCATCTGCTTGTTACACTTCCTTTTAGAAACACTGTTTTCACTAGACTATTCAATGTTCTTTACAACATTAACTAACAGCATGGAACGGACTTTATTATTAAATTTTGTCCAAGTTAATTCTTGTGTTAGGTATTCCTATTTAAATGACTAGACATTATACAAACTCATTTTAAATTTGCATTCGATGGCCTTATTTTCTTTTGAAGATAAAAAGTGTTCTTTTCTTTTTTCTTTTTTTTTTAATCACTGTGCTTAATTGTCCCAAGAAGCCTGCCACTAGATGCTACTACCTTCCGCTTCAGGAGCATATCGGCCTCGTAGTTGCTTCCAGTAATTTTTTCATAGAGCTACCAGTGAGTTTTCTCTGTCAGATCTCATCCAGACTTAGGAGTCCTATGCCCTCTGTGTTTTGAGAAATTAAATTTGACTTGGCTATTTAGTTATTCAATGCAGAAAGCCTGACAAGACATTAGGCTTTATGTCATGACCTCAGATTCATTGTGGTGAGTCAAAGTAGACAAAGGCCTCATCACATGTTTCAGGTCACTATTCTCACACTGTCATGACTACCATTACAGTAAGATTCTCAGGAACCAAGAGCTTTCTGAAATAATTTAAATCAACTTAATTGGTTATTCTTTTAATGTGTTGCAAGAGATCTAATCAAAATATATCAAGCTATTAATTATCAGCTTTATTACTATTCATTAATATGTAATTATTCTCATTCAGTGATCTTCTTGATCCAGCCCTGATAAATCAAGATAATTACAATCCTCTTTGAACAATATGACATCAGCTCTCCATATGCATATGATTTCCCTTTTTTCTGCTTCTTATGTGTAAGACACAAAGACATACAAAAAAAACCTCTTTCTAGAAATAGTCACTGTATGCATTTGTAAATCTGTAGAACCTGTGGAGAAATATTGCATTATTCTCTTAGTAAGATCAAACATTTGCCCCTACCTTTTTTTTTTTTTTTTCTCCTGTAACTGTATATTATTGGTCATCTTGCCTTTGTTGCAAAATTTTGATTTGTGGCACAGCAGAATAGAACTGACTATGTGGCTCTGTATTACTTGAAAAAGAGTTGTCAGAAGAACTACTTTTATCACTCCTTTTACCAATAGCCAATAGCTCATGAGTGTTCTCAGAAGATCAAAAATATATGCAATATAGAGTTATAGTAAATATAGACATTTCTTTCCTACATGGAAAATTTTTAAAACCTAAAAATGATGGTCTTTTGTAGAGTACATTTAGAAACTTATTGATGAAAAGTGTTGTATACAAACTCTACTGTTATTCACTGACTACACCTATCAATGCGTGAGAGCAAGAAGAGCAATGAAAAAAGCGAAGCACATCTGTGGACATTTTCCTCTCTGTGGACACTTTCCTCTCTCATGATATGGATATTGCTGAAGTACAAAAATGGAGACAAGACACTCAGGATTCTTTTCTCTGAATTTTAAAAGGATACAGGAGACTTCCACCATAAAGTTTTTGATTTAAGGGATTCTCATAGTTGTTTTTTTCCTAAAATCTAATACAGAATGTCTCCATAATTTAGGAAAGTATTTTGTTCATCTATTATTCTGTTAAATCTGTTTTTTATGGTCTTTTTTGACCTTTTAATTCAAAGGACATATCTGACTTTCCCAAAGTTTATATAGGCAATAATTCTTTGCAAATAAGAATCAGAAGCATAGCTATAGAAAGCAACGACTTTTCCTGCATGATCAAATGCAGAAATTCATCTTGCTTGGCTTTTGTTAACTCCAGATTTTCCAACATGTGTCTTATTTTACTGGAATTTGAGTGCCATGTGTAATATCTTACAATGACCTGAAAGGAAGAAAGTCAAATCATAATTCACAAACAAAATGTGTGATTAAATCCATTTTAAAACTTTTGACATTTTCTATAACTTCAAAAATGATCTTCAGTAGAGATTTCAAATGTACATAATTTGTATCAGTTGAAGTATGAAAATCATAAGTGTCTATTAATATGAATATTTGAAATCTGGAGTTAGTTAATTCTCCTTAGTAAGCAGGATGGGTGAGTACTATTTGCAGAAATAAACAAATAAAATTGTTTTTAGGACTGTAACAAACTTAGATGCCAAAGTTTTATCTTGGTGGGGTTTTTTTTTGTTTTTTGTTTTTTTTTTTGTGTGTGTATTTTTTTTTCCTATTATGGGCCATAATCTCAATCTCAGATGGTGTAAAGTGGCAAAGCTCAAAATATTTCCCTCAAATGTAGGTCAAAACAGCCAAGAACATGGGCTATTGTCCTTTCTCATTTTCATGTTTTAATAAAAAACAAAAGCATTGCACACACACAAAAAAACCCTCAAACCAAACCAAAACAAAAAGACTTAGAATATATTCATTCCAGTCTTTTCTCTGTAGCTAAATATGAAATATTTGCTATGCTCAGTTATGGATATTTTATTATATGATATATGAATTTTATGATATATACATATTAATTAACATAATGCTATTAAATAAAATATGTATTTTATATATTATACAATTAGAATAGCATGCAAACTTAAGAATGAGTATGAAAAGATAGATTTCATGATAGGTATGATGGGCTTCATTCTTTAAAAGTGATCCCAGTACAACAAACAAAAGTTAAATGTTCACATTTTATTAGGATATGCAATATCATTTTCTTCTCTGAAGTGGAAGCATAAATTGCTTTTGCAGCATTCACTGAAAGCAACTCAATTACATATTTACAGTATTTACTGGCAAATTCTCTATTGCACAACAAAGAGCTCCGTTTAGGAGCACAACAGCTTCCCTTCAAAGGGCACCAGAGAGGTGCATAATTTGATTGCTATTGTTTAAAGATATTGAAACTGAGGTACAAAAGTGCTGAACAGGGAAAAGCATAGACTTGTGTTCTAGAGTTTTTCCTATATTCTTATTTTCATTGCAAAGTAACTCTAGAAGTAGAATATACTTGCTCTCTAACCCAGAGAAAAGCCTTTAAAAAGTCCCGCTAAATTTCCTATGGCCACCATGGGATATAGTTTACCCAAAGTTCAGACTTTCAGTCAGTAGGAAATCTGGAAAATGTCTCTGTAGCCAGTACACATCTTGCCAGTTGTTCACATTTGGTGTTTAAATATCACATCATCACATTCTTTACTGCATCCTCATGGAATGCTGTCACCAAACCTTGCTCCGTGCTGATGACCTTCCACAAATATTTTGTGACTGCCTTAATATCGTACGAATAGCAGGGCTGTATGTTTTCACTTCAACATTCCTCACAAGTCACTTCTCCAGCTGCTTGACATTCTGGTCATTTTCCTCTTTTTTGTGGGTTTTTTTTTTTGTTTGTTTGTTTTTTGTTTTGTTCTGAGGTGGATCCTAAAACTCTTGCAGAAACCATTTGGAAGGACCAACAGTCTTGCTTTGGGAAGCAGATTCTTTACCCAGATATTTTACAAAACAGCAACATGAGTCATTTACTATCTGTTGTCACCTCTCCTTGGCTTAGTATTGATGATTTCTTTTTTCACTTTCCTGTTAGAGGCAGAGATTTGAGAGAATTTTGTCAGCATTCTTTGACCAAAACCAACTTGGGATGATGAAGGTAGGTTTTATAACCCATGTCAGAATAATAAACTTGTTTAGTGGAAAAAACACAGCTTTGCAGTGTGATAAAAATGCCTGTTTGAGCTCTGCCTTTCTGAGCTACACTTACAGTGCGCCTGCCCCAAACCCAGCAGTTTCTGGGTTCTAGCAGACTGGACAGCTTTAGTAGGCCCTTATTAAACATTTTTCATTGCCCACCTGCTAAGGCCTGGTTGCCTCTGTTGAGTTCCTGCTCCCATTGAAGGGTTCCCACTTTCCATCTGTCCTTCACATTCTCGGGAAACCATCATTTTGCTTCTTAATAGCAGATATGGATTCTGGGAGTGTATTTTTGCCTCCCTTTGACATACACAACTATCACTACTAGAGGTATGGTGTAAAATTGAATTGACTGCCATTATCCCTCAGGTAGTCTTCTCAGGTCTTTTCTTTTGTCTCTGCAATGAACCCTTGACTTTTGCAACTGAACTCAATTGACAGTAGTTTCTAGGGATGAATGAGGGAGAAAGGTTGAGTTTCAACCAGATGAATCTTCCTGAACCACTGGATTTTCCCCTCACTGCTGCAGTCTGCTGTATCCCTCATCTCTTTATCAAAAATGTATAAGAATCTAAATAATTGCAAATAGCTCACCCTTCATGGCTATGGATCAGGAATCTCTTGAGAAAATGATCTAGCTGTGAGTGCTGCTTTAATCATTCTCAGTCCAGTCTCTGGAAATTTCATTTACATTACATTATGCTTTTGCCTGTCATCTGTTTAATCAGTGTCTATTTTATGCTAAAATGAACCGTTAAAGTAAAACCATAGTAAAATAAAGTAAAATGACTGTGACATTGAAAGCACCGAGAGGATTCCACTTTTGCAGGAAAATCTGGTCAAGCCTAACTGTAGCGATGCTGATATTGTGCTATAACCTGACTTTGGCTCTTTAGGTTAGCAAGGAATAATGAACTCTAAACAGAATCCATTATCGACAGATACATGACTAGTGTTTTTCTCTTGGTGCAAAGAGTTTTTATGTTAATGTCCTCTGCATGTTGGTGTGCCTGACAGGATCAAGGCTGCAATCAAGATGTGCTGAAATATTAGTCTGTTTACCTCTGCACAGATATTTACTACGGTGTGGTTCTGTCTTTCTCTTATCTGTAAACACAGGTGATTTACAGGAAAAATAAATAAATAAATAAATAAATAAAAGCTGTGTATTTATCTCTCCATATCTCTATATGTCTTAAACTCAACTGTAGAAAGTTGAAAACGAGCAAGTGATTTTACTGAAAAGTTAAAAGATCATGACTCCATGTAGAGGATATCTCAATAATTCAAGCAAAACCTCATAAGAATCATATAATCAAAAAAAAGCTATATTTCCAAAATGTATCAAATGATTCACAATCAAGTATTGAAGCATTGAATAACTTCTGCACATATCCCTGCTGTCACTGAGAGTGCTTTCTGTATTAGGTAGGTTTTCAGATGAAGCTTACGTACCTAAATAGTATTTAAGAGTAGTAGATAGTATTTGCATTATTTCTCTGTTTGAAGATCAATGTACAGTATATGTTGTGTTCCTCTAAGAAGAGGAAACTTGGGTGAGGGAATCCTCTGGAAGAAGAGGAGGACTACCCATTCTGCAGGGAGCTCAAGAAAAGAAGGATTTATGGTGAATCAAGCACCACCAGCAGAAGCAAAGAGAGCCGTCAAGCCACTGAGATCATGAGAATTTCCATAGAGACCTAAGAAGACTGTATATAGACTGTCACATTCCAGGAAGCTCGAGAGCTAACTAAAACCAAGCTCCAGAACAAGTACTGTCCTTTGCCCCAAAATCATACTCCAAAGGAAAGAGGTTCCTTTATCAATCTTTCTATTCTGGATCACTCAGTCATTTTGAGTTTTATTTGTTTTAAAACTGCTTTTTTTACAGTCTAATAAAATCTAACATCTTGGAGTTAGGAGTTTTCCTGGTATTTCTGAGAGAACTTGGTCTCATTCTTAGTGGAAGATTTAGGCAGGCCCACCTCATAGGTCTGTTTGATTTCCATTCCTATTTTATAAATAAATCCTAAGCAGGTGCACCTGAATTTTGTTTCAGTTTTACAAGGTAAAATGTAAATCTGAAAGCTTAAGATCAAAAAGAGATGTCAGAATGCCAAGGACTGTCTTCAGTGTTTTTAAAACATGAAAATTATTTTTTTTTCCACCCAAATCAAGGTATTATTTTTCTCTATCATAAGATTGATGGTACTGACCTTTGAAGTCTGCTGATGTAATGTGTAAGCATAATTATTACTTAACACCTAATACTAACTAACATCTAATACTAATACTAACTAACATCTAACACTAACACCTCCCTAGCCCTGTTGTGATACTGGAGCCACTGCAACTACACTGGGCTGAAGAACACACTGGCCCAAATTTGATAAGGGACTTCAACATATGGGATGCCCTGTCTTTACAAAATAATGCCAAGTTCTTTGTTTCCTAGTGGACAATATTTTTTTCTATTTTCTAATACTTTCATTTCTATCTCCTCCCTTCCCCTTCACCTCCTTTAATGTCTTTTTGCAAGGTCTGACATTAGAAGGAAGCAACTTCCCAGGAATATTCAAACTACTTGAATTGAAATGCTAGGATTTGAATATTTCCTAGACCTACCCGGAGTGTCTAAAACACAGTCATATTTAGGATTTTTTTACAATATCCATATTTAATGGATAAAAAAATATATATATATTGACACGATAAAACTATTTTGCTCCCCCTCTGTTGATAATTAAGAGGTTATGTCAAGGAAACAAGGGTCTAATTTTCCTCATCTTTTTCTACAGTCATGTATTAGTATGTTTTAGTTGTTTTTTTTTTTAGTGAATCACTACACTTATTTTGCATTTCCTGTGACTTGATAAACTATTTATTTTTCTGTCTCTCCTCTGCTATGACTTCCTTGTTTCAATGCACAAGGAATGTCTAAGACAACAACGGTCTAGATATCTGTTTAATGATTGGCTTTCCATTGGAGTTTTTAATAGGTGCCATGAACTGTGAGTATTCATGATGCACAGCTATGTTTAATTGCAGTTTTAATTTTAGAACATTTATTTTACAGGATTTTTTTTTGATATATTCTTCCTTCTAATAGTTCTGATCAATCAAGTTTTAGAAATTCTTAGTTTACATTTTCCAGGTTAAGGTGCTTCTCTAAGCTTAAGGTGCTTCTCTCTATCTTCAAACTAAAAGTGACTGGCAGTAGAGTGTCTTTAAACAAAATTGTAGTAATTTTTTAAAGGATATTTGACAAAAGGAATTGCAACTAATAACCTCCAATACGTTAGGAGCAGCAAATTTGGCAGTGAGTATTTTGGTCTTACTGAGGACCAACACAGAAAAAAAGATATCTCAGAAAAGATGAAGACCTTTCACAGGAAATAAATCAATCAATTCACTTTATCTGTGTTCATCATGGAAGAAACTAGGAGAATTCCCATCTTAGAATCCTTCTTTGTGAAAGAATTATCAGATCATTTGATAGAAATTGAAATGAGCACAGAGGAGGGCAAGAGGCAAACTCAAAATCAACAACAACAACAAATCACCAGAGCCAGCTGTTATTTACTCATAAGATCTAAAAAATAAATAGAGGAAAACTGTAGCGCTGTTAAAGATGGCATATAATCTCTTGCTTGTAATTGCCTTGATTGGAAATCAGCTTTTAGAGGGGATTCCACTATCACTCTAGGAATTACAGGTAAGACTGGTGTCTCCATTAGCCAAATAGCAGGAACTCTAATAAAGAAGAGAACTCATGACTAAAGTTGCTACAATATAGTTGCCTTCCCTGACCTGGGGAATGGCAGTCTCACCTCCCCATTAGCTTCCAGTTTCAAGTGTTTACACATTTGGGAGCATTAGTTACACTCAAATTAGTGGCAGATAGAAAAGATCCATTTCACCTGCAGTGCTTTTCCCTGGTGTTATGGCTCACAATCAATACTGTAATTCCTTCCCCTGCTGTGTCTTCCCATCTTAGTACAAATTACTTCATTATTTACTATTCCACTGTGCCAGCTAGTGGCACCCTGTTATGTTCCTCTTCCATGTATTTTTATTTTGAAATTTCTCATTTAGAAGAATAAATCCTTTCTAAAGGGTCATGGTGGTTTTTTTTAAAGAACTCATTTGTTCTCGTGGCTAGCAGGGGCAACCAGTCCTTTGGTTGTGTGAATCTTTTGAAACATATGCTTCTGGAGCATTAAAATTGCTCTCAACTTCTTCTGATGGAAGAAATTAATTGTGATGTCTATAAATGTATCCAGACTAGTTAATTTCTAGAATATGGCTGTGTACATGTAAAGAGATATATTTGGCCACCATAGATATTTCTGTGCAAAAACTATGTTAATCGAAATGTGATGGCTGTTTAAAAATTACATCCCTCTCTCAAGTATGGTGCTGAAATATTGATATTCTAAATGGAAGACACTTGAAATGATCTCCTTAACACTTTTATCCTTTTAGCAAAGATAGAAAAGTGATGTTAAAAATGATTCTAAAGCTAAGCGTAAAAACTTTCTATTTCTAAAATGCATTAAAATAAAGAGAATTTTTCATAAAAGAATTTTGTAAGGAAATATGTTTTTTATGATATGACTGTTGAGCAGAATTCAAAATTTTTGCTTATTTGTGAAGTTCATAAAAATTGTCAGGCATCTTCTGTGACCAAGCTGTTAGAATTACTACAAGAGAAAGGTGCTTGCTCAAAACCAAACAGAATCTGAGTTTCTTTGATTTTAGCACCCAAAATAGTTCAGTTTTATAAAAAGGTGATGAACCCCAGCACTAGCTGAATGGCAAGCATTGCGACATCATCTTGGAGACAGCTCTGAGAAAAAAATCATTAACAGTTTCATCTTCCTTTAAATTTATTTGTATTGTTCAATAGCTGGCACATTACTTCATCTACATTTACATCCCAGTAGAATTAAATCATGTTTTTTTCTTGACCTTGTTCATATTCACTAATATGAGAACAGCTAGCGTTTCACAAGGTCTTGTCTGTCACAAATAACTGTTCCTCTTTTTTTTCTAGATAAAGTATTATACCACAAGCCAAGCAAAATACTCTGAAGCATTTTACAAGGATTATGATCTAACTACTCAATAAATAAATAAATAAAAATAAAAAAGCCATCTCTGTCAAAAGTAAATCATACTTTATAGAATCAAAGAATCATT
The DNA here is from genome assembly GCA_032275445.1 of Crypturellus soui. NCBI lineage: Eukaryota > Metazoa > Chordata > Aves > Tinamiformes > Tinamidae > Crypturellus > Crypturellus soui. Next base: position 5,572,483 of record JAUBNY010000002.1, on the reverse strand, counting down.
ATTCCCCTGGGAGCTCGTTCCAATGCTTGACAACTCTTTCCATGTAGAATTTTTCCTAGTATTTAAGCTGAACCTTCCCTGGTGCAACTTGAGGCCATTTTCTTTTGCCCTGTTTTCAGTAGCTATTCTGGAGAAGAGACCAGCCCCTGCCTCAGTACAACGTCTTTTCAGGTAGTTGTAGAGAGTGATAACATCTCCCCTGAGCCTCCTCTTCTCCAGACTAAATAATGCCAGCTCCCTCAGGCACTCCTTTCCTACATCCTTTATGAAAAGTCTGCTTTACTATCCTTCTGTTCCGAAACTAGAAACAAACTAGAAGTTCTTTTTGATTATTTTCTAACTAAAAACATCTATAGGAGTTGCAGATAAGGACAGCCAGGCAAACACAACACAGCTAAGTTTCTTACTCTGATTTTCTTCTCTTTTTCAAACTATGACATTCTCATATCTTTGAATACCATTCAAGCAGGCTAAACAAACAAAACACTTGACCTTTTTTAAAAAAATAGTCATTCTGATTCAAACAAGATTAAGTACCAGAGTCAGTGATTTCACTGTGGTGACACCACCGTATCCCATATACTATCCACAGTACCATCAATGCTCATAGAGACTGTGTATGAAAGAAGGTGCATAACCATGACTGATGTTAATATGTTTAGAAATTCAAGCTTATAGGACTGGTCAATCCAACCTCTGTAACTAATACCAGATGTTGTACTGAGAGAGTCAAAATGATATTTAGGCTTTGTGATATCATTTGACAGGAATTACATCTCCAAACTCGGGATATAGTTCTATAGTTAGTAATATCTACAGGGACAACAAATAAGAATTTTTTATTCACTGGAAGGAAAATGGTCAAAATACTCTACCTACAGCTTCAAATTTATATTCAAATAACAACATATTTCATATATAATGGATGCACTATGTGCATTTAACAGTACTTTACAGACACCATAGTGCTATAAATTAACCTGGTGATTATTTGGAATTAATTTGATTTTCTAGAAGAATAGTTATGATCAAGTAAATATAAAATCCAGACAAGGATATTCTAGATCACAGAAATATAGCACATTTATATTGGAAAGGATCTCCAGAAGTTATCTGGTCCAACTGGCTGCTCACAGCAGTTCTAACTCCAAAGTTAGGTCAGATAACTCAGGACGGACATTTTCCTTTTTCAAGGATCAACTTAAACTGCTGTAATTCTACTGATTCCATGAATTGGTTTTGTATTGCAGATTTCGACTCAGCTAGCTTTATACAGAAAGACAAGCTCTGGCACAAAAAACATAACCTAAATCAAAAGAGGAAAGTCAGTAAATGGCCCAATTCAATTGATGGAGGTAGCTCCTAAGAATATCAACAACCGAAACTGTTGTTGTGCCAACCGGAACTGTTGCTGTGCCAACTTTTTTAATTTTTGAGTACCGCAATTTAAAATATCATCAGTTTTCAGCCTTGGCCAGAGCCAGATCTATAGATGGTTGTTACAGGAAAACCATCACAAAAGATTAATTTATGCTATTTACAGTCTAGAGACAGAAAGAGGTTGGCAGTGAAAGGAGCAATGCTGAGTAGTGTAGGCAAAAAAAGGCAGAAAAGCCAGGAAACACCTCCAATGCAGTCCAAGAGTCTGACTGTGGCATAGGTGGCACTATCTGAGCTACCACTGATTTAACTATATTGGCTCATAACTGCACCAGAAATAGCTTATTGCTCTACAGAAATTCTGTTGCTACTTCAGACATGGCAGTGCAAAGTGAAAATGGCAGGCTACTCCTTTAATGCTATCTAGTAGGGTGTGCTTCTAGTAAATATGGAACAAACGCTTCTCTTTCCAGTTAGCTGGGGCTGTGTGTATCTGGATCCCCTGGGATTAGCAGCAAATGTGAATGTTGTTTAACTGTTGTAAAACTGAGATCTTTAGAGGAAATTAACTGTGATTTTTTTTCTCCTTTAACTAGGACAATTAACTATGTGAACTGAAAAGGTTCTATGAAATTTAGTATTGATTATTTTATACATATATATATATAAAATTTATTTTTGTGAGTGGATGTAACAATATATTTCAATAATTATCCATTAACCTGATTTTAAAACACTAAGACTACAATGTTACTTGTATTTTAGGAAAGCTCTGAGGAGAGAAAAAGATGATTCAGGCCACACACCAGAATTCAAATTCCTTATAAATTCTAATTATGCAGTGTGGGTCTGCTCTTTGCTTATGTTTTTGATTAGTCTATTCTACAGAAAATTTATTTCCATGTTTTCCCTGAAAGATCTTCCTTGGCAGTCCATCAAGTCATCATTGCTGAATTTCAAACCTGTCTTAACAAATTACCCAGGAATACCCAGCAAGTTTGTGAATTTGCAACTCTATGATTTGACTCCACACATCTTGATAAATAATTCAACCTAACCGTGGAAACAGCACAGTGAGTTTTAAGAGCAATACTTGTGAATAAATTAAGAGGATCAGATGTTACATGCAGAGAAGATGTAGACTGCTCACTGAATTCTATGTGACAAACAAGAACAATGTTTTCCTTTTATTTCCTTGAGCTCTCTCATAGAACCTAATGAGCTCTCTGCATCTTCTCTAGCAGGGATGGAACAGATACCAGAGGTGGGACACCATTACATATCTTTGTGTCTTTTAAGCAGCAGTATGACATCAAACAGAATAATATTCCATTTTTGATGAACTACTAAGCTCTATGCAGGATATTAGCAGCAGGCACATGTAGCTCCTGAGGTAGATCATAGAAGAGAAGCATGCGTCTTGCTTTTGAAGGGAGATGGACCCCCTTTTAGAGCATTAATCAAGAAAAAGAAGGCAGCATACTTTCCTCCACTTCTTTGAAATCCGGTGACAAGGGCATTCAAATCTGCTTCCTCTTTCCTATTGTCCCCAAATGAGTAAAAGAGAAAAAGAAATGAATACATGTTTTCTTTGCCCTTGATCTAAGTCTAAAACACCACAACTCTGAATTTACTACTCTCTCTATGTATCTCTATCATTTTCTTCACTCCTCAAAAAGTCTTTTCCCAGTTAAAATTATACTGTGAACTTGGCTTAAACTTGCTAGGAGCTTGAAATGTGAGAGAAGAAATTGTTTTTATCAAGCTTAACATTTGTCAAGGGAGAAAAGAAGTAAAAAAAAAAGGCAGAATCATTTGCTTCTGAAATCTAATGATATCATTAAGATTGTTTATGAAAAGCTACGAAAGTTTGATTGCTATTGAACATCATCATCTTTGAGGTGGAAGCTGAATGACTCCTCAGTCTGATAAGAGAAAGTAGAGTCTTTCATTTCTAAATCACTGCTTTGGATCTGAGTCAGGATGACAACAATCAATGA
>JAUBNY010000002.1:5546462-5569003 GCA_032275445.1 Crypturellus soui | reverse complement strand
GTCTGATAAGAGAAAGTAGAGTCTTTCATTTCTAAATCACTGCTTTGGATCTGAGTCAGGATGACAACAATCAATGAAGGCAGGCAAGAATGCTCTATGAAAGGAGTTTATGGCGGCAGACAGGGTCCTAGCTTGCTGGTACCTGTGTAAGTGGCATGGTTTGCTTGCAGAACTGTTCTACAGGGACATCAGGATCAAGCTACTGCTTAGCCTACAGTTCCCGCTCTGTAGAGAGAGAACCTTGGTTCAAATACCTACAAACACCTGATTCCATAAAAAATTAAAGTCACTTTGTAAAACATAGTGTCCTCTATAATATAAATTGTTTTTTTCTTTTTGAGATGGACTAATCTAAAACTAGAGTTAATCAACCTTTTTGATAGGGAAATCCTGAATAACTTCAGTCTTCTCAGTTATACCACAGAATATTCCACTTTTTGCAAGTCTGACTATTCGCAGCCCACAGGACTTTCTTATACTGGTATACTTTAGCTTCTTTGTATTCAGATTCAGTGGTTCTACATAGGTGCCCTAGAAGCTATTTCTCATGGTAGTAGACGTGCACTAGTAATGGTCTGCAGACCATTTGTTGCACACAGTGACTACATGTGAATCATAAGGCTTCAAGAGGGTTATGGTCATGCTGCCACTGGAGGCATTACCACAACTCAGCTTTATTATCTATGTAAGAATCGCACCCCTAAGCATAGCCTGTGGTGCAGACAGAGATTGTTGACTTAAGCACACAGAGCCCATGTTTCAACACATGCTTCAGCCTACTAAGTCATTTAAGCACTGTCTGCCTGTCAGGGACCTACCTGAGCACATCCCTTGTCTTCTGGAGTTTTTGCTGCCTGGACTCCTAGCCAGTCTAGAAATAGGGCAGCTAGTGACCTGGAGGGAGAAAGCTAGAAGCCTCATCAAGGGCTTACCCCTTCTTTACTTGAGATCTGCTTTTAACCTAAGTTTCTTGCCCTTGGTTCCCACCTCAGCTGTGGTACTGGAAATCATTGTGCTGCTACTGACTCTGGGTCATGTCCCTGGACCTGATCCTGGACATGGTTTGTCAATTCCAGCTCCTCTCAAAAAGCTAACACAGTGCTCAGTTTTCTTTGAAAGTCCTCACACAAAAGGGTGTGGACTCCGTTTTTCTCCATGATGGACTTTTCTGCAACGATGGCAAAAGAGTCTTAGGGTACAGATAGATGGATCTTCCTGCATCCAGGCAATCTGTACTAGGAGGTTCTCAGCTACCTGCTCTGAGCTTCTTCCTGGAGCTTACCTCTTAGTTTTGCTAGTTTAACTGTTGCTTTAGCTAATGTTTAACCCTGTTCTGTTCTCTTAAAAATCGGAAGCATTTTACCATGCTCTTAAAGATCAAGGACTCTCTCTCCTGGGTTAGCAGTTGGAAGAAGGTCTTGTTTACTTAAAATATTAATGCATGTACTAGTCAAATGAGTGGTTTATAAAGTACCCCACAACCTTATTATTAAAGAACAGTTTTGTACTTTTAAGCTGTGGGACACTGCTTCTGAATATACGTTATTACAAAAAAGGTGAAATACAAGTCACTGTCATGCAGCAGTGTTTGAGTTTGTCACTACAGCAATCTTCATAAGGCACGTTTACATAATTAGAAATATAATCTCTTACTGTTCCTAGAATTTAAAAACATACTTTTTTTCTCAAACGCATCTCCAAAGTACAATTTTAAATGGCATTTCAAGAATGTAATTAGTGTAACCGGGGTATAAATAAATGCAGACATGAATGAAATCACGCCACAAGTCCCAGGGCCAGAAAAAGCTCTCAGAGTTCAATACTGGCAGCAGCATAGACATAGAAATATTTTATTTAAGATGGTAAGGAAATTACTTTATTTCTATTTTTTTTCTGGCAAAATAGAACCAAACAGATGATATGCTCTTTTCTTGATCAGTCTAGGAGACTGTACAGAAATAAAAATGTCTCATATAGACGGAAAATAATGAAAACAAGATGAAATTAGTTTCAGCCTCATTATTTTCAGTAGTGAACTGCAATAACACAAAACTGTTATAACAGGGTGATTTAGCTTAGGATAATGATCTCAGTTGCCTTATTTTCCTGTTAATATTTGTTTCTCACTGTGGCTGAAGTAGCCCTTCAAGATTCTACAAGGAAATGGTTCTACAAGGAAAGGTATGGAAACTCCTGCCAACAGCCTACAGTGATTTCTGAGGGGAAACTCTAAGGAATTATTATTCTACATGTGTACATCGTTATTTAGGACACAAATCAACATTTCCTGGTTGAAGAAAGCAGACCAAAACAAGCATAAATGAAAGAGAAAGACAATAAAGGCTGAGAGTTTTGTTCACATTCTCTGATTTTTTTTCAGTGTTAAAATATGAATATGAGCAAGTTATGTCAATGTTTGTGATTAGGCAAATCAACCTTCAGACAGTTGCAAAATTAAATGCAAAGATTAGTGCATTTCCAATTTTTCACTTCAGCTATTCTGTGATATAGTTTTAATTTGAAAGTGAGGCATTAAAATAAATGTATAGTATGAAAATGTATTTACCATGTGCTTGCTTTGAGGGACAGCAGGAGGTTTTTACTGCAAAAAGGTGGACCATGGGAGCTGTTCTGGATTACTTTGGAGCTGGGGAAGGAGGAATATGGAGGGGTCTAATTTGCCCCAGACAGTGAGGAGCATATTCCTGTGTCCACTTTCCTATTCTCTCTTCTTCCCTTCCCTCCAACACATTTACACGGGAGCTGCTTGCCCTTAAGATATGAAAGCTGACCCCAGGTAAGGCAATATTTTTGCCATTGATTTCAAGCTTTTCCACAAGCATCCTCTCTGCTGTAAATGTAGCAGGATGAGATTTTTGAGCCATGCTGTGAGCTATTCCATGTACTCCTTGACACGAGTAAGGCAAAGAAGTCCATCTGAGCACCCATGTGCGTTTGAATTAAAAAAAAAGAGACTGCCTTTTCTGTTTGCTCATGATCTTTTCTAGAAGTTGGTTTGAGTCACAAGCTTGAATCTGAACATCCTTGAATTCCATGGTGCTCAAAATCTGGATGACATTTTGAAATATAACTTAGGAGTTTGAACCCATCTCTACTTTGCATAAATCCTTCAGCTAAGCCTAAAACAAACCACAAAATATTACTGAGCAAGCTGTCATAATTGCTGTCATACCTACATTCTCTCATAACTTGCTTCTCAGTGGTGTTGGCAGAAAAAAAGAAGAAAGAAATCATAAAACGAACATCTCTTTTTCTATGCACAGCTGAGCATGGCTTAAAATGCAGCATTTGGGGAGAGCATTTTGATTTGTGGTTTGTATGCAAGAATTGTCTAAGAAAATATGTTCTTCCTTGTGCAGAGTTCTATTTTTGTATCCTCTGACCCAGTATATGAATAATACTATTTAATAAACAAGACACATATAATTCAGCTTTATCTATCTGAAATACAGGGAATTTTCTGTGGCTTTCAAAATCTCACAGAAATTCCTCTTCTAGTTAAACTGCAAAAATGTTTCAAAGAGCGAGTAAGTATTAAACTGCTATAGCTATATTAAGTGAAGCCGTTTCATAATGTTTCCATTCTCTGCTGGAAAAGAGGTAGGTGTGCTCTACAGTACTTCCATTCCTGGGACAGTGCTTTAATTCCTGGCATTCTGAAGGCCATTTATTCCCAGAGCTGATTTAATTACCTTAATTTAATGGACTAAACTTTGTGTATTCAAGTCTACATTCAGGAAGAGGCTTGTGAGGATATATAACCCTCCATGTTATATACAAAATAATGTTTCTATACCCTATGTTGGTTTAAAGATGTCACTTAAAACTTATAAAAATAAGCCCAGTAAACATTTGAATATCGCAGTGATAAGCGAACAAAAATCCCTGAAGATATCAATATTACTGCCAGAGAGGGATTTAAATGTGGTTCAGTAAACAATGCATGCAGCCACATACTGAAGGAATATAAAAAGACATATAGGACATCTGGTTCATCCTTCAGCACTATCTAGTCTGTGTTGCAGACCCCGATCCAAAGCCAGCAATTGCAGCAAAAATCTTCCAGTTAGAGAGATGAGCTATGAACTAGGCCCTTGGTGAGGAAGGTATCTACTCTAAAATTATTGCAGAATCCTGTGTCTAAAGAATTATAGAGGCAGAGAGAATCAGGGAAATGGAGAATAATTTAGGCTGGAAGGGACTTCTGCAGGAGATCTGATTCAATAGCCTGCTCAAAGCAGGGCAAACTTCAAAGCCAGAACAGATTGCTCAAGACCTTTTCTAGAGGATATTTAAATCACCCAAATATTTTTTTTAAAATGCCTAGGTAATGTGTTCCAGTGCTTTACTAGTCTCATTTTGAAATCTCTACAGGCAATCATCCAACAGAAATTGTCCAGCATTTTGGTGTTTCATTTTGCATAGCTATCTTTTTGACTTTGTATCTATCCATATGGGCAAGTTTCCAAGTTTTCCACCAAAATTTTGTAATATCCAGTCTTGACTGGGGAATTTGGTAATGAGCACAATATAAGCTGTAAAATAGCAGGATACCGTCAGGTTTTATTTTCGGCAGTCCTTTTGATGTTTCAAATTTCTGTCCCTCCTTAGACTAAAAGATTTCTCACCCCAGAGAGAGGAAGTGGCATGTGTCCGCCAGCAAATTACTAGACAACAGAGACATTTTTTACCCTTTGTTTGCTAACATGAAGATGAAGAATTTTTATGCTAGGACATTTGTGGAGGTGAGATTGCAGTTTTTGAATTGCACGATACATAAAGATAAAAAATTGCCTGCCTTTGGTGGAGCATTTCATTATCATGCAAATGGAGCTGGCCTATGTCTGCAGACAATCTAATTGTCAGCATAAAACATGCTCATTATTTGTATCATGTGAGAGTCTGTATAGGGCTAACAAAGATAACAGAAACCCATATAACAGCATGAGTTTTGAGAAATGGAGGTGATTTTTTTCTCAAAGTCTCTATGTGCTGGATACTAGGATCACACCCAAACTTTGGCTGGTCTAAACTGCACAGCTCTCCTGAAGTCTGAATATACACTGCTTGAATCAATAGGAACAGTATCAGTTTCCTAACATGTAGACTTTAAGTCTTCCACCCCTGATATTCATCTTTCTGAACAGCTTTAGATCTTAAACCTCAAAGAAAGTAGTATGGAGGCTTATAGAGTTGCAGCAAAGGAATTAAGATGAATCTTATTTCACCGATAAAATAACAAATGGACACCATCCTGACCTCTTTTTATCTAGTAATCTGAATGCAAAAACTTAAACTTTTAACCTGTTTCCAAAAAGCAAATCTTGTGTTTTTAGAAAATGCTGCAAATTTAAATGTTGAATGTTGTAACAGAGTCAAAGCATAAAAGAACCAACAGAGCCAAAGATAAAAACATTTGTTTGTTATTTTAGCTAGTTCTTGCAAAAATTTTATGATTTTTTTTTTTCTTTAACTAAAAGGGCGCCTTAGTACTACTGTTTCTCAGCCAGAACACTGGCAGCCCCAGTTCCATTTCTTCTTTGCACAAAAACATTTAAAACTATATCTTTCAAGAGCTTCCAGCTTGAGTTGAGCAAAATTTTATTCTGATCTAAAATGACCATACCTTAAGCTTTCATTTGTTTGTAAAGGGATTAAAATTTTTATCCAGCCCAAACAATACATACTTTTATTTTTCAGTTTCAAGGCAACATCAAAATGTCATCTCCTCCTACAGTCCCCATGAAACAGAAGCACAGTATTACAAGTTGTAAATTATTCCTAGGATTATGTATGTTTTTTTTTTCTCTTCCTTCAGACTCCTTCAATTCTAGGATTATAACTTTTTAAGTATATTTTTCTGACATATAGGTAAACTATTGCCTAACTACTTAAGATGTTGTCATGGTCTATAGCAACATCTTTTTCCCCATTTTGTTTCTTTGTTATTTATAACACATAGAGACTTCGTGTGTGGCCCCTGCCAGATCACTGGTGACAAACTGTCCCTTTACTTTCCCACAGATTTTCCTGCCTCTGCAAATGAAGAGATTAGGGTTTGGGATTGCAGTGTGAGTCAGAAAATGCCAAAACCCTTGCACAGCTAAAGGGGTCCCCTACCAAAGTGCACAAGTTTGTACAAGCTTCTAGCAGACACATAAGCCTGGCGAGTCATGTTCACAAGTGAAGAACATCTCTTTATTCCCTACAGATCAATGCTGACTCTCATTTAGTGAAACGATGATTATTTGAAGTGGAGATGGATGCCTGCCACAGATCTTGGCAACAACAGTAAAACTAAATGGGAAGTTTAGGAGGTGATGGATGTGCTGTCAAGAGCGTGTGTGTGTGTGAACACTGACACAACTATGGTGAGGACTTCTGTAGCATCAGAGCAATACAAACTTTTCATACTTTTCTCCTCTCTAGAGATTTTTGTATCCTCTTTTCTTTCTGACACTAGCATAGGAAATGCCTGCAGTCTCCTTATCTCACCTCAGACTATGGATCAATTTGGATGTGTTCAGTTTCTGGAAAAACTGTGCTGGCTGGAAGAGATTACAAGATGCAAATTGCTGTCACCGGCCTCTAAGACAGCGAATGTATTTCCACGTGTTCTTCCCATAGCTTAATCCCCACAGGACTTGACGCAGCCCCAGTATCCCACAGCCCTCTATGTATCCCACAGAGTCTCTTCGTCTCTCCAACACTTCCTCTGGAAATATGAACTGATTGCACTGGTAGGTTTTCTCTGTGTATCCCACAGAGTCTCTTCCTCTTCTCTCCAATACTTCCTCTGGAAATATGAGCTGATTGCACTGCTCTTCTGTGAGACAAGAAATGCATTCCACAGCTTGGTTTTTAACTATGAAAATGCTCCAGTAAGTCTGTGTGATAAGATACTGGTTATGACTACAGTATCTTATACTTATTAATGTTGTAGAAAACTCTTTTTGCTTATAAAGCTTGTCTGAATCTTACTCCCTGATACATTTTTAAAATGATGCTTGGTCATGCTGGGAAAACTGTCTTTTGGGAAAGTCCTTCTTACTTACATGCCCTAAGGCAGTAGATATTGAAATTATATTTAAGATATATTTCAGCTGTTCAGCCATTCACCACCACGCATATTCCCGTCAGGCATGTCACTGGATGTTTCTTGTGGACTAAATTACAGTATGAAATGATGAAATCCACAGTTATAAGTAATTTTATTCATCAATTTTAAATGTTTTGACAGCGTTATATGAATTAATTCTTTTTTTCTGGATTTGTGAGAAAGAGTAAACAGAGTCTGCTGAAAGTGTTTCTGTTTCTCATTGGACTTATTTTTCATCTTAGGTCCCGTTTTCGGTAACTGTGTGGTCACAGAGAATTTGAAACTCTTCCATCGGTTTACCTAATGCTTTTATGTTTTAATCTTTCTTGGATTATCCTGTTCTTTATGCTTCATATTTGGTCTTTGTTTTTGCACTGAGCTGAGAGCTTACTTTTGCCGCTTATGACAACACACAGATATTTCACTCAAGAGTTATATCTTTTTGATTTCTAAATTAACTATTTGGTAGTCAGATGTTCCCTTAGACCTTGTTTGCCAACAATGAATTACATTTGGTGTCTAGGTTTCTGCTTACCTTACCTATTATCATTAGGTTTCTGATATGCTTCCAGCTGCATAAATAGCATCCTGTCATCTAGAAATATTCACCTCTTTTTATGAGTGGCCATAGCTATTAACAAATTCTAGAGTGGTCCAGAAATCAGTGTATTTTTTCCCTGAAAAAGAGTTGAACCTCAGAATTTTCCAAAAAGCCATGAATCCTACACACACACAATGTCACACACAAGAAATGGATGTAAAATATCACAATTTAGAAGACGCTGTAACTGAATTTTCCAATCCATGAAGCAAAGGCATAAGGTAGCCAAGAGTTGTTTCTGCTAGGGAACCTGGGAAAGGGACACATTTTTGTGATGTGAGCCATTGCAGTTCAGTGTGTCCAGGCCGGTAGCTTTCCTCCCTGCTCTGCTCCGCAGAAATGATAGTGACCCTACATGAGAAGTTCCAAGCTAGAAAGGGCTGAATGAGCACTGGAGGAACATGTGAGCTTGATGAAGGGGAGAAATGAATGATAAACTGCAATTAAATTGAACATAGACTTAAACAACTGCACAAATACAAGCTAGGGAGCTGTAGAGAAGAATCTCAAGGTTATAATAAAATTCACTTACTGTCATGAAAGAGGCAAATGCTATACTGCAGCATACAAATATGAGTAAGCCTGCAAGAACAGTAAACAGTCCTCTTACTTAGCTCAGCATTGATAAAGCTGTAGCTAGACTGAGGTCCATACTGCAGTACTGCTTTTCCTGGGAGGTGTGCGTAAAGATGAGTGAGCAGGAGGAGGCCAGTAAGGAGAGCTGGAGACCACCAGGCTGACTGAAACATCATAGAAATTATTTTTGTTTGGTCTAGTAAGGAAAGGAGGCGAGAAACAGACTAATAGTTTGCAAATACATAAAAATCTGTTGCTAAACAGAGCGAATAATCTGTCTCCCATGCCGTTGTGACTAACTGAACAAAATGCTGGTCCTTTGTTACAAGGGAGATTTAAGTTGTATGCTAGCGTAAAAAATAATCCCTTCCAGCAGTGAGCGCTCAAAGGGATCACTGGAGCCCGATAAAACAAATGTCTGCTGTGGGATTTCTTGGGGCATATGTAGCTGGGATTCATCTAGCCCAATTTTATCCATTTTAAGAGCATTCACTGTTCAGTTATCAGTCATCTGCAGAAGCTTTCACAGTCAGTGAAGATGGACTTAACTCCAGAGGCAATTTGTTATGTCCTAAATTAAGTATCTAAAGAAGGTAGGATGTGATATTCTTTAAAGACCACCATATTTCATGCCCACAAGATCTTTAGAGTGAATGACATATAAAATAATTGGTAAATATTCCCATGAATGAACAGGAAAAAAAAAGCATAAGACTATGGTTTGAGTCAGTCAGTGTTGATTTAAAAGATTGTTCATTCACTTATTTTAATAACTTAGGTACCTGGATTTTTCAAAACTTTAGCATGCAATGCACTCCTGTTTTGAAAAGCTTGACTTCTGCAAGCAGAGGGAGAAGCTCCCTTGGAACCTTTGCAGTTATCTACACATCACCAAAAATGAACAGTGTAAATTACATTCACGCTGTAAGTGAACAGCTTACAAGCAATCCAAAAACAGTTATTAAGTCATACATTATGCACTTACAACATCTATCTGCAGGTGATCCATTGAAAAGCATAAATAAAGGCTAACCTCCTTGGATACTTTATTCTCTTTGACTGTCTTTAATAAGTAATGCAGAATAAAAGCAGCATGTGAGACATGGTATGTAGGAATGTTGATCATGAGTGGAGAACAGAAGAGCCAAAAATAACTTTATCACTGTGAATTGGCTTTGCGATGTTGGTGTTGCTATAATAAAAAGAGAAGAGCCTATTTTAACTCATATACCCATTTAAGTAACTTATGTTTGTCAGCAGTTCAGGCAGGAGATTAATCCAGAAAACATTTTTATATACCTAGAAAATATAAGTTCTTTGCAAACAAAAGTCCAGGTATAAAATGTGTGGGTCTGTGCTCCTTCCACTTGTATCATGCTAATGACTGTCAGAGGATTCACTACTAGTAAGTATAAGAAAAAGGTATAATTCATAGAGCATAAGTGCATTTTTCCTCTTTCCTCCCTCAAAAATATTTGCAGTCCAATGGCTACAGTGCATGTTAATGAGTACTGAATCCACCTAGCAGTTATTTTTATAACCCTTTTCAAGATAATAACATAGCAAAAAACCTACCATTTATCAGTAGTAAGTTCATATATGGTTGATGTGGGAGTAAAGGAAATACACAGTAACTTCCAAATTGCCGATACACACGAGCTATAAGCCATTGCCTTTCAGTCACATCACACAGCTAAATCAGGAAAACCCTTGAAACCACTTAGGCTTTGATTAAAGCATTGGTCTAAGAAAGAGGAGGGCTTAAGTGTATCTGAAAATAAGTATTTTAAAATTAGCTTGACATTCACACAACCAAACTGGACAATTTCAGCACAGAGTTGAGACGGAAAATTAGATTTCACCCATGCATAAAAATTTACAGTTTCTAATTCAGGAAAACATAAGTTTACAAATCAACAGTAGTAACAGATCTTGCACAGCTTCAGATTAATTGACTGTTACTCCTTGAGGACTTTTTCCTAGATTAACATTCAAAATCCTATTAAACCAGAGACCTGGGAAATGTCATAAGATAGATATTAGGAAAGCACATTTCACCTTGAAGTTAGTCAAATGTTGGACAAAGTGACTGGAAAGGTTGTGGAGTATCCTGAAGAGTCCATCCTTTGGGTCTACACAGCTTCATGAGCAAGGCTATTTCAGATGCCATTCTAATTCAAAACAAATGGTGGTGATACCACCAAACAAAAATTACTTTAGAAATACTGCTATCTGGCTATGAGCACTGAGCTGTGGCATATAATTAGACAACATATTCTAAAATGTGGAAATCTTGTCCAAGGAAGGAAAAGAGCACTAATCTGGTGCATTTAAAGTAATTTTAAACTAAGTAAAGCAAGCCAAAAATTTTGGGGAAAAAAAAAACAGTGGAAAAGCCACCAAAAAGCCACGTAAAAGCCTTTCTTCAGACATATTAGGGAGAAGTCAGCTAGAAGAGCCCTAAGGTGATAAAAACATAGAACAAGTCCTCAGAGAAGACAAAGTCTTAAATTATTTTTTTTTCTTTCCTGCTTCCAGGTTCACTGCAGAGGAAAATAGGAGAGCTTCCATGCCAGACCTTTATTTATGCGAGATGCCATGGAACAATATGTCTTAAATTGAAATGTCAGTAGAATATTTATGGAACAATTTGACAATGATATCTAATCAATTGAAGAAGACAGTATTAACCCAGGAGTTAACCTGGATAACCAAGGAATTCTAGGACAAAACAGATGAACTAGTAACTCTGGCTGGGATCTCACATGTAAAATTGCCAGAAAATAAGAATACAGTGCTAATTTTTAAGGGTATCTGTGGGATCCAACAACTACAGGCTAATACATCTAATGTTTATACAAGCAAACTAGTGGTGATAATGATAAAGAATTAGAGTTGTCATTGGTACATATCAGGTATTGGGGAAGTCATTAAAATTCTGTAAAGTAACACTGCATACCACATATCTTTGATATATTTTTCTTTTTTAAGAGTTTCTACTCTTAAAGTCTACTTAAATTTTCAAAAGTCATTTAGCAAACTAGGTCATCAGATGTTCTTTCTTCGTGAAATGAAGCTACTCTGGGATAAGAAGGAAGATTTTTACATGGCTGGCTCCTCTTGAAAAGTAGGCATTAATGATCAGTTTTCTGCATATAGAGAAGGAGTGAGAAAATACCAATGTATACAAGAAATGTGTACCCATTCCTGGAGTAATCTGGAAGGTAGTTTAGACATATTCTTCTGAAAAAGGATAGAGTAGAATTAGAATGGTTAAGAGAAAGACATGACAACAATAGTCAAACAGCTGAAATAGCTTCCCTACAAGAACAAATTAGGAAGACTTTGGCTTGAAAAAGAAAGAGCAGGTTTGTGAACAGCTGTTCAATGTCTTTTCCAATATAAGCAGTAGGTTATATGAAATACAACTAGATTCAAATGTAACAAAAAAGAATATACAGTTAAATTCTGGGGACATTTTGCCGCTGAATGTTACATATGTACCATTGGCAATCATTATGTAGTTTGAAATAAGGAGACATCTCTAGCACAGTAACAACTGACCAAGGACTAGGATAGTTTTGCGTAGAAAGATCACAAGGTATTTTCCTCTGGATATCCTCTCTGGTCACTATATTTTTTAAATTTCAGGTTAGGAAACTGGAATCAGATCCGAGTAGATGAATAAAAACGAAATGAGTAAGTGAATGAATGTAAAAGAAGAATGAAAAGTAGTTATGAAAGTGGAGTAAAGAACAGTGAAGACTGAAAAAGGAAGAGAAGAGGTATGAAGGAATACAAAAAAGAATGGGAAGGAAATAAAGCAAACTACACTCATCCCTCAACACTCAGCTTCAGAATGAGACAAATATAGAGATGGACTGACGATGTAGACAAGAGAATAGAGCCATGTATTGTCATAATGTTTTGAAAAATGTGCAGTTTAACCAATCAACCCATAAACTGAAGACCATGCTGACATGAGAATGGGTGAATGGCAAAGCAGCCATAAACAAACCAGAGTTGGAAGATCTAATCAGAAGAACAGTGAGGTTCTGAAACAGCTGTTGAGTATTTTTTTAGCATTGTAAGTTGTTTCCAAAGTAACTATAAAATACTGTGGTATGTGAAAACACAGGACTGGAACCACAGTGATCTCTCATATTTCCATGACCCATGCTTTAAATATCAGAAAAAAATGATGAGGGAAAACATTTCAGAACTTGTAACAGCTATGTTTTCTGGGATAGGTTTATGTGTCTCTGTACAACATAACAGGAACTGGTAAATTCATAGAGTCTAAAGATTGCAAAGACCACTTAGTCACCTCGTTTTAGCTCTGTAAACATAGACTATCACGTTCCCCTCAGTTAGCTCCCTCCCATTTGTAGTAAACTGCCTTTGTTCAGAGCACATTTTCCAGGTAAAGGTTTTCAGGAGACTGATGGCCTTCAGAACTTTGTTCCTTCGGACAGCCATCTACAGTTAAACTTCTGCGCCATATTTCTAATTTGAATGCTTTCAACTTCTTGCTCTGCTATCTCCACGCAGTTGAAAAAGATCCCAATAACTGATATGTCCTTACTGTCAAAGTACTTACACAAC
The DNA here is from genome assembly GCA_032275445.1 of Crypturellus soui. Classification (NCBI taxonomy): domain Eukaryota; kingdom Metazoa; phylum Chordata; class Aves; order Tinamiformes; family Tinamidae; genus Crypturellus; species Crypturellus soui. The sequence continues at coordinate 5,556,101 of JAUBNY010000002.1, read as the reverse complement.
ATAATCCAGTTAACTCACATCCTTATGAAAAGATAAAAATGATTGCACAAAGCCATTTGTTACAAGTCACTTTCTCTAGCCTTCAAATACTAATCATGTCTCTTTCCTAACTTTCTCTAGTTTTGCTTCCAATTTCTTGAAATATGGATACTAGAATCATTTGCACAATTTCAGGAGCAGCCTTCTGTGCTAGAGTTTATATTTCAGAATCATAGATCTGAGAGACATATTGCCACGTTATACATTATTAACCTATAGAATATGCCAAAAGTTTGCTGTTAAGATATCATTGTAATATGCATCTTTCTCCAAGCTCAGTGGGTGAGGTAGAAACCACTGAGAAGATGAGAGGAATTCTAGTGAATCATTACTGTTAGTATGTTCACCTCCTGTGAAAATTCTCTTGTTCAGGTTTCCAAAGGACATAAAAAAAAAAAAAAGACTTAAGCCAACATTTATAAAGAGAAATCAAACATGAGACACAGACACTTGCATTGAAATAAGTACAGAAATATAGACCTGACAAACTTGCACCAGCTTCCGTCCCAACACTCTCTGACCAGTTTTTTTCAGATATTCCATACAGGGAAGTTTAACATTAACTCCATACATTTTCCTAGGCGCATAAACCTTGACTAGATCCTCACAGTCTTTTTTTGCTGTAGTAGTCCATTGATTGGTCAAAATCAGACCAATCAATGCTGGTAGGCAAATGCTGGTAGGCTTAGCAATGGTTAGACTACTTACTGTTTTATATAGTTTTCTGCAACGTTAAGATAATTGCATTACAAAAACTACTCAGTCACTGGCTAATTTAGTCTTTATTTTCAAAGGAGGAAGTCTGCATGTACAGAACAAAACTCAGACCTGTGGTAGATTACTGTGATTGGTCACGATCTGAAGTGAGCAGCAGCACTAATTAGAAGCTGAAAAAAATTAAGATCTAGAATAACAGGGAAAATATCCCCCCCAAATGAAACTTTTTACATTATGTAGCTGCATGTAAGGGCAAGGCTAGAAGAAGGATTAAAAATTTCTTACTGACAGAAGGGAAATAAGAAGTGTCGGTAAATCTTGGGGCATTTCTTCATCTTGCCATATTTTTTTTACAAAAGTTACTCATCTTATTTACTGTTAAAATTAAATAACAAAATCAAATGGGACATAAATTCTCCCAAATGGACAAAAACTTCTGTTCCATGGAAAAATATCGTATGCTAAAATATCTGAAGCTCATCCAAAAGATGCCTGAAACATGTGTTTTTCTCTAAATATGTGACTATGGGAATGGATGCAATCCGTATACCAGATGTTCATCTTAAAAAAAAAAAAAAAAAAAGTTTATTGAGCTTGATCCTGCTTCTACTTTAGTAAATGAGGGCTTTCTCCTTTGAATTGGGACAGATAGATAGTTTCTTAAACTCAGTGAAGTAAAATAAACAAATTAGTGAATAAATGTGCATACATATACATTTAACGTAAAAGTCCACTTCTAGGTATGTGGCTTTAGATGCCTTAGAGATTTTAACATCTTAAAAAAATGTGTGCAAGTGATTCAGCCACACCACATGAGTCAGATAAATGGAAATTTGGCTAAAATTATTGAATTTGCCTGCACTGCAAGCTGTTTTCTAAAATCTAGGCAGTTATATGACAACTACTGTTCTTCAAAAGGCATTTGATCAGACTCATATGAATATTATATGTCCATTCATTAACTGAAACCATTGAAGAGATATATTATAGCAATTTGTTTGCTAAATTTAAAAAAGCTGTTGGAAATCTGCCTCTACAGAATGCACTGGATTCTTGAAAACACAGCAATATTCAGCAGTACTGCATAAATGGACTAATCAGAATTCTTCCATAGGACTTAAGAGCAGTTCAGAAATTCAGGACTTTCTGACTAGAAAGTACTACAGTATTTTTGCTTATTTATATTATATTTACAGTATATTAACTCACTCATAGATCATCTGATAAATATATAAATATACACTTTCAAAATGTTAACTTTTGAAGAATCTGGAGGAGTTCTAATAACAGGCAAAGGGTGGAAATGCTGTTGTTATAAAGAGAACCTAGCAAATAAGGAGTAGGGAGTTTTACAGAAAAAAAATATTAGCTTTTTGTTAACTTACTACTGGTGCAAAGCATGAGGGCCACTGTTTACGGTCTTAAAATACCCCTTATTGGAACTGGCACAAGTAGGAAAGAGAAGACAATCATCTCACTTGCCTTCAGACCCTGGGAGCAACAAGCAGTGCACGTAGGACACTCCTCCACTGAGCACATGGCACTCGGTGCAGAGCCCATCCACAGAGAGTTCCCTGGCATTTTGGTCTGTAGGGCCCTTGTAGGATTTTCTTAGGAAAACAGAACCACATTCACCAAGGAAGCAGAGAAGTCAGACTATCCTCTTCTGCCAGCACTAATCTCTGCCAGATGTTTAAAATGGATTGAAATGCTGTTTTTAGTAGCATGCATAATCACAGTGTAGTTCCCTTTGTTGCCTGAGTACAGAGTGATTTAGCAAAAAGACAGTCTATGAGGGAAGAGATACAATTGTAAATTATTTTTAATTAATTGGGTGTTCTGGTTTGCCAGAAGTGGGATTTTCTGTGTATAACTACAGGGAACTACTGCACTATACTAGAGAGGACTTCTCCAGAGTTTACCAAGTCTAGCACTTTGCTTGTATTTTTTTAAGTCACAATATTTTGAACGGATGCTAACCATGCTTTAAAAGCACGCACAAGTTAAAGTTATAGAGGTGTACAGACTCTTCTAGTGACTGATACATTTTAAATAATGGCAGTGAAAATTGAAAATAGTCTAAACAATCCTTAAGTTCTTTCAGTGATTAGAAGGATGTTGTTATTCTTCTGGCTATATTTAATATATGCCATATATGTATATGCCACTTTTTTTTAAGTTTGGTTTTATCCACAATCTTCAACAGATAGCATAAACTTTCCCTTATTGCTATTGTCAGTGTCAATTCAATTAAACCAGGAGACAATTTCCATCGGTATTATGCATTTGGGGTTTATTGAAGCCTTAGAGTCTTGGACTAACGAAGACAAATATCTTTTCAAGGCCTGGGATTGCAAGATAAGGGACTCTAAATTCTGGTCAACTGTTGAAATTGAGATTTACCAGCACAGTAATTTTTGAGCTTTCTATTATGAGCGGGTATCCAGTTCTTCACAAAGCTTTTCCCTAGAAATATTTATCAGCTTACTCTACATTTTGCATAGAACCATTCGTGTTATTATCTGTTCATAATAAATGAACAGATGGTAAAATTTCAGCTTTTTGATGGTGCCCAGTGACAGGACAAGAGGCAATTGGCACAAACCAAAACACAGGCAGGTCCATCTGAACAAAAGGAAAAACTTCTTTACTGTGAGAGTGACAGAGCACCAGGACAGGTTGCCCTGATTGAGAGATTGTGGAGTTTTCATCCTTGAAGATATTGAAAGTCATCTGGACACAAACCTTGAAAATGTGCTCTATGTGACCAGAGAGATCAGATGATTGCATCAGATCACACACTGACATCTGAATAAAAATTTTCATTCTTCCCTGGATTGGAATGCATCTAACACCTTTAGCATGTTTTTATATAGAATAAGGCAAGGCAAACCATGTTTAAGAAAGGCACCAGGACACTCGCTTTGGAGCTTAAAAGATCCAAATTCAAGTGCTTGACAAATTCAAGCCTCCTCTAACCACTACATTATTCTGAAATGAGTAACTTTCTCTCTCTTTCAACAGAGATACACACAATGTGCCTGTGTGAAGCATTTCATAGAAATAATAGCAGAAAACAGAAAATACAAAATGCTAGATAAATGAAATGTCAATATCAAGAAAATGAATAATCTGATTTTGACTGACCTTTGGCACACAGATAAACATGCAAACCAAGTCAAAAAATTAATAGTGTCTATAGTAATGCAAGCTCTTTTATCAAATATATTTCAGGAGATATTTTCAAGTGTTATCTAGAAGTCTGAAAAACATAAAAAAATAGAAACTACCCCTACAATTCTGCTGCACTGCTTTGAGAGTCTCAGCCATTGAATTTTCAAAAAGAAAAGAGATTTGGGTCCACTACAATGATCATTTAGTTACTAAAGCTACCAGAAGTCTAGAAGTAAAGTTACTACAAATTATAGAACAGCTATTTTCAAAGAAAAGTACTAAGACTAAGTCTTTGGACTCAACCTCTCACACTGTGATAATTCCTGTATCATCTCTGTATAGCATTTTCATTGCATATAATCATTTTGCAGATACAACATGTACAAAAAACTAGTAAGATGTTGGCAGAATAAAACCCTGAAAAAAATTTTGTTTCAGAAATTTAAAAATGTCATATGAACAAAACCTGAGAAAGTTCTCTTTGATCATAAGCAGAAAGCAGAGAGAGATTTCAGCAAATTTTGTAATTTACCCAGCTAGTATTCAATTATTTGACAATTTTTATAATGACTTGACATTAAGTTACAACATTGCAATTACTTTGGTTTCTCCACTCAACTAGATAAAACATGTAAGGACAATTAATGTGTCATTTCTGTTCAAGCAAGAATTTACATTTCTTTCATGAGAGTTATTGCTGTTTTAGATCTTGTTCTTAAAAAAACCTCCTTGTACATGAAAGCACTACTTGTGTTGTCTCAGATGAATAATTCAAGCTTCCTATCTCATTCTTTTCATTTGCTGACCTTTGCACACCCCTTGCTAAATTATACCTAACCTGCTTCTATTAAAGAAGAAGATTAATAATTTGAAAGAGTTTGGTTTTGTCAGCTCTGAAAGTCAGATGTTTTTTGCTGCGTTAGCATAATGTATGTTGCATTACTACTTTCACATAATCACTGGAATGAAGACAAATGAACAAAAGTACATTCTGAACATCAATCATTTCCATAGCAAGTGAGTCCATGTGAGTAACTATTTAGCATGCAGGGAATGAGTGTTATTCATTTTTTATATATTCAGTTAAGCTTAATAACTCCTTGCTTCATAGCACAGTGTGACTATTTCTGGAATGAAGAAATATTTACAAGACTTACAAGATAGATGTCATATATGAAAGCAGTAAACCTTTCTTCTATCTTTGTCTAGGAGTGTCATGTGCAGCAAGATATAGCAAGATTTGGTTTGACCTTGAAAACATTAGTTTCCCCTGCGATAGAGGCAATACACTAAAGAATAAAAATGAAGAGCACCGCTGGACAAATTATGACTTGCAAGGTAGTGTTTACTGACATAAAGATACAGAGTGATTTCTCTTCATTGGAACTCCCAAAATACTTTTTTTTTTTTTTACTCTGTGTGCATTTTTTTTTTTAATTTTGGTCTCAGAATGTACACCTCTTTCTTATTCAAACATAACTTCAGTCATATTTTTTGAAAAAAAAATGAAGCATATCTTTTGGAAGGTACAGTCTATTGCTTTTGTAGCTTCTTTCATAAATATGACTGTACATGTATGTTAACTCAGCACCTTATTGAGAATTACAGATGAATTTCACAGCAGTGCCCCAAACAAGTAAAACTAATGGGAAGTGATGGCTTCTGAGAGAGCTTACATGACACTTACATGTTCAGGTCAACCTCAAACTACAGTATGACTGCAAAAGACACAGAAAGCAGAAAACATGAGCAGAAAACAAGTGAGACGGAAAGTCATAGTATTGCCCATTTTACACAATAAGCACTCCATCTAAAGCTTACCTGTGCGAGCAGACCCAAGCTACCTGGCTGCTGGGTCAGCAGAACCTTCCTTCTAGAGGTCCCAATGAAGTCAGGAGCTATTGCATGTAGAGTCTTCTGGTGAGTACTTTAAACTTCTAAAAAGTCATGAACTAGAAATTATTCTAAAGTAAGGGTGACGTATACTGTATCACCAAGATCCTGTTGAGTTATAGACTGAGCTTTCCTAGAGTAATCAATTTTATGTGCTAGGCTGCCTCTTTAACCAATGAAATTAATGTATTGTCAGGCCAAAAAAAGAACACAAATCAAAAGACATGACTCTAGTGTGCAGGGCCCAAATCACTGTGGCAGTGCAGTATCAAAATCAATTACCTTCCTTTCTCCAGCCAGAGTCCTCTATGTGATTTATAAAGCAGTTTACTACCAGGATGAGAAGAAAATATTTACAAACTGGGGGATGGCAAATGAAGAATTGCCATGAAGAATGGAATTCCTTTACAGTGAATGTTTTCTATATCACCTTGTTCTTAGGGACATTCATATGAAACTAAAATCTCAATCTCTGTCCACATGAACCACTTTGTCTATAAACCACCTTAATGTCTGCATATATATTTCAAAGATAAACTGTGTTGTATTGTAACTAAGTACACTATTACAGTGATAAAAGGGTCAAATATTTACTTACTTTAAAATAAACCACTATGTTAATGGTGTTTCTTTTTCTTTTTTGCTACCACAGTCTTTCTTAAACTTAATATGCTGAGAAGAAGCTACAGCACATTTTCAGCATATCATCTCTTCTGCAGCAGAACAAAAGTCAGTCATTTTCTTCTTTTAGAAAGGAATAAGTTTATTTGATTTTAAATTCCCCTGAGAAGTTGCAAAAGAAAAGATTACTGCTAGAGAAATAAAGACTTTCAAAAAAGTAAGAATTTGAATGAATTGAAAATTCAGCATGAGTACTTGTATGACTGATTGCAGAAGGGATTTGGCTTCAAAACAGTGTAATTTTCTCTTCCCTCATATGGAGCACACAGTGAACACAACTGTTGATTCCAAAACTGTCTCTAGTACTTAAGCAATTAGAAATCTATGCACATAGTTCTTCGTTGTTTAATGAAATTGCAGAACAATTCTCAAAATGAATTTCGAGCAGCAAAATGAATATGGTTCCGCATGCCAATTCCAGTGGAAAAAGTCAGGATGAGGATGGAAAAATATTGGAGACATGGCTCTCAATATTATCTCTTCAAAGAAGATTGGTCGATGACTGACAGTCATACGCTGGTTCCGTTTTTACAGCTATACAAGAAAAGTCAATATTTGTCTGCTCAATTAGATGTGTGAACAAATGAGGATCCATGGCCTTTATCCTCTAGACATTATCAGTCAGGGAAACGGGCTTTAAACTACACACCCAGTATCCTATACCACGCTCCCTGCTCACTGCAGGAGGCTTTGGGGACCATCCCACAACCTTCTTGGAGGTCTTAAATCAGAAGGAAGTGAAAGATAATAACACTAGAAGTGAGATTAATTTATGCTAGCTTTTCCAACTGTAGATGCAGTAAGTTGTTAGAGAACAAGGTCTGCTGTTAAATTCTGCACCTCTGTCTCTAACCAGTGGAGGGTCGAGGAGGGTTCCTGTTTACTTTGTACTGATGGATATTTGCTAATTTTAGTATTGCTCCACTCAGTAACAGGCCCAGTTAGTACCGGGTCTTGCAGTGCTGTGTGTTATAAAAATACTAAAGAGAGCTCCCGCTCTAGTTTGGATGTGCTCAAAAGTTAAAATCTGTTGAAGAAACAATATACACAGGCACACAATAGGACTAGAGTCCAGAAGTATTAAAATTTTGTTATCTCCCACAGAAATCATGTTTAATTAACATCAATGCAGTTATTCACTAGAAGTTATCAGCTTGCAAGTTAAGACAAGTGGAATAAATTGCTAATGGAAATACTAATTTTATATAAAATTCCTAACACTTTTCAACAGTATAAATATTTAAGCTGGTATTTGCAACCAAGTTTGGCTAAGTCTCTTTTTAATATCTGATTTTTTTTTTCTTTACTGTTACAAATGTATTGCCATTTTCCTTCTCTCTGAGAGAGAAAACTGCATCTTTCTCCTGTTGCTGCTGCTTCCTGACAGCAAGACACCTAGTTACACCTCAGCAAACATTACATTTCTCTTTTGTAATATAACTAGTCATGTTTTTCTTGCTGATACATAATTCAACTTGCAAATGCTTCATCTGCCTTCCTCTCTCCTTGACACCTGTCATACTTTTTGTCCTCTTGGTGAAGGTGTTTGGTGCATTATTATTCTAATCTGAGGAAAGTCCTTGGGAAATGCCTGCCACTAAGGTGGCTAAAAATCACTGAAATAAAAACATTATGTATGTCTTTCTCCAAGCCATTATCCATTATGAGTCAGAAAGCTGAAGTTCTCTTAGAAATACTCATTAAAATTCTTATACACTCAGCAGTCTAATTATATTTAAACATGTTTGGGGATCTTGATCCTACAGCAAGCTCAGTGCATGTGTGGAGAACCAGTAAGTTTGCATAGTTAGCTCTAGGATTTGTTCTTTTTTAATTAGCTGATCTGGGTGAAGCTATTTAGAAAGTGACTAAGATGTTTTTATTTTAATCCCTATAATAAGGCCTCAAAAACCATTCTTCATTGTATTTAATGCCTGGTATGTTTTGTATGGCAGAAGTAGGCAGCATGAACAGATAGCGAAAGTTAAAAAAAAAAGTAAAGATGCATTACTGACGCAGACTGATGGGCTTTAGCAGAGATGTCACTGATTTTCCCAAGTAAACAAAGAACATGTATGAGATGATTGTCAAATTTTTGTCAGAAAATTATGTCTGTCAGCACTTAGGCAGTAACTGTTTCTAAACCAATTGTCTCTTCTAAAGTTAGCACAGCTTTTCTGAATCATGTTAGTTTGATAGGCTTGGAGAGGTAAGTTCTCAGCATGTACACAAAATGGAGAAAGCAGCCTGGGGATTAATAGTCTCAGACCAAGCACTGTAAAACAGCCAAGTGTTTTAAGAGTGACAGAGTCACTTAGTCTCCCGATTATTCCTCTGCTTGCCCCTTGCTGAAACTGCCAGGGAGACGTCTGTGTCAGTTTAAACATCAGACTGTATGATGTAGATATCTATTAGCTGAGAACTATGCCAAAGCCACCATCTTCATTTCAGTAAGTCACCACAGAGCCATCACTCAGCAGAATGACTTTTTGACATTCTGGATTGATGTGTACCATAGGTTCTCTTTATAGTTTTTTTTCTTTTTTTTCTTCTTTTTTTTTTACTCCTTTTCAATAAGCTAAAAGTCATTGCATTTAAAACAACCAAACAAAAAAGAATGCATTGACCATCTCTGCAAAGAGGAATAGTCACACCAAGCTCTGAAAGTGAGAAGATTGAGAGGACAGAATACAGCAGAGGCAGAAGATGAAGGGAATGAAGACATAAACAAGGGAAACAGATCAATGTGACTTCAGCAACTGAATTTTATATAGAACTAAGGGAGTTCTGTATAAATATTTGAGAGAACATAAAGTAAAAGTGTTTAAAATCACTGAGAGGTTTCTTGAAGAGTCTAAATGAGTGATTTGGAATAAAGTGATGAAAATGAACAGATTTGGAGGAAAGCTGAAGATGAAAAAGCAGCACTATGCAGATTTCATATGGATATCTGATGTGAATGAGAAAAAAATGACAAAACTTTAGGTTTTGTTATTCAAAGTGAGAGAAATGCTCAGCAGGAACTGAGATAAATGGGAAGAGATGCTACGAAAGAAATGTAAGTAGTTAATATATGGTTATATTAAGTTAAAAGTTATGATGAATTATGCAGGGTGAGATGCTGAGGACACCATT
>JAUBNY010000002.1:5515993-5537029 GCA_032275445.1 Crypturellus soui | reverse complement strand
AAATAAAATTTGAAACAATAAATGAGATGATAACTTTTCCCCACACCTACAAAAATTTTATGTTGAACTGTGTTCACAGCATCCAGTTTTACAATGTCCATCTCACAGTGCCCAAGGAGTCCAAAGCAGATTTTGGAACTCCTAAATTAGATATAGCATATTTTAAAAGATTTTCATTTTCTACAAGGAGTCTTTGTTGAATTTGGCTCCAAAAATCTCAGAGTATTCACCACACTATACATCACTCCACTTCTTTTCCAGCAGAGTTCACTTTTGCAAGACTTCATCAGAATTTGCATTCACTTCTGCCTGCCTCAAAGGTTATTCAAAGCCTGACAGATTATTGAAAGCCTTTGTATGAATACGTAGTTAGAAAGTAGAAACACACAAACTATTAAAATGTGTACAATTCCCTCTATCTTATGAATAGGCTTAAAATAAAGGTGAAAACAGAAATGTATTACAGCTGTCCATAACATACTCAGGACCCTAGCATTATCTTTATTCTAGGAAACTTTCATCTAGGAAAGGCAAAAGAATCTTGTTGCAATCGTGTTTTTCTCTTAAGGACTACTTATCTCCCCTAGTAAGCTTATGCTGTATCATGGGATTCTGTTTTACTGCAATATCTTTTATTATTCAAGAATTGTCTTCCCTTAGCAGTATTTTATATGCTTACCCTGGAGATAAGTCCTAATGCTGTTGTTGTATATAAAGCATTGTTCTGTGTTATAATATCAAAAACTAAAGTTTTCATTTCTTTTTTTTTCTTCTTTTTTCTTTTATACTTGCTCACACTGATTTTCTGAATAATTTGTCTGTGTATTCTGATATTCACTCCAGGAAAGATCCAAAGACTTTGTTCTACAGTCTGCAGAGAAAATGCTATAATACATATCAGCAGCAAGCTATTCAAAGAGCTATTTTTTTAATAAAATTTCAAATCGAAACTGCTTCAGCCAACACAGTTGCTTTGTGCCAGATGTTTTGTAGAAAAACTATCCAAAAAAAAGGGTTAAAAAAAAAGGGTTAACAATGACTCATATGGAAACTACTTTTGTTTTTCTTTTTGCCTTTTCATGTCCATTTTTCGAAATTAAATACTTTACTTGTCAGTTGATACCAGACTATATATTTAAATCTGGAGTACAACCATTTAAGAAAGCTATGAAAAACTAAGAACAGGTTTGAAGATGAAAATGCTAGCTCCTGTCCAAACTAACTGTCCTGGTGCTGCACCAAAGCAACACAGTTATTTGTTTCCTCTATGATAAACATGGTACTTTCTCCCACAACTGCTTTTTCCTGCAGCACGCTGTACAAAGCACATCTGTGCTGAAGGCCCATTTCAAAACAAAAATTTATATATTACTACAGTTAGCCTATTAATTAAGGTCTAATAGCAATAATGCTTTCACAGTCTATGGAAATTTTTGGCATCATTGAAGGATTTAATGACTCTCAGTGTTTTTTTTTTGAGGGGGTTGCCTACTGTATCAAAAAAATATCCTTAAACAACACTACTCTGCTGAATGTACATTGAAATAAAAGCTTTCAAGTAGCTTGAATCAAACTCTTCATCTGAAGGCATAATTACTCTGAGCCCTACAAATACAGAACATCAGTGGCAGAGAAGCTAAAGCAATAGTGGTTAGAGTTTCTTACTCACTAAGAGTTTCTTACTAACTAAATTGATGATTAAAAAAAAAATCACTCATTAATCCCTTGGGTCAATGGGACATTTTGAACTGGCAAATCATATTAAATGATTACAAATTTTAGTATAAAATTCATCTTCAGTGATTAGAGGATACAACCTGCATTCTGGTGTAGATATTGCTATGTCAAAAGCAGAAACTCTATAGAAAAATACACAAAAAACCCTCCTCTCCAAAAAGAATAGCATTGATTGTGCAATTCCATATAATGCTCAAGTTACCAATTCAATGACTCTAAGGACTGCTTGTGAGCCACAGTGAAGCAATGCCATATAACATAATCCTAATGATTGTTTTTTTCCCATTCACCATATCAAATATCAACAAAGACATTATAAGAGAAGGCTGAACAAATTAAAACATAATTGGAAAATAAAAACAACAAATTCTAGCTGATGATTAATCATAGAAATATTAGTTATGTGTGTGTAGACATTTTGCAGCAGTTTCATAAATATGTATTTTTTTTCTGTGTGTTCTGTATCACTCGAATGACTTTGTGCTTTCTCTGTTTGAAAAAATTCTGTGGTCTACTGTTCTTCATAACCTCTGAGCTTCTAAATTACTTCAATGTGCACACTATAGGAGAACAATTTAGACAAACAGCTTGAAGTGCTGCCACAAAACCACTCCTGAAAATGTAATAATTGCTAGCACACATTGTTTTTATCTAAAGTTTCCCTTCAAAGCTGCGTTGCTCATTGTTTACAGGATCACAAAATTGACAAAGGCTCTGTGGCTCTCCTTTTCCTCTTTCCCCTGAAGTTTGTAGGAACCCCACAGTCAGAATGACCAGAGAACATTTCCTTTTCCCATTACAAACCAGAGACTGCTCCTGAGTATCATGTGGATGCAAATTCAAAAGGTAATGCATGCACTTATTTGGCATCTGGCAAGAAGAAGCTAACAGGGGCAGACAGATAGCAAAGATCTTTGTGCAGATAATCTCATTACAAGGTGTCCTTCAGGAAGAGAACAGGAAATTTACATATCTATTTGTATTAACCTGATCAAGGCAAGTAGCACAGAATTAAAAACCTAAGCTGGACAAGAAGTGAGTCTGCATAAACAGATGTATTGAAGCAAAAAAATCTGGTACAAACCTTTAGTAAGATTATTTTTCTTTTTAGAAAACCATAAATGTTGTTAAAGACAGATCTTTGTGTGCCAAAGAGGAAGGAAAGGCTGGTTGCTCAAAGACTTCATAGTGTTCACGATTGCCTGAGGAAGCTTGAAGCAAAGGCTGCTATTTATTTTCTGCATTGCTGGCACTGCCTGATGCAGATGCCAGTTGAATTTCATCATCTAATGTACCATTAGACTCGATTATTGTTTTTTTTTCCTAAAAGATAAGTCCCTTGTCGGTGCTACCTGTGAGCTGAGTCACGGTGTTGTGCATAGGTGGCAAAGCAAAAGCAGTTGGTCATATTTCAGGCCTGATTTCATTTTTCTGGCAAATCCATTTCTCTTTTTAAAAGAAGAAAGGAAAATTTGCTGTCATATTTCCCCATAAAATATCTTTATCCTCACTACTGGACAAGTAAATATTCAACTTTGAGTTGGACACTCTAGGTTCAGTCTTAAAAATCATTCTGAAATACTGGGGATGGATTTGGGAAGACTGAGGAGTTACAGATCTCTCAGGTTGTTTACCTATTTTTCCTTAAGAGCAATTTGATTTCAGCTCAAACTGCTGAAAGAAAATCTGCCCCTCAAAAATGTGGAGGAAAGTGACTGAGAAGAACACATTCTCATGAAATGTGAATTATTTTATGAATCACTACCTTATGTTTTAGATAGCATTTGTAGCATAAATAAAATGCATCTATATGTCCTTAATCCATTTATTCAATATCAGCAATGTTACAGCTGAAACAGCAGAAAAATCTAATATAAAGAGTCTACTGAGTCACAAGGCTCAACCATGGCCCCTGTGCTCCAGCCACACTGATGCACTAAGACACTGAATATAAGAAACAGTGCTCCAGAAAAATGAAAGGCATAAATTTGGTACGCATAACAGAAATGTAAATCCAAATCTAGTACCCACCTACTCATACCATATATGTACTGCTAAAAGAGGAATTCAGTTTTCAAACAGTTTCACTGAAATGCAGTTGGGTGTCCCTTTCTTAGTGATAATTCCTCTTTCTAAAATACATTTATAATTCAAAGCTTCCCCAGGGCAGCAATCTTATGGACTTACCTCTGCCTCCAACCTATGCATAATCTTGCAGAACAAAAACAAAAAGAAAAGGAAAACAAGACAGAAAGAATTGAATCTTGCATGAGTTTAATTTTAGTTACAACTAAGACTGCTACTTGACCCTTAAATTATGTCTCCTTTCAATGATAGATTCCCTCCTCAAGAAAAGAAAAAGTATTGGCAAAAGCATGGAAATTGACATTTGATGGGGAAATAAAATGTACCTTTTACTCTAAGTAGCTTTTAATCATAGGTTTATGGCCCATATGTTCCCTCGCAGAATCCTCAGGGATCCCCAAATACCAATGTTAGACAAAAGCCTTTAGCGGCAGTTACTGTTGCTAATTCATATGTAAAGAGCAGATGTCATTTTGAAGCATCCCACAGTAATTTATATGGTTTTTTATATAGATAATATTTTGTATATTGAGAATTCTGTTCATGAAGAAAATACTGTCTTTTTTTTCAGTAGAAAAGCATATCTTATGCAACTAGCATTACAAATAATATTTAAGAGAGGAATTTTGTGAAAACTACATAACTAGATAGTTCTTTCTAATCTAATTAGCAACTTGGAATTTCAAAGTACTACTCAATATTTTATGAACAGCACTGTGGCATTTATTTTAGCAGGCTCAAGGAAGAATGAAATCACTTCTTCTAAAACCCAAGTTTTCCTTAATGACTTCATTCAATCTTGATCATATTCAACCTTTTTGAAAAGATTAGTCCAAGGTAGCATGATTGCGAGTATTATGTGCCACAAATCCAACGAAGCATGACATTATGATTTTTTCTAAAAAATCATGAAGGCATCATATTCTCCAAGTAATCAAAAATCAGGTCTCCTCAGATCTTATTGGGAATTAAAAAAAAAATAGTGTTTTTATTCACAGTTTGGAAAACACTGATCCATCAGAACTACAATAAGAGGGAATGATTGTATAATTTGGTGTATAGATCATTCATCTGGATTGAAATAGATCTAGGTCAAGCTCTCTACCCTAGTAAATGTTGAATTTAATATACAAAATAAAGCTACTAAAAGACAGACATCCCAGACCAGCCAATACCTGCATGACAGAGTCTTTTTCCTGAGAAGCAGAACACCTAGAATTCAGCTGCAAGTTTAAACTAGGCAAAACAGAAGGCTGAACCAGCAGATCACCTAAGAGGCAAAGTCTTCACTGGGTTTTCTATTAGCACAAAGGGAAAAATTTTGAAGCATCTGTAAAGCAATAAGATGGTAAAATTTGTTTCTTGTACAGCTCTAGTTACAAATATTTTCCTACCCTCCCATTACAAATTGGTGAGTCCTAAAATGGAATAGATAATCATATCATCAGTAACAGCATATAACAGCATATAATCATATGCTGTTACTAAGCATATGTTACTAAGCTTTACCCACACATACTTATCTAGCAGCAGTTTGATAAACACTCCCAAATGAAAAGGGAGCCTTGAACCTCAGTATCAGTACTCTTCTAAATTACAAATCATCACGTTAGAGAATGAGTTACTGGGAATTGATAAATTATATTTAATTCTGTTCTTCTCACAAAAAGGAAAAATAAAATGCTGTAATATTTTCCATGGCTATTTTAAAATTTGCTTATAATTGATTAGCTCTGAAAGGGAATGTTTATTAAAATTGACCTTCCATTTGTGATAGCAAAAATGTTTAAAACACTCGCAGAAGTTTCCTCAGAGTTTCTCTCCTACAGATTGTTACTACCTCTCTAAGAATAAAGATAATTACTTAGGATTGAGCTGATCCACCATTTTCCTATCAGATTTGCTTATTTATTTGCAAAAAGTTCTAGAGAGGTGGCAGATAAGGGATACCTTCAGAAGACTGTTTTTTTACAAAACTACAGTTGAAAAGCAGAGGCTTCTGAACCACTT
This sequence comes from Crypturellus soui, assembly GCA_032275445.1. Taxonomy (NCBI): domain Eukaryota; kingdom Metazoa; phylum Chordata; class Aves; order Tinamiformes; family Tinamidae; genus Crypturellus; species Crypturellus soui. The sequence goes on along the minus strand of JAUBNY010000002.1, from coordinate 5,531,197 downwards.
TCTTTAAACTTTATCCTACAAAGATATTAATGTAGAAGTTGATTAATATGTAAGATTCTATCAAAATGGGAGTTCAATGTGATTTTAGTGTTAGAGGCAAATTGAGTTATGTTTGATGATTAGACAGAGCTGATTAAGGCAAGAGACAAAATGATTAAGATTACATTTAATTTGGTAAAGCTATTAACCTTTCTTAAGCTTGTCACTTGGAATGGTTATTACATCTTTCTTTCAAAATGGTCTACCGCAACAGTCACTTGATCACTATTAGCCTGTTTCTAACTATAACCTTGAGAAAGATATTAACTCATTTACCAGTTTAAATCCAATCATTGTCTAATATACCTTTTTTTCCCTAATACCGATATTTACTTTAAAGAAATGTATTTTCACTGTCACAAAATAGTTTCCTTCCTGCAATCATGACCTTTCCAAGATAGTAAGAACTATACTTCAAAGACATACATGTTGAAACAGTGAAGAAAGGAGATCAAGGCAAGATAAAATTGTCATTATTCAACACCAGTGCTGCCATAATGCTTGTGAGTGGATTGCCTTTCTTCCCATGGCAGACTCTAGGGCTGAAACACCAGGGGATGGACTGGTCCTGTGCAGCAGTACTCCTCCTCTCTCACAGGATTTGGCTCATCAAACCACCTAGTCTTTGTCGGAAAGGGAAATAACACCAGCCCCCCCATTTAGTAGCGAAGCTCTGCAGCTTTTACAGTTCTGTCTCAGGTACAGCAGTCTGTTGTAACAAGCTATTACATCCAGGATGAACTTTCAGATCCTCCAGCTTTATCTTCTCATCCACTCTTGTCCAGTGAAGAACGTATTCTCTGACACTCTTACTACTATGTTAATTATCATTACCAACAGTGTGATGTGAGGACAGAGGAAACATCATAGTAGCATGAAGTAAAAGTGAGTTTTACTTAAGCTGGCATGCGTCTGCATTTTTAATGTGCAGACAGCCAGACGGTAAGAACTGGGAAGACAAGCATAATCTTGTCCTATGGAGTCAGGAAATCAGCATCCAGGTCAGTCTGGGCATTGTTTTTAAATAAAATAATGTAGTGAATGAAATATAAGAAGAAAAAGATAAGAAGCCGTTGAGTAAGCAGCACAAGGTCATTGTCTGAACAAAACTATTGGTTTGATTAGGACTGTTACATGGTCAATAACTGAACATCTGACTTCTACAGAATTAATTTGCATGTTCACATGTTTGAGCATGACCTGGCTCTGGACTCATATCCAGAAAAGCGGATATTAGCCAAGATTTAGTGTAGATGGGCAATGGTTGGGGTAACACCTTTTATTACTTCCTTCTTTTGTAGAGAATTCAACTTAATTCTTAAAACCCTCAGTATACGTTTCCACATTTATTAAGAATGCTGGCAACTCCGCGGCACCCCATCTCTCTGTAGCTTGCAGAATAGACTAGGCAAACTACAGATGTGTTCTGTTATAAAATTTACTTTGAGCCACCAAGATAGACTAATTGCTACATTAATCTCTGGTCTTTTGGGTACCAATCACACAGAAAACAAGACTTTCTGGCACTGTGACTTCTCTTTGGAGTCTAATTGCTCTCCCCAGAATCTGTAACAAGAAATTTCTGAGATCGCTTATTAAAGCAGGAGGAAAATGATCTGTTTCTTTCCTTCACCTTCTTGCCTTGAACATGCAGATAAACTTATCTATGTACACACATGTGTACATAGTGAATAAAATACAGAAAAAATACTGTTTGTGGCATAGCAAAATATTTAATCTGTCATATGGAAATTGAAGGCAGTATTAATCCTCAAATTCACATCTGAGAGAATGTCTCAAAATGGAGACAACAGACGAACTTCAAGCAGCCACTAATGAACTGCTCTTACAATATGTTGGGGAATTTCAAACGGCACAAAGGAACCTATTGTGACCTTCCATAATCGTTCAGCATTAGGCTGGTGCCACTGGAGTTGCTCCCTGTTTTCCTCAGTGACTCTGAGATTAGATTTCTCTTCTACATATTCATTTGTGGTTTCTCTTCTCCTTCAGGAAATTCTTGGGTGTACAAAATGCATGCAAAAAATATCAGAGGAGCAATTTCCCAAGCTATCCATACGAAGGGCTGGATAGAGCCAGCATCACCAAGCTCCTCACTACATGAGGAGCACATGAAGAGAAATATTTCCAGGGTAAACTCTTTGCCTCTGGAAGATTTCTGCCCCAGCCATATCATAGAGTTTATAGAGCTATCACAGTGTTTATAGATCAAGCCCCCGAATATGCCATGTATTTCCCCTTTTCCATCCCCACAGATGAACATCCTATGTTATGCAGGTGCATATATCCTGCTTAGAGCAAAGCAATTCCAAGATTGTTCCAGTTAAGATCTTAACAGTAGCTCTCACATGTGTTATCACATAAAGGGCCAGAAATTGCTAAAATCAAGATTAGCCATACTGAAAGAAATTTATAATTACATGGAAAAATGGTCTTAGGCTTTCAATCAGAGAAAGATCATTTAAACACCTTTAATTATAGCAGAAATATATATATATATATATACTCTTATATATATATATATTATTATTATTCACTCCTAAAACAAAACAAACAAACAAATCTCTATATAATAAATTACTAGGTACATTGTTCATTCTTTTTTTTTCTTTTCTGTTTTTCATTCTTTCCTGGTGGTATTGAATTCTAGTTCTGGAAAAAGTTATTTGACAAGTCACAGTATTGACACATGAGGAGAAACTAAGTGAGCTGTGTTTGCCTGGAGAAGAGAAGGCTGAAATCCTAATTAACCCACTTATAATATCACTTCCTACCAAAACGGCCAATAACAGAGGGCACCTTTAGATTCTTTGTCAGCTTTTTAAAGTCTTTAACTGTCTATGCGATAACTTAACTGATATATTTGTATATAAATTGATCTTGCACAGACATCACTTGTGCATAGAATATTTATGCTAATCAAGAATATCAGTTACCCAAAAAGCTATGAGTCTCAAAATGTTTCTTTTCAGATTGTATATGCAATAAAAACACCCAGCATTATGAAAACCAAGGTAGTTTTGTAGCAGTATTAATGCAGGTATGACCTTCTTAAATGAAACATCAAACTTTATGATATAGAGTTGGGAGATGCCTGAGAAGAACAGAAATATTTCCACATATCTGAGTGTGTGTCACTACAACTTGCAAAAAGCGTCAAAACTGCAGTGCCATCTTCTGGAGTATGGTCACGATTCTGACCTTTAAATAAATAGTACTCTTGTTCATAGTTTATGTCACAAAAGACCCCAAATTATTATACGAGTGCTGAAGACTATATTATTTTTTCTTTTTTTTCCCTAAAGTTTCTGTTTTTCTAGAATAAGACCTGCTTCTCAGTTCTCCACATCCATGTAGTTATTGTATAAGTAAATGTTTTCCTCATTCCACTGAAAAGCAGCTTCAAGCTTTCTCTTTTTTCCTTTATAAATTTACTAAGTAGTAGAATATCTTGAGAAAAGAAAACACTTTGCAAACCACAGTGAAAAACTATGCCTTGGCACTAGAAAAGAGGCACGATACGCAAACCCCTTGAAAGCAGTCTAGCATGACTGGGAACCACAAACTCACCTTTCAACATGTGGGACTTTAATTTTTATTTCGTAGCTGTAAGGGATATCCAGAGAAAACACACTCAATGCAAATACCTATTTTAGTGGAATAATTCGTCTCATTATCTCCCTGTATCTTCTTGTTTCCCCAGTTGTCTGGAGTGAAGACTTAAAAATTTTGCTTTTGTTTATAATGACTGAGACTGTTACTGGAGACTTGTTTTTCACTTGTCTCTCTTTTGTTTCCTTATTGACTGCCCCCTCTTACAAAGAGCTGTCTTTCTCACATATTAAATCACTTAAACAGCATGGACTATCAGCAACTCAGGTACTCTTTAAGAAATATATGCCATTGAAATGATGCATTAAAAAACAAGTTAAATGTGGGATAGTTGGGATAATTATCTTTATTTTCATTAATTTCTTTTAACAATGAAGTCCTCCTGTGTTTACATCTCACTTTCAGAAAGATAACATCCATATAATTTCATTTATATTAAATGAATTCCAGATGAAGTAGATACCATGGCAGTTTCTATATCCTTTTCCTAAGTGATGATTATCATATACAACAGGGCCTATTCAAGGCCAGTATGAGTTCTGGGAGGCCTTAAAGAAGGTCCTTTCACTTCACAAAACAGGGCGCAAATGCTGGAAAAGCCTGCCCTGGACCACGGGATCCTGGAATATTTGGTTAGAAGGGAACCCTGGAGGTCAAACATCCTGCTAAAAGTAGAACTATTACAAAGCTACATCAGATCAGCTATGGTTTTCTAGCGAAGTATAGCGAATCTCTAAGGGTGGAAATCCTACAACCTCTCTAGATAACTTGAAGAAATGTCGAATGAGTCGCCCAACTTGCAATTTATGTCCATTGTCATTTCTTACAGTCTTTGATGCAATGCAGGAGACCTTGGCTGCATCATCTTAGCCTGCTGTTTAGTCAGATGAAACAGGCCTAGCTCATCCAACCTATCTTCATACCTCTGAATACCTTCTGCTGGGTCCTTTCCAGCTTCTCAACATCCTTTTGAACCAACTCATTAAATCCATTATTTCTATCGCAAGCCACCAAATGATATCTATTGAGTGCAGAAAGTGCCAAAAATAACTATTTCAAATGTCTCTAGCCCATTGCTTAGCTACTATTTATTTACTAAAGGAGTGCAACTTTGGGAGCTGATAGAATCAATTCTAGGACATAACAGAGGGAAAATGGAAGATATATCCAACATCCTGTGTTTGGTAAAAACATAGAGAAATTAATAAGAAGGTATAAAAGGTAGCCATAGCCTCTACAAGAACATGAAGAAAGAAAGAAAGAACAGAAAAAAAAAAAGACAGGGAATTGCTTCAGCATTTTCACCCCTCATTAAGTATACTGCTCCTGATTCCCCCTAATTGAGCACCACCAAATTCCTTCACTTTTGATGGAGAAAAAGTCTGTTGTTAATTTGCCATTTACTACATTTTGTTACTGCAGTCTCAGCAACTCTATTATCATATACTGCATGGCAGCATTTAGTAAACTCTAAAGAGCAGCCCATGTGTATATTTTCTGCTCCAACCTTTCTATGTGACAAGGTGATTGATACTGCAGCACTGAGCCCAAGAAAATTTGATGATAACACCTCTAACCCCTGTTCAGTATTCTTTTTAAATGTCAGAATTGCTGTTGCACTAGTCACTGCTTTCACCTTCATGCTGCTGCCTGAGAATTGAAATCAAAACACAGCCAAATATCCATGGGTAGATTTCACTCTTCTCCACTAGTTGGCTAGATGCCATCATCATGCATGTGCTCTAAGACGTGACAGAAACCACAGGTATTTGCCAAGGACATTTTCTGAGACTTCACCTCTCTGGCACTTGGTTGGTTATGACTACAGCCCTGGCTAGCCTTCCCCTCAAAGAGTGAGAGTCTGAATCCAATAAATAACCTATGTGGAGAAACTCTTCAAATTCTACTGTTTCCCAAATCCAGTCTCCAGAGAATTCTATATAGTAAGTCCATTTTGCAACTTAGTGTGAAGATAACTTAATTAGACTCACTTCCCTGCAGATAGTGTCCCAGGAGGGATACTATTACATATTCCCATGATGTATTGCTCTAACAACAGTATGGGGAAAAAATAGTAATAAAAGGAAAGGCGAGAAGAAACTAGCATGACTGGCATGAACTGAAGGCCTTCATCTCAGTTTTGCCCTCAGGAACTCACAGAACTGTGGGAAATCACTAGCAATAAAAACCTACCCTTGGTAGAGAAGGAAGTTAGGAAACATTTCAATAAACTGGACGTACACAAGTCTGTGGTCTGATGGGACACATCCACAAGTGCTGAGGGAGCTGACTGATGTCATCATGAGGCCACTCTCGATTATCTTTGGAAGGTCATGGTCATCAGGGAACTTCCTGAGGACTGAAAGGAAGAAAATGGCATATCTGTCTTTGAGAATGGCAAGAAGGAAGACCCAGAGAATTGAACACCAGTCAGCCTCACCTCTGTCCCTTTGACAGATGTTGGATCAGGTTCTCCTGGAAGCAATTTCAAAGCATATTAAGGACAAGGTGGTGATTGGTATTTACAAAGGGCAAATCATGCCTGATCAACCTAATAGCATTCTATGATGAGCTGACTGGCTCAGCAGAGAGTGGTGGAGAGCACTGGATGTTGTTCATCTTAGCAAGGGTTTCTGCACCACCATAACTTTTGTAATACAAACTCTGTTCAGTTTCTTTCCTCTTGCTCAAAAACTATATATTTTGATGTGTGGAATTCTTATCTTTATATATCAGAATCTGCAAATTGTGGCAATTATTCACATTAGTCACATTGATCTTGCCTGTCTTGTTCAGAATACTCCTTGCCCTGAGAACACAATACGAGTCTATGGACACTCTCGCAATGGAACTGGATAGACATGGTAACTAGTTATTTATTTTGCTCAAGATTTCAATGTTGTTCTTAGATTGTATTTAGATTTGCTCTTAGCACATGGAATGCAAGGTCTGAGAATGAGAATGTCATAATAGATATGGGAACAGAAAGCAAAATCAGAAAGTCAGAACTTTTTCAGCAGTCATTAGCATACTATGAACTTGCCAGTAACACCCAAAGTCAAAGCAATGCTTACACTGGAATTACTTACACTGGAAGTGTTAGTATGGCAACAGCAACATTTTAAGAGATGTCCTTGAAAAATTATTAATGGACAAGTTTAATACTATTTTATCTGCAAGAACAAAAGCAATACTAATGTTGATAATCAAAGAAGATTCTTCTGTGTTTAAATACTACAGTCCTTTGTTTTGTATCAAAAAAGCTGATTTGTACTCTGTCATATCACAAATATTACATTCACATGATCCCACGTCTCATTATGCAGGCAACTTTGCTGTAAGGAACACACTGACTGAACCATGCACATCTCAGAGGACCTCTGAAGAAACACTTTTTTTTATTTGGAAATTTCTGAATCTGACATTATAATCAATAGAGTGTAAAATAAGGAGGAAGCACAGAAAATTGGAAAGTTTTAAGAGGGTGGTGCTTTTGAGATACAGTAGAAAATAGTCTAGATTTCCTGACCTTTATCTTGAAAGTTATAAAGAGATCATCTGTGTGGAAAAGCAGAGAGCAAACTACAATATCCTCCTTTTGCAGCTGATTTTCTGTATAATTTAGACCTAGCAGTGCTCAGTACAGACACTGTCTTCTACTGGACAGACTGTTTCTGGGCTCTTCTGCCCTTTGTCCATGATTTTGAAGCCATGAAAATAATACTTTTTAATAAAATTGACGATGCTATCTTATAGTATCCTAAAAAATCAACATTTTTTACTCCCAATTTATAGAAATGCACCTTGTTGCACAGAACCATTAAAGACTTGACACAAAAAGAGAAATGCTTAAAGTGTGACCAAGCCAGTAGAAGTTAATGGAAATACTGGGAAACATTAATTTTACTTATGCCCCCAATTTTCATACAATGACATATTTGTTTAGGCAAAGTGCGCATTTGTAAGTACAGGTAGCCCATTTTAGCTAGGACAGGTACAACTATGCATAGCCACTTGGTACTGGTGATAATTACACATGCAAATTAGTAGAACAGTGACTTTTCATAATATCTTTAAAAAGTAATCAATAGATGATGCAACAAAGCACTAACAAAACATTTTAAGGACATGTTCAGATCTGGGAAACTGAGCTTTTTTCACCCAGTTAGATCTGTTGACTGTGACGGATCATTATTTTCTCTCCGTTCACAAGAATTTCAAGTTGTTGGTACTAGCAGCATAGGTTCAAGGTAAAAGTTATGATATAAGAGCAAGTATAGTTCTCTATTGTCCAAATTTGACTATTTTTTCTTTAAATCTGAATTTCAAATCTGAGATATGTCTTGGTATTCCTTCTGAATTCAGTGCACACTTTCTAATAGTATATCTTCCTATTTTTTGCATTTTGTATAATTTAAAGAATTTTAGGCTGAGGTGGGTTAGGATTACTGTCTATGAATACATTATCAGAAAGGCAAACTGAGGAAGAAAATCTACTTAAGGAAAAGAACATTTTTTTGGCATAAGAACAAATGGCTCTCTGTTGATTAATAGAGGAATACTGGAATCTCAAGGTTTTAATTCTCTTGGAGGAGTACATTCTGGAACAGCTATTGAATAGTTACAAAAGAGTAAAACACCTAATTGGTGTTAAAAATGGAGTTTGCATCAGTGTGTGAAAGGGATTTGGTAATGAGTTTGCAACAGCAGGAAACTGATCTCAGAGAGCCAAGTAGTACCTCCCTGCTCCTGCTCCTTTTGACAATAAAAGCAGCCAACAACGTTCCAGTAAAAGCTCTGCAAAACTTGGAAAACTCTTCATGATTATTTATATTTCTTAATGTAGACATTATATGTCTATTTATATTACACATCAACACAGTGACAATTGTTTTATTGAAACTCACTGACACCATTCCATCTCATTGTACAAAGATGATAATCTCGCATGTTTTGGCCAGTTGACACTAAGTGACACCCATAGAAAAACACTAGGAGTTATCTTTCATCAGTGTAAATATATTTAGATGAAATACACATTGAAAATATGCACATACATCATTGAAGATAAGCATTTTAGAGGAGGGAAAAGTATTCATATGACTTAGACATTTTGTGCTAAGCCTCTTCCCAAAATGCATAAAGAATTGCCTCAAGTTACTGAGCGATCTTGTATAATGTACATGCTATTCTAACACATCTAGAGATGAAACTGCAAATGAAATGTGCTTCTTAACTTTTTATTTCCACTGGATACAGTTTTTTCCACTGGATACAGATTGATTTGACTTATTTAATTTTTGGTGATTCCTTCTCTCCAGTAGTATCTGATATTATATTGCGCTTTCCATCTACGAATTAAAGGAGAAAAAAAAATCTTGCTGATGCTTACTTATCTTATTATATTGTTAAAACTCTTTGACCTAACTGTTGCTTACTGTTCAGGATTGCCTGGAAACCTGAAGAACTCAGGAACATTTTCTCCCAATAACACAACAGCATAACCAGTTGCTTTACCTCTTTCAGAGCTGCTTATTTTTTATATTGTGTTATTTGATGTGAGAAACTCTCATAGATCCTCTACATAAAATTTACTCATTGTTCATGTGGTACAAAGTATGCTTTAAAGGAGGCGGCAGTATGACAGAAATTTCCACATAATACTTTTGTTTACAGCTACAGTTTCCTCAGACAACATGTGGAAATCTGACAATGCTGTGATCAGTACTAAATTCTCTGAGTTTGCACATCATTCTCTTAATGCACAGCACCAAAGCTTCTGTCAGAGCATTTCTATGCTATTAGATTTTGGACTCTTGGGTGTAATTTGCAATTCAAAGATAAAGTACTTGATCTGTGAGTTATTTTTAAATCAGAGAACATAATTTAGTACTTGCAAATATCCAGGCAACTAGGACTTCATTAGCTGAGGTCAGTGTAAACACCGCTACAATCTTACTGGGATTCTCTTGCTTTCATTCTATCTGCATCATGCAGAGTGACACTGATGGGAAGGAAGAGTATGTGATTACTGTGGAATCTGATTCAGAAAGAGAATTCTTGAGAGAGCAACCAAGAAGCTCTTTGAAACCTAATGTTACTGGAAGTTTATTTGACTGTCCAATATTTTTTGTTTTAAAACTTAGATGTCTTTTGCTCATGGATTTTGCAGTATTGATGCATTCTTTATACATTGCCTTTTTGTATTATGCCAGAGAACACACTGCTTTTGTTTACAGCTCTGACTGCTTCTACATATTATCTTCCCACTGGGACAATTAATTAGAGCCTACAGACTTCACTTATGACTGCTTATATTCAGTTTGAAGCTGCACTTAAGGAAGTAGTGTTTTCTGGTTAGTGATTTAATGTCACTACAGACACCCCTTGTTTAATCTTTTCTTGATTTGTTTTGCAATTTGCTTGATTGCAAATGTCAGCACATTCAGTTGGAAAAGTACGAGTGAGTATGATTTCCTGTGTGAGTCAGAGAGCTATTAACACCTGTACCAAAGCTAATTTTAGAATAAAAAGAGTTTAATATCAAACATAGCATTTGTAGGTTATTAATCTAATGAGAAAAATATATTTCTTGACTGAGAATACTGGACAGAGAAAAAGTTGGAAGTAACTTGTTATTGGTATACAGCTCTTAGAGAAGAGCAAAAATAAGTACAAGATGGTATAAGCAAATAGTGATATCCAAATTTCTGGACCCTAAATAATTGGTTCCCAAGCTTCCAGTTTATGTCAACATTTTTTTTCTGTAAGGAAATGCAATCTGCTAGGTCATGCTCTATTCCAATATATTAATGAATTTGGGGGATGAAGGAGAATGAGAGACATAAATGAAACCCAAGGAAACCTTATACAAATGTAGACACTTCACTGTAGAACTCAGGCCTAAAAGACAGGAATTATTCTATCATTCTACATTTGAACTTCCAAAGCATTTTTCTAAAACTGAGGAAGTAACATGCCTGCTCTTTGTTCAGATGGCTTATAGAACCAATGCCTTTTAGCCAAGTGTACATTGTGCTTCTTCTCGCGGCATACAACAGTTTTCCTCCTTCTGGCAACTCCAGAAGAGGTTCTGCGGCACACTCTGGGGTCACTGCTCCTAGGAGCAGATCTGCTTTGGGGACGGGAAGTTTCAGACCAGCAAGGCAAAGGAAAAGAGAGGATAGGAATGACTTAGCCAGATGTGAGTATTCTGCAGAGCCAATGGCCTCAAGATAGGGGAGCAGAGGAGGGTGCACACATATCACTCCAAGGTGACAAAAAGAGTTAGAAAAATGTAGGATTTTCTGTTGCTGCCAAAATAGTCCATGCTATTTATTAAAGTGCTCTGACACAAAGTTCCTGATCACGCTATAGTGCATCATCAAATTGGAGTGGTTTTGATCCTTTTCCCTTGCTCTGAAAATCCCTGTCCTTTTAATTATGAAAGAGAAGTAAAGAACTAAGAGGGAAATAAAAATCTATTCAAAAACTGATTAATATTATTTATATTTTTATCAAAAACACCAAGAACCAATTCCACACAATGGCTGGCAGACCAAAGGTTCGTTTATATTTATTTCATTTAGGTCATCGTTCACTTTAGCAGCACCTTTCTGTTGTGATTGCAATGCCAGGCTTTAATATAACAATGTTAACATGCTGGGTCGGGGGAAGAGAGCAGTTATCAAGTATTCCAATTCTTATTGGCTTATAATTTCATTATTTATGATGGGCTGACAAGTTTATCAGTTTAAGAATCAGAGAATGAGATATATGAAAAGGACATGTGGGAATGTAGTAAAAAGAAGAGATTTCACTTTCAAATCTTGCAGACATAATTTATATTCATCAGCACCCTTATATAAATGATCAAGGTTTTAAGCCCTCAAGAATGGTTTCAAGCATCGCCCCATTGTAACAACATGTCAGCCAGAGAGTCATTGCTGAGCTGTTAAAAGTGATGCAGTTCATTAAATTTGAAGGTTCTAAAGGCTGAACAGTGCAAAATAAAAATAATAAATGTTACAACCAGCGGAATCAAGACCAGAATTCACAAATATCCAGAAGTACAAGGTGAAAATGGAGAATGTGATAACATGATAAATGGAACTGATCATATCTGTGACACATTTTCAAAAGCTCAGTGGACTTGAATTTTGCTGATAAAGCTTGCTGTAATTACTTCATGTCATTCAAACTCTCTGCAGCACAGTGCTGGAGCAGGTGATGCTGTTATGGAAAAGAAGGGCTTGGATGCCTTTCTGGTTGTCTTTACATCCAAACTGACAGGAAAAACAAGTTGCCCCTGGTGGGCTTTTCATGGATAATGAGTTTTTTACTGATTCTTATGATCCTGGGATTTCTAGGACTTTCAAGCAGATTTTAGAAATAAGACTCATGTATGTTTTAGATTCAGCACCTGTCATACAGATTTAACTTCTCCATTGCTGCAAGGGAAATAAGAATTTTACCTTATTAAATAATTTTATTCATGCAAGTTTTTAAGAGCTGTGTTGACTTGCTATCATGACCCATGTCTTCTAATCTTTATTTGTAGAAGTATGAGTTGAAAACAGTGTTTAGAATAAGTTGAAGACCATCAAAATTGTCCTATCTTCATAAAAACAGTTAAAGGGCTTTCTGTATGTGATCACCCAATCTGCTCTCACAACACAAAACATTGTTTTGTTGCAAGTCCATAGGTCAGTCAAATGCTTCCGACCACCCAGGAGAGTGAGGAAAGACAGGCTGAACAGAGCAAACAGAGTGGCTTTTCTGGAGACAAATCCCAGTAACATCAACTAAAGTTATCTGAGAATCCCGATAGGGCTGTCTGAAATGGGGTCGTACAAAGCAACTCAGGGTCTTCTCTGTCTCAAAGGACTGTGCTGAGATCATAATGTCCTGCCCAAGAGGAAGACATATACTATGCGTACAAAACTCACATCAAGGAGGAAGGAGGAGAATTGAGAATCTGAGAATCTTAATTCTAAACTTCACTCCAGTATGGTTAGGAGCTGGGGTAGGAAACAGAGCAGAAGGAAGATTTATTTTTAAGGTATGGCTATAAGGATAGCTACAAATAAATGCAAGAAGTCTTTCATAGTAGAAACAGTGTCTCTTTCAAGAATAGGGAGAACTATCAAAGGGAAATTGTTTCACGGAGAGGATGGGGAATCCAAATCTGAATAAATGCATGTTACTGATACATGTTGGCAGTAAAAATTTCATTTCAAGGTATTCTACATTCCAGCAGAAAGTGAAGAAAAAAAATAAAAACAAAATCCTGCATTCAAGGTGCATTCTGTCTATTCTTGGCCCATTTCTTTCTAACTGTAATTCTAAGAAAGAGAATTTCTCAAAATGAAGAACTCTCTTAATTGAGAGACCTGCCAAAAGCACTACCTCCAGAATTTTATTTTCATCTTGCAGTAAAGGACAACAAAATAACACTCTGACAGTAAATCAAAACATGTTTTCTACCACTAGCATAGAAAGGGAGGAAAGAGCAAACACAGCCACACCGATATTCAGTATTCTCAGAGGCAATTGTATCCACTTCTTCCAGATTCAACAGTGATTATTTTTCTTTCCCTCCATTCACCGTAAGATAAAATGGGATAAATCTGTCAGACTTTGCTGCCAGGGTGGTCGCTTCTTTTAACAGAGGTACAAACAACAGAAATTAAAGTGTGGAATAACTATCTGAATGGATTAAAGAAGCCTGTTCTACTAACTAATCAAAATTTCTTAAGTAGAAAACAGCATGCATGTGGAAGTTATCCATGTACATGTGTTAAACATAGGAGTGGTGTGCAGAGCACTTGAATAGTTCATGAGTTAGTATTAAAATATGTGAAAAGAACTATCAAGGCAGTGAGGTTCATGCTTATAACACATCTAGTTGTAACAATCACCACTGCATTTGTCCTACAAAAAAATCCATGAACATATGCCTCAGGGGATGTGATAAAGAAAACAAGTGCCATCTCTTTCTAATAATAACTATAAAAGGATAAACAAATGGTTTAAAAGGACAAACAAATTCACGTTGGAAGACTGTTAGGAGAAATTATATTCCAAGAAAGATTAACTTGTAAAACTAATAAAGAATCTTCCCCAAGATAAATTTTCCACACTAACATAAATTGGATGTTAAATTTGACATATTATTAAGTGAAAATAACCCTCCCTTCCTCCTGTAAAAGCAATCAAATATGAGGAATTATCCCTGGACCAGAGCACCAAAGAAAAGGAAACCAATTTGTTGGTTTTTTAGTTAGCTTAAAGTACAAAGACACACCATATTTATTAGTCTGATTGCTTCCACAGTGTTTGCACAGTAAGTGCCTTTCAATCACTGGTAAAAGATGAATAGACCATTAAGGAGGCTCATGAAGCAATATGAAGCCTTCCCTTAACACAGAGGTTAAAACTGGAATTAGCATCTAATCAGATCATCAAAACCAGATAACAACGTAGATAAATCAGACACCATTCAAAAATATTTCAATAATAATTCAGAACTAAGTTTAAATACGAAACTTCTTTATAAATTCTAATAAGAAACTATTAACTCTTAACTTTAAGGCATAGTGATATCAGCTGTAATATGAGCAGACATCATATGCCTTTCACTGAAGTTACAATCACTTCTACTCAGGCTAAAAGACTCCTGCCTAACACCAAATCTTGCAAAGGAGTACACAGCATCATAGCATGCTCAGATTTAGTTAAATGACATATTTAGAAACCCACATCAGAAATTGGTTGATATAATTTGAATGTCCTGCAGTTTGTACAAGATCTTTAGTTTGTTTTAAAATGTCCAATTTGATTGAGTACTAAAAAACAAATCCGCAAATAATGAACCTACTGAGTGTATATGTATATATGTATAAGTATATACATATATTCAAATAAAATGCCTCATTTATCAACTTTTAGATATTAATCTAAGTTTTCTTGTGGCATGGAGAACTATGACAAATGTATAAATATTAATTCAGGGATTTTTGTAACTGTACATGTATCATGTATATTCTGCACTTGCAGGAAATGCTGGAAACAGTAAAGGTAGCAAAAAAAGAAACACGGGGAGTATGGAATAAAGCTAGTATCAAATTTTCTAAGAGTGCAAAACAGAATGTTAGAAAAATAAACACTTCAGACAGGCATAGAAAATTCATCTCAAGCTCATGAACATATTGATAATATTGCTTTAAACTACTCCTGCAATCTCCTTGCAAATATCATGAAAAGGCAGATTGCACAACATGAATTTTCATGTTGGTAAGTAAATGCTTTTTGATGCTGGGGTTGTTTCAGATCCTGCCAGTATAAGAATCTGCTTCTAAAGCTGAAGCTGTCCTCTTAAATCCTTATGCTTTATCCCTCCTTGCTCAGTCTCCTGCAGATGCCAAAATCTTCACTGAGAAATATATAAATCACCGAATCACAGAATGGTTGAGGTTGGAAGGGACCTCTAGAGATCATCTAGTCCAACCCCCCTGCTCCAGCAGGGACACC
>JAUBNY010000002.1:5487247-5507726 GCA_032275445.1 Crypturellus soui | reverse complement strand
TTCTCACTGCAGTCCCAGTTGTGACAATGCATTGCGTGTACCAGTTCCACATAGATATTTGTATTGATTCAATATCTTTTGAGCTAATGCAGCTACATTAGCTGCATTACAAATCCAGGTTCTATAGACAGATTTTTTTTTCAGTGATATATATTTATTCCAAATAATGTTGTCATGGGAAAAAAATGGTAAAAATGAGAATGCAAACAAGGATGCAAATGAAATGGGTCCCGAGTGTTAAGCTATTGCACTTAGTAGATGGATGAGACTGCGGCAGCTCCACAAGGTCCAACTAAGTAACCAGGCCTAGACACCTAGGCTCATACACAGGAAGGTCTCCCAAACAAATCCTTCCCACACCAGATTCTTAAGATCCCTAAGGGTTCACCATGGTCCACTCAGTGGCCAGTTCCCCTGTGGTTTCACCCTTATTGCCTCGCACACATACCTGACTCCCAGGTCACTTCACCTGCTTGACGGTAAGTCTGGCTTATGCTCCGTGGTGGTTGCACACTCACCTGCATGCCTTCACTTGCTCCAGCACCACGGACACACGGGCTCCTGGGACCTGTGGCCTGGCTCTAGGTGCTGGCAATCAGACCTCCATATACACGACCCTGAACTGAGAAGAGAGAGTTCCTCACAGCTGAGAGAGAGAAGTAACCTTGATAGAAGTCTCTCAGCCAAACTGGGCCCTGTGGGGAGAGCAGATCAAAACATAATCAGACAGTTCCTGAAGACTCATGCTGAAGCCTGGGTAAGTAGCATTTTACTTTCCAATTTAATAACAATATCATAGAGAAATCTGATTTCTACAAGCATGCTTCTAAGAAGTTCTACCTAATGGCACCTCACTGTGTAGGAAGCAGAGCAAAACCTTACATGTTTGCAATGTTAATAGGCAAGTGCTAATGGGAAGCAGAAAGCAGGCCACCCTACACCAACCCAAAGAATCTCCATCATCAGGAAACCTGTTAAGTTTGTGACTTTTTCTCTCAATTTCAGATCCCACATTTTTTCCTTTTTTTAATCTCAAAAACAAAACAAATTGTTGAGAAAATCCCCAAAAATCAAGCAATTCAACTTTCTTCATTAAAAAGTTTGACATTCCTTTAGTTAATCAGCTTATCACATGTTTTTACTCACCTCACTGTGTATCTAAGATGCATAAGAGCAGTTTTATAACATTTACCACAAAAGCTTTGCATAATAATTCCAAATCTATACTGTTCTAAATAATAGAAAATTCCTAAGTGCCCAAGTTCTATCTAAATAAGTTTAGGTTATGTGAATATATCTGAGTTTTAAAGATAGCTTTCTTTCAGGCTGACAGTCCAACCTCTTGTTTTTCAAGGAATCTAAACCAATCAGTAAACTTCAGTGAGAAGTTTCATATTGCTCAAGTAACACAAACACATATAAAATCCTGTTTATTGTCTATCTCAGAAAAGCAGTTAAAGTAAGTTTAAGGCAATTTAAAGCTAAATTGTCAATAGCTTTTGTGCAGTGTACACATACTTCATATATACCAATAACTGACATCGTGCTTGGTTTGCTTCAGTGAAATCACACCAACATATATCAAAAATGATATACCAAGTCTGTAGCTCTCAGGAGGAAGACTAAAACTGTATCTGAACTTATTTATCATGGTATTTGGAATTCCGTAAGACTGGCTTGCTGGGAGCAAGTCATGGTAGGCTTAGTAAAGAACACATCCATAGAGTTCAAAATATTTTTCTTCAAAATGATAGAAAACAAACAAACAACAAACACCTATTTCTACGCCCTTAATAGTGCAATATGTATCTGAAATATATGTATTTCCAGCATGCTCTACTTATCACACTTTACATTTCATTACAAATTTTCACTGTTTTGTTAATGCATTCTACTTCATACTTCATGGCAAGAAAGAGACATACACATATGTAGTATGAGAAAAGGAAAACAATTCTTTTAGTTCAGAAAACATTTCAGAAATCCCCTATTTTCTTAACTCTCCAATAAAATAAAACTTTACCTGAATAATTTCAGGATTGACCTGAAACACTTTCTTTTTACACAGTTCTAGTGATAAAAGAAATCCTAGGATTGCTTTTACTTGTTATTAAACACCATTGTTGGAGAAGAGCAGTCGATTTACTAGGCTCCAGATAAAACACGGGGCTACCAGCCCCAGTACCTTGCTGTTGGTACTTCAGGACTTCAGGCAGTCTTCAGGACTGCCTGAGCAGAGCCATAGCAAATCTGATTCCCTCATCCTCCTGCCGGTGATGTCAGGTGTACCCTCGCAGCCCATTGCTTTAAATTAACGTTTTATTGAAACTGCTGCCTCAATTTTTGCAGGAGAAGATTATAGACAAGGAAGTCTTCTTTTATTGTATCCTTTGTGGACAGCTAAGAGCAAATACAGTAAATGGTACATAATGGATGAAACAATAAAAGCTAAATTAAGTGTCCTACCTGTACACAGACTGTACCAGAAAACTGTTATTAAATGTTCTCAAACTGTTATAAGATGGGCCTCTACAATACCTTATAGCAGTCACTGGGAATTTTCCTATTTCCCAGACACAGGATTCATGTTGCCACACAGGAAAGGTTTCTCACTACATGAAAAGCATCAAAACCCCAGTGCAAGCCCCATGTGAAGCCCCATGTGTGCTTCACAAGGTACACACACAACAATATATTTTTGTTATTGCTATTTTTTGAGCTGGGCTGTTTTGTTGGGTTTTATTTTTGGCCCCACTGTGTATATGCTGAGGAGGCAGCCAGCCCTCAGCAACTCAGAAAAGAAGAGATTGTGTTTGACAGGATCAGGAAGCCAATACAACATTTGTTCTTCTGGGTTCTGAATCCTCCTCCATCCCTAGGAGACATATGTGACAGTAAATATCTGCTTATCAAGCATACAGCAGGCCTCACTATATTAAGCCTGAATCACCTCTCCATTTTGGGCACAGATAGACAACAAGTGGAAAGTCACCACAAGCATGAAGCAAGCCTAGCACAGAGCTAGGAGTCAAGATACCTCAAGAGGAGCACCTGACTTCTCCAAGGGAGGCAGCAGTTTCCAGCTTGAGATGGGCTCCAACCTCTTTTCAGAGTGTGAGTGCAGTTACATGAATCACTTGATTAACTGCATCTTGCAGCAACAGTATCTCCTGCTGCTAAAGCATTTCTGCAAGCGTTTGACCATTGCTTGGTGTACCTCGTGATGAAAATTCTTATTTGATGATGAAAAAGCTTGAATCTCTCCTTTCAAATTAAGCCCTTTGTCTCACCCTTCCATTATGTATCACCACTTTGAAGCATCTGGCCCCACCATCTTGCCAACTCACAGTTATCAGAAGGCTGCTATTACTTCCCCCCAAGGCTGCGTCTTCTTCAAGCCAGAGGAACACACTTCCATATGCCTCTACTCACGGGACATACGGTCCAGCACCTGACCATCTTGGTGACCCTCCACAGAACTTGTTTTCTTTGTTGTGGGGGCCCAAAACACATCCATTCCTTTAGACTCGATCTTTATTCCTCTGGACTTGTAAGGCTTCAAATTTCTTGAATTCTTCTTCAATGTCTGAATTTCTTCAATTATAATTATTCCCTGACTTGATCAGCACTGACTGTTTGATTTTTTCAACCCTTTCACTAAGAGCAGAGGTCTTAGTGGTGAAGGCCCTGTTGGTGAAGACTGAGGTGAAGCAGGCCTTGGGTACCTCACCCTTCTTTGTGTCCAGTGGGACTAGATCACCTAGATCACTAGATCCCTTGCTGTGTTCAGCGGTAGGCCAGATTCTTCCTGCTCTGTCCTTTATTATTAATCTAGAAAGAAAAGTCAATGCTCTTGGTATACTTTGCAAGCACTCCCACTCAGCTTTGACTTTCTTAATATCATCCTTACATAAACAGGCAATGTGTCTAAAATCCTCCTTTCCAGGTCATTCCTCCTGAAAAACAAACGTAACACATTTTCAAATACTAGAGCAAACCAAGGAGAAGGGGTGTGGAAAGGGTAAAGAATAAAAGATAACCAAATAAACTCAAATAATGAAAAGTTAAGGACAGGACCAATTTCTAAATGCATCTAAGGTATTAAGAAATGTAAATAAATAAGGCCACTTGAAAACATGGTACGTTTCTTTCAAGGAGCAGGAACACCAATAGGCTGCCTTGAACTAAAGCCCAGCGAGGCCCAAAACTCCAGCTCCCAAACTCTCTTGCAAGGCTGTTTCCTAGTCTTGGGGTTACAAAAAACTTCAGAATAAGCCAAACCAAGAAATACAATCATCAAAATTTTCCAAGCTTGAAACAAAATAACAGGTTTGAAAACCAAGTTGCTGCTTTAAAAACATTTGCAAAATCATTGGTATCTTTTTTTTGATGCCTTATTAAAAGTAATTTAACTAGAGAAAATTACATTTCTTAAAAAAAATTAAACATGGCATAAAGATTGATGAATCTCTTTTGTAAGATAAGACTCTGTGGCTACACTATGAGTTCGTTTTATCTTCTATCAGAGATCAATCCTCCCATAGGTCAATACAAAAGATTTTTGCTAGAGGGGATTTCAAGAGGCTGTTTCAGGCCTCAGCCAAAATAAATCATAAATCAAGAAGTCCGTCTGTCACTGCTTCTGATACAAAGTTAATTCTATCAGCCAAAAATGATAAATATAAGCACTTAAGCTTACATTTGTTAAGCATACTCTAAACTTGCAGTCATTCGGAGCCCTTGAAAAATTGCTGTGAATTTAAATCAAAAGACAGCCTCATTTTGCTTTTTCTCATGCAGTTTTCTTTTAGAATGATTTTTTTTTAAACTGGTAAACATTTTCATGATACTTGCAACTCTCTTTACAAAGACCAGTACAGAGGGTGCTGCTTCGTGTGCCTTCTCTCTGGTTCCCCTTCTATTTGCAAAGGATCAATGCTATCGAGGCATATCCATGTGACAATTCAAAGGAAAGATACCAAGAAAATAACCATGGAAATCAAAGGAGTAAAATTAAATATAATTTGTCTTATTTTTGTGATCCAAAGAGAAGAAGGATATATAGATAGTGGCAGATAAGTGGAATGGGATGAAAGTAAAAAATTACAGAAGTGGGTTACACAAATAACAGAGTGTGATGGATTATATGTAAAAATCATCCCTCAGTCAACAGCGCATAGGACACTACAAATAAAGTACACAGCCATCTAAAATCATGGAATCATAGAATCACTATGGTTGGAAAAGACCTTCAAGATCATTGAGTCCAACCATAAACCCTTCAATGCCACAGCTGCTAAACCATATTCCTAAGCGCCTCATCTACATTTTTCTTGAACACTGCCAGGGACCACCACTTCCCTGGGCAGCCTTTTCCAAAGCTTCACCACTTTTTCTGTGTAGAAATTCTTCCTAATGTCTATCCTTAACTTCCCCTGGCACAACTTGAGGCCGTTTCCTCTTGTCCTATTAGTAGTTATTCTTGAGAATAGATTGACCTCTGCCTCACTACAGCCTCCTTCCAGGTAGTTGTAGAAAGTGGTAAGGTCTTACCTGAGCCTCCTCTTCTCTAGACTAAATAACCCCAGCTCCCTCAGCTGCTCCTCGTAAAGTTAGGGCTCTAGCCCCTTCACCTGCCTTTCAGGAACCCATGTTGGCTGTGTGCTGTCACACCTATGCTGTGCGCCCGCCCTCGGGATGATCTGCTCCATAATTTTCCCTGATACTGAGGTCAGGCTGACAGTCCTGCAGTTCCCCAGATCCCCCAGCAGTTGGCCCTTTTTTTTTTTTCTAGAAAATGTGTGTCACTTGAAGTCTTTCGTTTAACAAGAAATCATCAGTCTGCTTCTTTGAACATCAGATGGCATGCCATTTCCAGAAGCACTGCCTTCCCCATTTTTAAGTAGAAAGGTATTATGAAGTCCATCAGGAAAGTCGCTGATGCTGTGCTTCTACAGTCACATCTGCAAGCGATGAATCACTAGGTGACCAGGAATTCACTCTCAACCGCAACATGGAGCAAGGAGATAAAAAGCTGAGAATGGAAAGCAAATATACTGAAAACTAATACTCACAGCTCTTCAGATCCATTGTTCCTAATTTAATCATCCTTTTTATTTTATTTTATTTTTAATAAAGGCTTTTAAATATGCTGTGGATATTTTTTCCTCCTTAGGTCATGTTAAGAACTAGAGAAGACGGATGCAGGCTCTTCATCTACCATCTTGCATATGATCAACAGACATATGTACTCCAGCTGTTACATTTCCTGCTCTGTGAGTGAATCTGTAACTAATTTTTAATTTCCCTTGACAAGAGATTCTTGAACCTGAAATTCAGTAACTCAACTCAAAAGATGACACAACTATCTACCTCGTATTCACTAGGAGCTCACTGGTATCAGTGCTGGAGAGAAGAAAACTGTCTCTTTCTGCTTTCTAAATCGTCTGTGTATGTTTGTGATTAGGTTATCATCTAGCTTATTTCCAGTTCTTCCACAAATTGCCATTCTACAACTGAAGACCTCCACCAATAGGAATATGAACTTATAAGCCTTCTATTGATGGGTAATTTGTGCTCGATGACACATTCTGAGATGTTTTCTGCCTTGATATCAACATCACAACTCAGTATGCACCACCATATTTAAATGAATTAGAAATTTAATTTTCAAGTGATCATCTGAAACTCTAGTTTACCTCGTTCACTGTCCAGATTGGAGATGACAATCTCCCAGAACTGCAGAGCTTGAATATGTGACTCAAGAAATTGCAATGCAATCATTCTCTGCTGAAGTCCAATGCTAAAAAATACAAAACAGAATTTGGTATATTGTGCCAACTAAAATAATCTGACATTATAATCTGTTTTACTACAGGCTGTATGCACCCCTATTTTGCAGCCTGATCTACAGTGAGTTTGCCAGTTCATTTTTAATTTAATGTGACTGAGGATGAACTTGCCCAGATGTACTGAACTGCAGAAATTCATATCATGTCTGATTATTTTCTTTTAAGAAATTAATCTGGCTTTGGCCCAAGACAAAGTGGGAAGATAAAGCAAATGTAGTCACATTCCAGCACTCAAGCTACTGCTGAAAATCGTGTAATTGAAAAATACTGCTGAATTTCAATATAAAGCTTATTTAGGAAACAAATGTGGCACACAAAGTAAAAAGTATGCAGTAATTTTGCAAGCAATCTCTTTAGTGACAGCATAGACAAAGAGAAATGGTTCTACCAGAACTGCAGCAACTGCCCATCAAGGGTACCTGTTTATATATGTGAAATATTTAATATTTCAGAAAGCATCAAGACAACAGATCGCAAATGATCATGCCTATCATGTTGTAAATGTGCAGATGCAGAAAGTGCCAAAGAACCACTGAATGCAAGAACAGTTGTGGTTGGAAGGGACCTTTAGGGATAATCAAATCCAAAATACCACGGTGGATTTTTTTTTGCCATGGAAATCATCACTGGACATTGTTTATATGAAGGCTTCTGTGTATCTTGGGCAATGTTCAATCTGAAAGTGTCCTTGTCCCCGCTGTGAGGAAAATCAGACCTGAGGACCATTTTGTAGGTCACTGCTGGAAACTGCTATACCGATCTTTTAGAAGGCTAGAGTAAAACAAACAAACAAACAAACAATTTATCGTATAAGCAATAGATAAAAATACATTAAAAATGAATAATCCTGAAAAACAGAGCCTTATCAGTCACAGCACCTTTTTATATAAGCACAATTTTTTGAGTGCTTTGTCATTGTGACAAAATTTTCCTACCAGAAGCAGAGTGCTTACTTACTCACATGCTAATGCAAGTGAATGCAGTTTGTGCTGATGCTGAATCGACTTTTCAGACTTTAAATTTGCATTTGAATAAGACTCGCTTTTTTTCCAATACGAAACATATTTTAATAGCATTTCAAGATCCAAAACAAATTGACATACTGTTATTGCCATCAATTTCAAGGTATTTTGATTTCTTTATGATAGGCAACTCTAATAATGCTGAAAAGCTTTTTATATTTACACATTTTCTTCAACTGATGAGCAGAATCTGGAGAAGCATTAAAATAATCTAGAGCTCTTAAACTATTACACCAACTATTTCCAGTTCAGCTCCAAACCAATTGCTTGTATCCTTCTGCTGATACAGATCCATCTTTTAGGTCACCATAAGTGACTAGGGCTTGATGATCATAGTTTTAATATGAGATTTAATGTTCTTTAATAACCCATAGTCACCAGCAGACATGCAGTGACTTTCCCATTTTATTCCTCTACAAACAAACAAGCAAACAAAAAACAAAAAGGACACATGTGTTTTTAATCAGCAGAACAGAATGGAAAATAATATTGAAAGTATTCTAACATTGTTTAATACCATCAATGCCGTGTCTGAACCTGGACTACTGGATTTAGTTTTGCATATGATTCCTGTTCCTATATTCTTCCCTACAAAGTAATGGGAAGAACTGCAAGAACAAACAAGGAACTAAAGAACTTCTAACAAGCAAGCATTAAAAATAAATAAAATTACTGAATATCTTGGAATAGTAAAACTTTTACTGTTTTGACCATATCTAACCAGCTGAATAAAAACTGAAATACAAGTATTGATTACTGCTGGGCTCCTAGATGAGTTTTGAAACCACAAGAAAATAAATTAAAATCACTGCAGAAGAACAAAGGGCCAAATGAAGACAACACTCCAACTAGTAACAAAAACTGCAATTAGTGGGGACGACCTACTGCACAGAAGTTCCTACAGGGGCACAGCAGAGAAGAAACATTCTGTCTTGAGTCTCCCTAAGAACAGAGTGTATCACAGGCTAGTGTAACAGCTGATTCAGCTGTCAGAAACAATAAAAACACAGCTCATCAACTAGAAAACGCATCATTTCACCATATTCCTGAGTATTTAAGCCTTGCCCGGCTTTAAGAAACCTCTGCCTGGCATCTGCACAAATACACAAGATGTGCAGTCAAGGTTTAGGCTGGACACTGAAATACCTGCCACAACTGTCACAGGCAGAGAATTTCCCCACAAAGCAAACGCCTGAATTTAAAATAACACTTTCTTCATAACTTTCTTAATAATGATAATAGTGAACTCCCAAATAAAAGGCTTTTTAATTAACTAGATTACAGTAGCTTGAAGAGATGGTAACAAGAAATAGTCCATGACTTGACTCAAATTTCTGTTTGGCCCTATATGCTAGAACAGTTGTTAAAAAACTAAGGAGCAAGTGGAGTTCTGCTGCAAAACTATGTTCTAACACATGGCCTCGTCTTCCTCAATTGCACTAGAAACTAGATAATATAGCATTTTTTTTTGCTTTTTTTCCCAGTATCTACACAGACGTCTTTAAACTGAAGCGCTTAGTAACTTTCTCTCAACCTGTTACTTCAGAAGGGAGTCACATTAGACCATGAAAAAGAGAAGCAGCTGAGAGAACATGTAGGCTTTATCTAACAAGAACCTAGGGACCAGAAAATAACTCACACTTTCCATGTTGCTCTGACATACTCATTTGCAGTTTAGGCAACACAAAATCTTTAGTCAGTTAAAATTATACAGTGAAAGTAGAGAAAATATCTGAGAAACAAGGATCTGGAAATTAATCGCAGCACGGTGCTTGGAAAAACATGAGTCTCTGCTCATTCCTTACCTTGGGAACTCATTACCATTTCTTTGCCTGGGTTTCCCCCTTGTATAAAATGAAGATAAGTTTATCTAACAGGGGTGCTGTGAGAACAGTTAATAGTGGTTAGAACAGTGTAAACATCTGTTAAGTGATCAGATAAAATAATGAAAGTACTAAAGAGGAAGAGAATTATATGCAGGATTCTTAATTACATTACTGATAAGATCCACTAGCCTCACTTTCTCTTAAGCTTAAGTTTTTGCCCATTCCATATATATATGTATGTATTTTTTTAAAGAAAAAAAAAATAAAAAAAGCTTTTCCTTTCCTATTCACAAATCCAGGAAGAACAAAAATATTTAGGAAGCCCAAGTCAATTTTACCAAGTAAATCAATGTCTGGAGTACACTTCTTCATGTTTCAGCCGAAAGCAATTTCGGCTTTGTCAGAACAAAACATTTTATGTTGTTTAAAACACGATTGTTCCCAACTGGCATTTGCCTTATTTTATTTTGAGATTTAATCATCTGGGGTTCTGACCTTTACTTTTAATAACTTTTTTTTTAATGTTCCAGTACTATACAATATCTAAGGTGCCACTGAGCAACTAAAGCCAATCCTTCACTGGACACATTGGTCACAATCTGAGAGCTTCACATTTCTCTGATTTGGTCTTGTCATTGGGGAAAAAAAGGTGGTGGTGGAAAAAAAGGTAGGAGAAAGCACATTTCAGATGTGTGGCATCTGCAGAGGCTGCTATATTGGCTTTCTCATCACAGTAGTGTCAATATTCTAAATTTTCTCAAAAGTTGGGAAAAGGAGGAACTAAGGGAAGGGAGAGAAGAGAGGGAGAGTAAAGTCAACTTGAATTTTGGAAACAGTAAAGTGAAAAAAATAGGCACAGGTTTAATAATTTAAAAAGGAAAGTCTTCTGAGATTACAGATTGAAAAATGGTATCGACCCCATTTCACAATTCAGAATAATATTAAAAATGATGTGAAAACGAGGAGTAAGCAATGTTTCACCACTCATGCATCTTTGAAACAGCAGCCTAATCCCCACAGCCCTTATTACCATCCATGTAATTGCAAACACCCCAACTGAATGCAAGAAATTCAGCAAAGGAATTTTGTAATAAGGTCTGCAGCTAAGAGGATAAATATATACATGCTTTTTCTAATGAAAGAATCAAAAGATGCTAAAAGATCCCCCAGTTATCCTAGGAGACAGAGTAAAAATCAAACCCCATCCCCAACCTTTCTGCTTTCTGCCTGAAAACACTGAAGAGCTATAAATGAGCACTATTTGCTATACAGTGGCACAGTTTAATTAAGGCAAACATATAGTTCCTATTGCAAACCATCATCTCCATGACTGGTCTTGGAATTCTTCTCTTTCTTTCCTGCTTGTTCAGTGTGAGTACAAAAATACATCTTTCAGATAAAAGATAATGGTGTTTGTTAGGGATCTAGTTCGTTTGAACTTCGAGTTTAGTACCACATGGTAATAAATATCAGAGTAACTGCAAATATTTTTGTTTTTCTGAGAAATCAATAACCATTTGTTTTACAATAGACGTACACACTATAGACTTACCTCTATATTACTAATTATTACAAATATTTTAACGCCAAGAGAGAAATGATAGTTGGGGACGCAGAACACGTGAATAAAAGTTGTAAAGCTGACCCTTTGTCAAATGCAATGCAGAGAAACAGAAAATGAAACTGTCAGTACCCCAAAAGGTCCTATGCTATTAGTTGTGATATTCCAGAATATTCACGCTACCTTCTGCATTGCAAAATGCAAGTAATTTAAAAAATGCAAGAAAACAAGAAATCTGGAAAAGCTGTAATTTGCAATCAAAAAACTTGTTCCTGTTATCTCCAACATTTTCCAAGGGGCACAGAATATAATAAAGCCTACCAAGGAACACACATTCATATGAGAGTGCAATTTCCAGTTAGCAGAAGGTAGTTTGATTTCTCTTTTTAAAGTTATTATTACTCTAATCTTTATCTTTGATAAATAATTTTAGAACCATGTAAAGGTGACTGGTTTATGCAAAATGCTTTCATATCATCTTAGCCTTTTCAAAAGCAGCAGATTTTTCACTCCTATGTACCATACGTAAGAATTACACTGTCTTTACAATTATTCTAAACCATCTCTTTCCCTCTGTGGGGCTTTATTTGTCGGGGATCGGTTGACTGATATATCCATGCTGCAGAGGAATTTCTATGCAGAACCCCAGTGGACAGCTTCTAAGGACATTCAAACTATTTGAGTGGAAACTTTTAAGATACTTCAACTACTATGCTGCTTCTTTAAAAATGGATTATTCTAACTTATCTTCAAGAAAAAAATTGTGAAAAAATATGATTTACCCACAAATTAGCAAACAGTGGACAAATACAAGCATTGAAATAAGTTAGATGGTTCCAGCTATGCATGAGGCAGAACAAAACCCAGAATTCTCCCCTGGCAATATACAATGATATGTCTAAAACAGTTTATTTTAGAGCTACAGGAATGACATGCAACAAGAAGACAATACTGATGTTTGGAAGTTAGAAGAATCAGAAAGAAGAGATATCTGAGGAGAAGTTGTAGGAATGACTATTAGACTCTTGTTCTTCCACCAATTCACTCCATGGCCCTTGTTAGAAAGCTGACTGGATACTTCAGCAGTATATTTTCAACAACTTGATTCTTGCAGTCCTTTTTATATGTAAGGACAACTTCTTTCAGAACACAGTATTGTATTATGTTTATGACTTAAAAATATAGTAATTCAAGGGAGTATTTACTAACCAGTATTTTCTCCAGTAATAAATTTAAAGTCAATCAGTGAGTCTGTTCATGAACTAAACCACAAAAGTGTAAGCAGTTTTGAAAGAACTATCTGGAAAAGTTTAACAAACATTAGTATGAATGTAGCAAAACTTTAAGAACAATGTATTTGAATGGTGAAATGAAAAAGAATCAAGGGGGAAAAAACCAACCAACCAACCAACCAAACAAACAAAAAAAAACCACACAACTCCAAAGCTGTAACCAGCTCTCTTATGCAGGATTCTGAGCATTTGGGGTTTTTTTTGGCAATTATTATTGTTTGCAAGTCAAAAAAATATATAGTCTGAGGAAGTATGTAAGAAGCATTCAACTAAATCTTGGCAAGATAGTAATGTATTTGATAGCACACAGATTTGCATGTAGCACCATATTTATTCAATAATTTCATTATGAACATATTATAGGTAAAAATGCATATATAAACACACTAGGTTATAGTCTGCAAGTGCAGAAGTTTCTGCTTTATATATGTACCATTCTTAAAATCAGAGAATCAAGGCACTGAGAGAGTCCATTATTCACTGTTGCAAAAAAGCTACATTTCTAGCTGGCCTGGTTTGTTGCTTAAAGGTTTCATATTCCTGTTTAAAGGGACATTAAAAACTGCATGGTTACAGACAGGACTGTTGACAACAACTTGTAGTCAAAACCAAAACCCAATATGCAACGTAAAAAACAAAATACAAAAGCTTTTGCATTAACAAGGCAGAGAAAAAAAAAAAACTCAAAACAATTTAGCTCCAAACATCCTGCAAATATCGTTTTGCTTCTCGAAGTGTGGCCAGTACTTTCATTGCTTCCAATTTGTCAACTCCCATCTCCATGCTTAAAATGTCCACTACAGCATCACTTACAGCATCAGCCATATGCTTTTTATCTCTAGAAAAGAAACGGAGGAAAAAACAAATGCATAACAGTATTTTTTTACTTTTACCAACAGCTTCTGAACAAGGCATACTTTTTTTTTAAATAAAAAAGTAAAAAAAGCTTTCTGAATTGGATGCCATGGATGGCGATGTTTATACTCTGTTGTCATGAGCATTGATAAACAGCGTTTCTCTAAAGCAAACTTTGCAAAGCTCTCAGCGCACTACAACCTGTATGAAAAGCCTTAGAATTCTGGTTGAGCTGTCACAGAACAAATGTGTTCTTTTAGGGATAATTGGACCTGTTGAAGTATTTGCCATTATATTGTCATATAAAAATCTAAAAAATCTCAAACCTCCAGGCAAGTTAGCATTTTCAAATAAAAATTCCCACTGTAAAATATATTCTTTCTGCAGAGCTCTTGTTCTACAAAGGCAATACAAGTTTGGAATCTGAAGTGAAATTTCACCTGCACCTGGGTAGCATCCTGACCCATCCTATCTCCAGGCCTGCAAAGGAGCCACGGAATACTGCTATCAGCTGTCCTATCATCATGTGTCAGGTGTCTCACGTGTCTCTTTTTCAGGTGTTTCAGGTCTCATTCAGGCATCTCCTTTTCTCAAGGGCAATCTATTAGCTTGAGCATCTGCAGTTTAATTGAATACTAAGAAACAGAACCATTGACCAAAGCAAGCAGTGGAATCATATAATGTTTTTAAAAGCTAAACTGCAAAACTTGACATAGCAGACAAAATTCTGACATTCTAGGAAGACTATTTTCAGTATCATGTCGGTCTTTTTTTTCAGGCAGCTGTAATTCTTTCCAAGGCCTCACATTTCTGCTAACAGCACTCTGTTTGTGGAGACATGTCATCTCCCCACAATCTACTCACCCACATACATAGAAGTAACCTCCTTCTTTAAGCAGGATTCTGGCAACTTCCTTAGCGTAAAGCCTAACCATGTCTTGCACATACTTAGGTGGGGCTACCTCTGCAGCTGGCAAGTCTCTTGAGAAACAAACCTTAAGATGAGTTAATGTGCCACTTTCAAGAAAACATCTGAGCTCATCTCTGCAAGACAATAAAAACTGTCAGTAACCTGTTTGAGAAAAACATGGTGTCCTAAATACAAGAGACACAGAATACTAATTAACTTGCTTGAACAAGTAGTCTCTATCCTGATGCCGACAACCAAAGAACAGCCATGTCTCTCCAAATCCCCAGTCCTTATGTTCTTCTCTGACCTTTTGCCTAAAAAAAAGACAAAAACAAAAAGCACATACGGGTAATATGTAAATCCGATTCTGTCAGTAATGCAAAAATCTAATACTCTTAGAATGTAGTTGTGACTTGTAGTAGTACTCTAATAAACCTCTAAACTGGCAGAAATGCACAAAGACTTAAGATAAATAACAGTCAAATCCTCCAATTCTGAATTTGAATACTCATTTTTGGTCCATAAACCATGGAAAGGGATTAGATGTGTTTGTTACCTACAAGCAACAAAGGAGGATTTTAGAAACACTGATTGGGCATGTAGGAATGATGTTAGGAAAGCCAAAGCTCAGCTGGAGTTGAGACTAGGAAGGGACATTAAGGACAACATGAGGAGCTTCCATTTCCAAACTGGTGGCAAGAGGTTGAACAAAGAAAATGTGGGGCTGTTGCTGAATGGGATGGGTAACGTGGTGATAACAGGCATAGATAAACCCACAGTATCTGCCTCAGCTTTTATCAACAAGGTCACCTAGGCCGCTCTGCTTACTAAAAGGGTTCCAGGAGAATTAAAAAGAATCACAGAATGGTTGAGGTTGGAAAGGACCTCTAGAGATTCTCTAGTCCAACTCCCTAGCTCCATCAGGGACACCTGGAGCACGTGGTACAGGGTGGCATTCAGGCGGATTTTGAAGATCTCCAGAGAAGGAGACTCCACAACCTCTCTGGGCAGCCTCTTCCAGGGCTCCAAATGATTCAGAGAAAACAGGTACCTGGAGAATGCACTTCAGTAACTGAAATGTGTTATGGAAAGGAAGAAAAACAATCACTTAAAACCTCAGTAATCTATACTCAACAAATCTGTGCTGTTTGATATTGGTAGGACTAGGGAGAAGCAGTAGCAAACCAAAGAAAATATCTTCCCACAGGAGACGATCTTCCTGGTGCTTACTATTGTAAACAAAGGTGCACTTGGAGGATTCAGGCCTACAGAACACTGTAAATATCATCTGAAATGCCACCGACTCAATGCTTATGAATGAAAAAACACCCTTTCTAAAAAAAAAAAAAAATAAAATGTGTATATATATATATATTGAAACTAGCATGTAACTGCACTGTTTGGAGAAAGTAAGAGCACTTCTGCATAATGGTGACAATGGTGACAGATTCAAACAATTGCAGCCACCCAGATCTTCTATAGAGCCATTCTTCACTCTACTAAGAAATGGAAGTTATATAAAGAAAAAGACTATTTACTTTGAATCCACATAAATGAAAAAAAAACAGAGCAAGTACAGAACACTTTTGGTAGATAAGGAAAAAAAAAAACAAACGAACAATCAAAAAGAAACATAGCAGCGTCCCTTTTCATAACATCTACTAAATATTGTGTCTTCATTCTTGTTTTTAGACAGAATAGAAAATGCAGCTTTTAATTTAAATGATTTAAATATTTTCTGTGAAAACATTTCTGCACAGAGGCTATTTACAATCACATAAATATGGAAACTAGTTTAATCATGGTTTCTCAGCAAACGCTACAGCTGATGTTGCTTGTCAGCATCTGCATGTGATGGAAGGTGTTTACTTCTGGTATTTTGAGGCCAGCCGTACTGAAAGTTATGTTTATCTCATACATATATAAATAGGTACACAACGTTCTTTGTCCTTAGTCATAATGCTAAGTGAATGACTACGGTTTTATAACACTAGAATTGAAAACAGCTAAGATCTTCTATCATGGTATTGTACCAATCAAATGAGCTGTACGTCATTTTCTGATACAGGCTCCTGTATTTCTCCTCCTCCCATACCATTCCAGAGTAAGCTGGAATTACATCAGCTGTTTTGCATTTTGCCAGAAACTATGTGTTTTTAGTAATCTGTTTAATAAAAAAGACATAAAAATTGACTCGTGTCAACAGCTATGTCTGTTATTCAAGAATAGCAAATGCTATTCTTGTGTAGCTAACCCCAATAGTTTTTTGGTGTTTCACCTGTTCCTTGCTGAAGCCTTTTGGAATCAGCAGCAATTGCAAATTCCTTAGCCATTTAATCCTCAGCCTCTCAAATAAGACAACTATAGAATACACGTGGGGCCAAGTCTTGCAATACAGATATCTGTTCTGAAGGGAAGGGGTTTTGAATATCAAACTTAAATGCAATTCAATAAAGTTTCAAAAAATTACTGACCTCTTACAGGGCATCCACTAATAACAAACAGACATAAGATTTTATTTCTTTATGTTTGTGCCCTCAAATATCCACTGCAGGCATTTAATTCAGTCAGACAGAAGTACAGGTTATCATGGACAGAAGGATGGATAGAAGGATAGAAGACTAACTGCATTTGTACTCAGTAGTCAGGGCTATATTTTCTTTAACGTTAAAAAGGCTGCTTTCCATGTAATGATTTGGTACATACCTATGTTGCAGGAAGCCAATAAATGGTGAAATTCCTGTTCCTGGACCAACCATCATGAAAGGGATAGATGGGTCTGCAGGTAAGTGGAAAGTACAGCTTGGGCGAGCAAAAATAGATATCTAGAATGAAATTTGATAGAATGCAATTGAAAAAATATTCTTAAACTGCGGAAATATCATGAAATTTTTAGAACCTTGAGTACATTTATGTAGTATATTTATGCAAAAACCCCTTCCAAATCCTGACAGCCTGAATTTATTTAATGCCAAACTGCCATTTAGAATTGTGAGTTTCTGAAAACACACCATATTTACAGATCTATCAATCCATCTGGAGAAAAAAAAAAATGGGCAAAACCACACAAATTTGAACTTCTGAATATGAAAATTGACTTGAGTCACAATTTCAGGCACACTGTTTAAGCGTTCTTGAAAAGTTTGGTGTTGGTGCTTGAAAGGAAGTTAGTGAATTTTTGCTATTACTAGCACCTATGGATATTTTCTACATTGTGGACTTGTAAGCATATCTGAATGCAGGTGAGGAATCATTTATAACAAATTAAAGGCTATTGATAAGCAAGCTTGCTTTCTTAAATTTCACAGAAAATTTCCATGATATTCAAGAAGAGGCAAATAGGTGACAGCGAGCAAGTAACAACTCAAACATCTTTGAAAGTGGTTTATGTTCTTCCACTGATGAACTCTGAGGGAAAGGAAGTCTAAACATTTTCACAGGAGTTTCAAAACTATTTTAGCGTAGAAACTGATGATTTTTATTTCTTTGAAAGAATATCCAAGATTTGGCAGCAAGAACAACAGTTGAGCGTCATCTATTGAAGTCATAAGCAAACACATCCAGGATAAATTGGATGCATTAAGAGAGAATTTGAATCTGTTCTGAAATTTAAGAAAGCACTAAATCAAGTTACTCGAACTCTATTCTGTAAGTCTGAGTGGTTTAACATTTCTTATTTCTTCACACTGTAATATCTGTAGTGCTTTAAATGATATAGTATTATTTTCCTGCTTTGATGATAAAAAAAAAAAAAAAAAAAAAAAAAGTATAACTCCGGATAGCGAGGCTAGCTGTAGAATTTACAACTTTAAACCAAACTTGAGCTAACAGGCTGTTTTGCCCATTAAGGATTCCAAATTAGTGTTTCTTTTAAAGAATGCAGCAAACAGTAAACACATTTATTCTGTAAATCTTTGCAATTCATATTTTTGTGCAAGATCAGACTCATCTATTTTGTATTTCTATTCTAGATATTTTGCAACGTAGGTGTATTTCTGCACATTTTTCTATGCTGAATTCTCACTTACGCAGCAGACGCAAATAGTGCTGAACTTTATTCAGACTCATTTTGTAATAAAGCTTTTCCCTTTTTTTTCATTCCAGCTCTTTCTGATGCTTCACCTTGAAGGCATCACAAATCAATTGGATTTTAAATTCTAGTTCTGAATACTGGAATAAGATACATCAGGCACACATTAATCATTTTTCCTTGTAAATTAGCTTTTAGAAATGAAGAAAGTTTTTCCTTTTGCTCTCACTTTTTTGCCAGAGAAAATACTTTGAATTATTACAGCATTTTACAATGAACTTTTATGCTTGTTTCCACTTCCTTAATCAAATATAGATTAAACTGTGCCACGTTCTTTGACATGTTAATTATATAGTAGTACTCCAAGGTTTTAATTTACTTACACCTAATAATCTTGAGACTGTTTAATTATTGAGATTCTTTCTCATTAAAGGAAAGCAGAGGAAAAAATGATGTATTATCTCCTGATAGTATCTCCAACACTCAACCATCTTTGGTGCACACCAGAAATATCAGAAATGAGTTTTTTCTATCGTGATATTTGATAACTCGGCCTTCTGCAAACTGTGTGCAAGACCTGACAGGATGTGCAAGTTTCATAATTTTCCCCATTGTTTTTCTGCCAGTCTTCTCTGAATGCAATCAAACGCCTCTCTTCTACAGCACTAACAGCCATAAAAAAGTCTCCAGGAGTAACCGCTAAATTGCACAAGAGTATATTCCAGTAGTGGAAGGTGAAAATATCTTCCAAAACTTGCTTACAGTATGGTGGAGGGACAAAGGACTCTGGCTTTTCAATCATAGGAAATGTCACTGCTTCAGATATCCACAGATAAATTAGAACATATTTTTAGCAACTTAGCAGTGAAGATCAAAGCAGGTTACAGAGGGAAGGGTAACCAAATAGGATCAAACTACAACATGAAGACGGGTACTATCAAAATACCTACATTACATCAGAGTCATGAGCAAAGAACTGAAATTGTTTCACACAGCAAGAGTTTAGATTTAATATTTATACCTTTTCAGTTGAAGGACTTCCTCCTTTTGCATCCTGAATGTTTTTACTAGTGCGTAGTAGAGGTTCAACTAACTCAGCAAGCCAGCCTGTACATACACCTTTCCATGAGACCGGTCTAGTGGGACAGGCAGGAAACTCCACAATATTGAATACAAAGCACATTTTTCCTGGCTGAAATAAGTTTGAGCTGCAAAGAAACACATATTAAAAAGAAACCATGAAAACAGTGTGTGGGAGAGAGCTGCACATCAGGTCCATTTTCAGCCCAAACCACCTCACCAATGTCAAGATTCTCAGTGTTCCTCTAACAACGTGGTATTTATTTTATAGAGTTAGAAAATCTTAAGATTGCACTCAGAGGCCAATGACCTACAAAATGGTACTAGAATTCCTTTCTACCACATTCACACAGTGTGAATGCATTCCTTGAGAACTCTACCAGAGTCTTGTCAAACATGCAAAATATTGAAGCTTGAAATAGGAGAATACTGTGTGTTTTGGTCACAGGGGGACATAATCTTTTTTTGACAGGGGGAGATTTTATCCTTCATTCCTCTGTATTTCTTTAGATACAGTGCATTTACTGAATGATTTACTGAATGTCCTTCCAGAAGATCCTCAGGTTTACTCAGAGAATTATTCACATTGTTGCTTTTTTCATGTTGTGAAACAAGAACAGTATTCAATAGTTATTTTCAAAAGACTATGCAGTTATCCTGTTTCATGAAAACCAGATTCTTTCCCGTATTAAAAACTCTGGAGGGAACCAGCAGAGGGAGAACCAACAAGGAAAAGTGAAGAATGGAAGATTGGTAGAAAAAAAGCAACAAAGTGACCTGCAGAACATACAGCAGCTTCCTTGCTTCTCCTTAAATCAGTAGGGCAGCTGAGATGTCAGACACCTTCGGGGGGAATTCAGAGAAACTTTCCTACTAATCAATAGTTCTGCATAGTGATGTTGCCTGGACAAGTTTTGCTTCCTCAGCCATGTGAGTATGGCCATTCTATTTGCAGAATTACTTTTTTGCCGAGGCGAGTTTTCTGCACTTCCCACTTCTCTTGGCATACTGGAGAAATGGATGAGAAAAGGAAACAGCAAGGCCTGGGATTC